>WEIT01000627.1:0-13525 GCA_013389985.1 Dryoscopus gambensis | reverse complement strand
CCTCCGGGTCCCGCAGCTCCCGGGCTGAGAGAAGTCCATCCTAGCCCCTCTTTATCCAGCCCCGTTTCTTTACTGGGTGCGGCTTCCTCTGCTCCAGAGACAGCGGAACAATTCCAGGAAGTCAGGCTTTTTACTGCATTTCGAGTGTGAAAGTGGAACCACTATTTTGGAGTCAGATGATTCCGGTTAGAGCCCAATTTCCGCACCAGCCGTGGTTTGAGTTGTCTCACCCTCACCTCTCAGCTGCTGCACAGACCTCTGACCCTGCACTGCTGTGCTGGTACCTGGAGGGCAGCTGAGGCCCTCAGCCCTTGCTGGGGCTGGTGCTCCATCAGGAAAAGGAGCAGGGGGAGAACAGTTTCACTATTATAGATGTGCTTATGCATAAGCTCATCTAAGTTTCTTTAGTGTTACATCAATTATAAGTTTGCCTTAGCAGTGATAAAATTGTTGTGATTGTGGTGGCACATTTCCCTACCCCTCTCCTTTCCAGCCTGCACTGTGATCTGAGAAATGTTTGTTAGGCCTTGGCCTTGAAAACAGCACCTGAGCTTATCAGAAATACTGTCTGCTCCCAGAACTCCTAACAAGCTCCTGTCTTCCTTCTGACCAGCCTTGGAAAATATTCCTCTGGCCTGAATGGCATAATATTCCTGTTCTCACGCTTTCAAAGAAAGTGCCGACCCAAACACTGGACAGGATGAAACATTGTTATGACTGAAGCCCACTCTCTTACAACCCTATTAACAGCGGTCCGAAATGAGACCCTTTTGAGCTCTGCTGGAACCACCGTGGGCTGCGACCAGCAATCTCCCTCTAAGCGGGGAGTGTGAAGGACGACGCTTCACAATGTAAAATCTTAAAGATTTTTTAACAAAAATAACAATTGGGTGCCCACAATACAAAGACACACACCACGTTGCGTAGCTGCTCTGGCCAGACCCACACCACCCCGGACCCATGCAGCTGCCTTTATACCCTCTGAGTGTCAATCAAAAGGCATAGATACACTTATCCAATCACAGATTCTGAGGTTTTCAGCCCGCCTGCCCCCCCCTATATGCACCCATTTGAGGTGGCCTGGCCTGGAGCCGCCCATTTGGAGCATGCTCAGTCACAAGACTGGGTGGGATCTCATCTTGACTGGTGTCCTGATTGACACTCCACATGGAACTTTCTGGAAAGTCCCCATCGGCCTTCATCGGCCATTTCGTCCATAGTCCCTTATACTAGAAATTATGATAATTGAACATCATTAGCTAATTAGATAACAGAGTCTCTGTCAACTGTAACAAAGGCATTATAACAATAAAAGAGGGTAGGGTACAAAGAAGGGGAACATTACAATGATAATCAGAACATTGTAACATATAACTCATTACCAGGAACAATTAATCACTTAAGTCATTAACACATCACACTTAACTTCTTAACCTTGATATACGAAAGCCAGCTTAACCTTTTGCCGTTTATAACAGCGGGACACCTCTCAGAGCCAGCAAACCCTCAGGTTTGCTGTACCTGGAGGGTTACCTAAACACAGCGTGTCCTGGGCTGATACCCTCACTCCTCCAGGCCCGATCCTTCACCCATCGGGAGATGCAAAGCCATCCAAAGTGAGGATTTCACTGACTTCTCAGGGGAATTTTTCACAGGTTCCTTGCTTGTGCTGTTTTTGTCTATGCGCATGCCCCTGCACATATGCTAGAGCAAATCTGAGAGAAATAGTCCTTTCTTACATGTTTAAGTACCTCAGATATCTAACTATTCAGGCCTGGAAGTAAGGTTAATTTATAGGTATGTGAAAAACGAGGTTCACTCTCCTGTGAGAATCTAAAAGTTGTAATAAAAAGACAATAAAGGACAAAAACAATAAAGCAAAATTTACAGCGTTGGGTACCACTGGCTCTCAGCCAAGAGCACACCTGCTATTGCGGAGACACCCTTTACATACCTTTACTATTGCATCGGCCTAATGCATATTCATAAACAATTATACATATTCAAACTTTTTCCCCAAACTAGTTTACGTATTCTAGGAACTGTTTAGCATGTCTCCTCCTTGGGTCCACCTTTTAAAGCATGCATATTTCTTGGCTGTGGTTTTGGTCAGTTTTTATTATCACCTTCAGCCTGGGCCTTGGTCCATGGCTTTTGCAGACGGTAGTTGCTGATAGTTGGTAAGTCAGTAGCAGAGGTCTTCATCAGACGTTCATTGGAAGTTATCCAACCAAGCAGACACTTCAATTACCACAAGCATAACCATATCAGCTATTTTACTACTATTAAGAACAGAAATAAAGACATTAGTTCTTGTTACAAAAAACCTATATCTTTATAGTAAAGCTACTTTAATATTATATATATAGCATTCAGTTTAATATTTGCGGAAAGTCAATGTTATAATATGTATTTATAACAGGTATAAGCTTACTTAAATGCTGCTAAGTGGTGTTCTTTTGCTAAGCTGTTAAACATAAATTAAACTAAGTGTTGCTAAGTGTACTTTTATTAAGTTGCTAAGTTCGACATCGAAGTTATAAGTTAGGTTTAATGCCGTTAAGTTTTATTCCTCCATTAGATTGTTAAAGTTAAATTGGGTTATAAGTTAAGTGTTTTCCCTATGTTAAATAACTAGACTTAAGGTATAAGTTAAATTAACGTACTGTTAAGTTTGAGTGTTGTTAAGCTTTTAGGCCATATTCCTTTTTATCCTTGTCTGCACTGTCTTTACACACACATACCCACACCCCCCTAGGTACTTCTCAATTCATTTCTGTTTTGATTGTCCGCATTTTCTTTGGTTCTGTTTTTGCTTCCTTTCCCTTGTTGTGCCTTAGCTGTGCTTTGTAAGTAGAGAGAATCTTGCCAATGAAGCCTTGTGCTTTGTTGGTTAATATTAAATCAGAGTTTTGCTCATACCCTTGACAGTGATTTTTTAAGCAATCTCAAACAGTCATTCATGATGTTGCAGTGCGTTCTCTGCAACCTTCCCAGAGACAGTTTTGCCAGCAGGAAAAAATAGGAAATGGTCTTTTGCACAGGTGTTTCAGAGACGTTTATTTCCTGGCCCATTGCGGGTCCCAGGCTGGGAAGCAAAGACTTAGAATCATGGGAAGACCCCCGTGTGAAGTCAAAATCACAGGGGCAGGGGAAACCTTTGGGACCAATAGGGACACAGAACTTGGGTACATTAGCATCTGTGAGAGAAACCTGAGTGCCCAAGGCATGTCACCCCCCTCCCCCGGGGGGAAACCCCCACATCTCACCCTTCTTTTTTTATTAAAAAGGTTTCTCTCAAGGGTTTTAAAGCTCAACACCTGAAACAACAGAATGAACACAAAATGACAAGAATGATTTCAAAAGAATGTAAGCCACCCTTTGAATCCCCAGTGTCCAAACAGATTTTCTTCTGGAGCATTCCAGAGCTGGCATCAGGAAACTGAGTCAGAAGAGAGTCTTTTCCATAATGGGTGGTTCTCTGCTGGATGTCAGCAGTGTGGTCAGCTGTGATTGAGTCTGTGTCTGTAAAGATTCCAAACAAAGATAGTTAATTCTTTCCTTCCCTTCCCCTCTCTTATTCCCCCTAGGTATTTGGGAATTTTGAGGGAATGGGTTTGAAGGGTATGGAAAAGCACAGTTTTGGGAGGCAAACCATGGGGGGAAAAACAGGGTAGGAATGACAGGATAAAAGGGAAAGGTAGGATGGGGAAAGGGGGATTGTAGGGGTTGTTTACAAAGAGGATTTTGTTTGGAATAATCGTGGTTTGGAGCACACTGACTGTTTTTTACAGGAATACCACCAGGTCCTGTAACGTTGGCTGCTTGTGGCCCCTTCTTTCCTTGGATTATGTTAAATTCGACAATTTCTCCATCTCCTACACTAGGAAGGTATTTTGGGGGTTGTTTCTTTTAAGTACAATCTGATGAATAAACACATCCTCTTTGTATCATCTCTCGTGATAAAACCATAATGGTACATCACATTAAACCACTTCCCAGACCCCAAAACTTTTGTTGCAAGAACCTCTCCTCTTCTGGATCTGTGTTTGTGCTGTTGGTGAGCTGCTGCCACCTCGCTGCTCCCACCGCCCCAATTGGCTTGATTGGCCCCCTGCGCCGCTGCCACCGCTGGTGCAGGGCCACTGGGGCCACTTGACCGTGCCAGTCGCGCCACTCTGGGTCCGCCGCTATCACCGCCGTCTTTGTCCGCACCGGCCCCGTCGCACTGTGCTCTGCCTGGCGTCGAGTCTGCACTCCCACGCTGCCATAGTAACCACCGCTTTTCCAAGCCGCTGGTCCCGTGCCAGGTCCGGTTGCACCGGCCCTGCCCCAGCCCCACCCCAGCCGTGCCACCACTTTTGCCGGGGCCGCGCCAGGGACGGTTTCGCATGCTGGCTCTGCCCGCAGGGGCTGCCTTGCTGGGCCCTGTGACTCACGGGACCAGCCGTGCTGCGAGCTCATCCACGATCGCGCAGTAGGGGGAGAGGCGGAGTCTGTGGCAGGACACGGGCTTTTGGGCTTGTCCAGCGCGGGCACCTCCACTGCTGCCACAAGAGGTGGAAGAGGGGACCTTGTGATTTCGCTCACGCGGTCTGGGGGCCACCGCATGGTCTCGCTGTCACGGCAGCCATCTTCTGCTGCATGGGTAGGAGCGGAAAAATGGTAAACCCTGCAGAGACACAGCTGATGTACCGTGAGAGCTTCAGTAATCACAAAATATTCACGGATATAGTCTCCCATTGGTACATGTTCCACCTGTTTCATTAACTCGGTCCAAACATCCTCCCAAAATTCTCCCGTAGGACTGGAAGAATGAGTAATCTTAAAGATTGAGTCCCAGGAAACATAAAAGAAATTCTGAAACAGCCAATCAAGAAAATGTTCCAGTTCTTTCTGAGTAAGATCCATGTTTTACTGTACAAGGATTTCTATAATTTCTAGATATATTTCCCGCTGTGGTTCCGAAAGCTGTGATTCCCACAATTTCTCCATAGTCCGAGATAGAACAACAGAACAAATACAAAAGGAGAGACCCAGGGAATTCCGATCTACTCACGGAATTCCTGTTCCTCTGTTCAGAGTTGCTTTGTTGAGATGCTGAATCTGTATCCAAGGAGTGATCGCTGGGTTGCCCGCATTCTCCACCAACTGTTGCAGTGCGTTCTCTGCAACGTTCCCAGAGACAGTTTTGCCAGCAGGAAAAAAGAGGGAATGGTCTTTTGCACAGGTGTTTCAGAGATGTTTATTTCCTGGCCCCTCGTGGGTCCCAGCTGGGAAGCAAAGACTCAGAATCATGGGAAGACCCCCATGTGAAGTCCAAATCACAGGGGCGAGGGAAATATTTGGGACCAATAGGGACACAGAACTTGGGTACATTAGCATCTGCGAGAGAAACCTGAGTGCCCAAGGCATGCCACCGGAGGGAGGCTGGGGCCCCCCGGGGGGGAACCCCCACATCATGACAATTTGGGGTAGCCCACAGGATGGCAAGTAAATCACTAACTACTTACAAAGGCATAGAGTAAGTTCAAACCTTAGTTTCTCAGACAAATGGGTTCAGAATAATTGGCATGATTGGGAAGCTGTGGAAGAACATTTAAACTTTGGTGGAGGCTGTCCAAAGGACAGGAAAGAGAAAGGAATTATTTGCAAAATGTTAGGTTCCTGTCTAGAAGCTGCTTACCAATACTGAAAAGACAGTTATTAAAGAGAAACAAGATCTGAAAACTGAAGTGGAAACAGGGAAAGTGAATGAGTTATGCAAACAGAACAGATGAGGAAACAGTCACAGGAGGAAGAGAAAGAGAAAAAAAAGCTAAGAGAAAAAGTTGAGCTAATGCTTCTGCGGGGTCCAAAAGCCCCTGACAATGTGCAAACTAGGAAATGAATTGCATTTCCTAATGAGTGGGATGGTTACACATGGGGTGATCCCAGTGATAACAAACCAGGGGAAGATGATTTTTTACTTCCTTACGATTCCGGGTATGAAGCCAGACCCATTATAAAAACTGAGGTAACCACTGGACCAAGGGGTGGACAGGGAAATTTTACCCAAAAGACAAACCCGTATGATCCAATTCAGATGGCTAATTTACAAGAATGCTACAGCTGTAAGCCAGGTGAAACTGAAACTGAATATTTGTGGCGTGTTTGTTAAACCAGAGGAGTCCGAATCCTATTAAGTGGTGAAGAAACCAGTGGGTTCTGGGGTCCTGGTGTTATTTTATCTTCTGGCCCTCTTCCCCCAAATGGTCCCCATTTGATAACAAACAGGGTGGCATTCTGGGCTGGCAGAATGGACGTGCAGGAGAGAGGAGACCCTCTGGTAATGTTAATTCTATTAATTCTTTTTCTGAGCTCTCCCCTGCTATTACAAAAGCTGCCTGTGTCCAAGCCATGCATGAGCGTTTACCTATTAATGCTCCTATTACTGCGGCCATGGACTGTAATATGTTAAATCCACTAATTAAGGGGGCCCCTGCCTTACTCAAACCCTACCTTATTGCAAAACAAAATGAAATCAGAAGAGATGCAGCCTTTAATGCACAACTGGTCAGAGGTAGAGGAGCAGCCTTAAACCCTAGGGAAATCCCCACCTGGGCAACATTAATGTGTAGTATAATAAATTATGCCCGAGAGATGGGATGGAATGATCTCCCCAGCAATACCAAACACACTGGCCCTAATGGCAGACAAACTAACTGTTCACAGGAATCAGGACTTACAGATCGTCCGCCTAGAAGTCAGAGGTGGAAGGAGTTCTACAATCATGCATTGTCACTAGGAATTGCAAAAGCTGTACTTCAGAGACAGTCTGTTGGTAATATTCAGAGCTTAATTGATGCATTTCTGAAATAAGATGACAAGAATCAGAGGGAACATACTCCGAACACACAGATACTAACACTGGTACCAGCATTATCTCCCAGGAAGAATAGTAACCCTTTTTCTTTCCAAAATCAGAACTCAAAAAACGAATAAAATCCAGATGGCATTTGGGCTTGCCAGTTTGGCAAGTAGAAGCTTATCAATGGATAGGTAACAATGGCCCATATATTTTGATTCCAGTCTGTCCCCATCATCAATTAACTAAATTTCTAATAGATACAGAAGCACAAATTTCAGTATTGACACAGCGGGATGCCAGAAGGCTGGGTCTACAACTCGGATGGCAAAGAGTTAAAATCACAAGAGTAAACGGAGCCAGTGTTGCATGTAAAATTGATAAAGTTAATTTATGGCTACCAGGGGAGAAACACAGGCCTTCTGCTCACTTTGCAATTAATTATCACAATGAAAATATTCTGGGCTTTGATGTTTTGAACGGCCGAACCCAGCGTCTGCTGGACAGCAGCGAGTGGTCCTTCAGTTCTAATATCAAGGCTTACCCAGCTGAGAATTTGGAATTTGCACTGTGTGTACTCCGCACAGCACCTGCACTCCCCAGTTCAAAAATTACCAGTGTGTCACTATACCCAATCCCTGCTGCAGCATGAAAAGACATTTCAGAGGCTATAGCTGATTTGGAGAAACGACAAATCATGTCCTGAGCGCATTCCCTGGATAATTCCTCGCTCTAGCCAGTGACAAAGCCATCGGGGCAGTGGCGCTTCACCATTGGTTACCGGCGTTTAAATGCCAACACAGACCCAGTAACAGTTGCACTCCCTAATACTGCAAATTTAACAGCTACATTACAAGCAGCTGCACACCCATGGAGGGCAGTGCTGATATAAAGGACATGTTCTTTATGGTTCCGTTACAAGAGGAGGATAAAAATAAATTTGCTTTTCCCTGGGAGGGTGTCCTGATTTGAAAAGGAAGTGAGTTTTTTTAAGGAAGTTATAGTCAAACCAATCAGTGGTCAGATTGAATATTGACACCTGGTATGACCACTGAAGAGATTTGTCACCTCTGAGAACATAGGGAGATAAAGGAGAGAATCCCAGAGGAACGTCTTTTTGGTGTTCCGGTTGTTGAAGGGAGCAGATCTCCTCCCCCACCCAGCCTGAGGCCTGAAGCCTGGGGCCTGGGCCTGGGTGGGGAAGGGGGAAGCCATGCGGCCTGAGATGAGAGGTAGGCCGGAGTCTGGAGAGAGAGAGAGGGTGGAAGGGAAACGGGACTGAGCCCGCTTCTGCAGGATGGAAGGGTGGAGAGACAAGGAGATGGTTTTTTTTGCCTCCCCCCCCACCCGCCTGAGAGAGAGAGAGACTGTGCCGGCCGAGGAGCGGAGCGGGGGAGGTTCCCAGCCATGGGAGTCTGGAGTTGCTGTGAGGCTTCCCGACGGCAGTAGAGCCTGAAAATTTTAACCCTTCCTTGGGAAAAGGAAACTTTATGAAACAATAATCCTCCTGACCAGTGTTTTGAGGGAGAAGAGAGACAGCCTGGAATCCTGTGATGTTAGAGGAATTAATGGGAAGAATCCAAGGTGGGAGGAGACGATGGAGTGGCTTATGGCTGGACTTTTCTCGTATAGCCATAGACTGAACCAATCTGTCTTTAATACATGAGACTGCATTTAGGTGGATGCAGTGGCTGGATGCCAAATAAGGTGACCTGCTGCAGTGATGCCAAATGTGAAGAGGAGGAGGAAGAAGAGAAGATGAAGAGGGTGTGGTGGTGCCCTCTGTCTTCAGAGAAGAAGAGACCCTCGGCCCCAGGGGTTGTAAAATGGGGGGGACTGTTGTCCCAGAAAAGGAGCTTGTGCTACTTGGCAAAGCATCATTGAATCCTGGGAGCAGTTCGGGTCCATGGATGGTGGTGAGAGCACCAGACATGGAAGGACTACTACGGTTTACAAGAGAGACTCCTCTCTTCTTTGATGGACTGAGAATTGATTATTTGAGTATTGTTAACTGATTAGGAAGGCTTTGTCTAATTGTGTGAAGGGTGGAAGTTGGGAAGAGGAGGAATGTTTCGGAGAGTTTTCATTCTGTTTCCTATGTGTTTCTTTCCCTTTAGTGTAGACTAATAAAGTTTTTTTTCTTCTATTTCTAAGTTTGAGCCTGCTCTGCTCGGTTCCTGATCACATCTCACAGCAGTTATTGGTAAAAATATATTTTCATGGGGCACTGGCATTGTGCCCAGTGTCAAACCATGACAGAGGGTGTACAGGATATCTTCAACAGATTTCCCCAGGAATATAAACATTCACCCACAACCGCTCATGCCGCACTTGTTGAATTCTTACAGACAGTCCCACTCACCCCAGATGTGAAGCTATATCAATATAGAGATGTCATCCTAATTGGGGCAGATTCCCATGAAAAAGTGGAGAAAGCAGCAGCAGCCATATGGGAAGCATTGCATGAGGCAGCAATTGAGATCCCACCTGAAAAAANCAGTCAGGGGGTTGGCAGCAGTCCAGTCAAATGGTGGCTGCAGTCCTCCTGGAGTGATGGTTCTGTTGAAGCAGTGACTCTGTAGAAAAGGTCTGGTCTTCCTCCGAAGGTTCAGTGGCGGTGTAGAAGGGTCTGGTCTTCCTCCGGGAATCCAGTGGAAAAGGCTGCCCCTGGTGTTCCAAAGCTCAGTTTATATCCAGGATAGAATGCTTGGTTCCTCCCTCTGAGCGGGGCATCTCACAATGGGATGATGTAATTTTATCAGTCATGTGGTGATGGCCCATTAACAGAAGATGTCCCCCTGGAGGGAGGATGGGTCATGAGAGAGATAAAGAACTCTGCCCCACCTGGTGTCAACAGCTGGCGCATTAACAGAAGATTTCCCCATGAGTTTATCAAGGGTGAGTCATGAAGGAGGTGGGGAACACTGTCCCACCAGTTTTAACATCTTATGAAGATGGTAATAGAATACATGCTTTTGGGTACATCTTACATTGTAACCTAGGACATAGGGTACTTGGTGGACAGCTGGCAGTGCAGCAGTTCCTCCAGAAACTTTAAAGGAAATTGAACAAATTCAGATGCCCTAGTCAAAGAAAGAATTACAACAGTTAATGGGCACTTTAGGATCCTGGAGAAAACAGGCACCTGGACTTTTTTATCATTGCTCACCCACTGCACTCACTCTAACGGGAAAGAAAACAGTGAGAATGGAATTCAGAACTTGAGGAGGCAGTCAAAATTTTAATACTGGAATTAAAACATATCAATCACTGGGACCAGTGCATCCCCACGATCCTATTATAGCAGAATGGAGTTTTGCGGAGCATGGTATCCACTGTGACCTGTTTTAAAATGGCCCTGACAGACCAAAGAGACCTTTACTGTTTAGTTCTACTACATTTATAGTGACAGAATATAGATATTTTAAATGGGGAAAGGGACTCGTATCCTTAGTTCGAGCAGTGAAACAAGCTGAGAAAATACGTTGTTATAAACTACTCAGATCCAGTATAGAAATGAGTTATTAAAAATTTATTGAGAACTTAAAAATCTGCAAAGCAAAATGTACAGCGCTGGGAGCATGACCTGATGCCAGGTGCTCGACCACAAAATAGTGGTCTCGCCTTTTATACCCCTGCAATTGTATCAGCCTAATGCATATTTATTTACGATTTTGCATAGTCTCTCCCCCTTGTCAACTCTTTTGGGAGCCCACACTTTTCTGTTGCTGTAGTGTTCGGGGTCCTCACTGGTTGGAGTCCTATTGCTTTTATGGTGGTGCCTTCGAAGTCTGGCTGGCAACAGCTCGTCCCTTGCATACCCCACAGAACTGACATTCACCCAACCCCCACTAAACCAACCCTCACAACCAAAGCACTCCATCAACATTAAACATTTCAACATGTACAAGTCTCTTGGTATTTTCCCTAGAAAAATATCATCATATTCAACATTATAACTCTTAATATAATTCATAATACAATTTATAATCCACACAACATACAGTGAAAGCCAACTCTCAATAATTCATTTATCATAAAATCAAGAACAGCTTGTACAAACCAGAAGACCCTTTAATTTGCTGGAGTCTGTTTTAAAGGGGTCTGCTCCCCCAGAGGGAGTTGCACAAAAATCCACCCTCAGGAAATGGTATGCCTATCTAATGGCAGTTGCGGAAGAAATTAAATTAACAGAAGGACCCACTAAAGTTTCTAAATTACTAATGACTATCAATGCAGATCTATTAGCATTACAATAACCTTTCAAACCCTCACCAATTTTAGAGGCACCTCCTCTTACTGAGGGGATGCCAACAGAAGATATTTGGTTCACTGATGCCTCAGCAAAGAGGGTGAGTGGTAGATGGCAATATAAGGCAGTTGCATTAAATATCATGTTGTAAATAAGTAGGCAATTGGCTTTCGTGTGTTACTAAGTTGTATATTAGTAAGTTAATGAGTTCATTGTAATGTATGGAATGTTTTATGTAGAATCATTAATTGTACAAGCTGACGAAGGTTCTCATGTAAAATTGGTATATATAATTAGAAGCTGATTATAGAAGTTTCTGGGCATGATGTAAAGGAGAGGTGCGGGCAGCAACCACATCAGCGTAAGGGGAGAGGACAAAGGACCCCATTAGACAACCGAGCACCAATAAAGAAGACCCTTGGACAAGGACCAGCCAATCTGAACACTGTAAGGAGGTGGGTGTTGCTGTGACCCCTGCCTAGCTCTCTGCCGGCTAGCAACGGCAGGAGTCGGGGGGCAACATTCCCTGTGGGTCCGTAGAAGGAAGGGGGCTGCAGCAGCTCACCGCGGCTTCCAGAGTGTCTCTGGGCTACGCCTTTGTAAGAGAAATACAGTATCGCTCTTGACGGTGAAGTCAGGAGGGGTTTATTTTCAGGTCCAGTGCCGGCAAATGGGGGCAAGGGGGGAAGGGAGAGGCAAGGGGGAAGGAGAGGGGGAGAAGATCCAAGCAGAAAGAGCGCCTCGGGCCTCTGAGCATTCCCTTATCACAGTTTTGAAGGGCCCGCGGGCCCAAGGCTTGAACCAATGAAAAGCTCACGGCGGAGGGATCAAAGGCAGGGTTACATCTTAGGAATGCACCATACATTTCGGAAGGGGGAAACAGAACAAACCATTCAAAGGAAAGTAAATAACCACAGGTGGGGTCAAGGGAGGAGTTATGCCTGGCTCCGGAGTATAAAAAGTATCTCCCCAGTCTAACGGACATGCCTCTGGCCATATCTGACCTCTGGCTAACCACCCAGCTCTGTCTCCTTTGTTTTGTAGTTCAGCAGTTTGCTAACTATGGTCTCTTATTGTCTATAATTTACTGTTATTAATAAAGCCCTCTTCTTAAAAGTTAATTGGCAAGGAGTTTATTACAATCAACACAAACAAGTAACAGAAGAGGGTGAAGGTAGTGCACAAGTAGGACAGTCAAGAGCAGTCATGCTAGCAGCTCAAAATGGAGCAAAAGTCATTTATGTGGACTCCTATGCTGTTTGGGCTGGTGCTACCCAGTGGCTCTGTCAATGGGAATCACTAAATTGGGAAGTAAAAAAGTCTCCCATCTGGGGATCTCAAGACTGGCAATTATTTGATATAGCCAGAAAAACACCATTCAAAATAGGATGAGTCAAAGCCCATGCCAAAGATAACAAATCCATCCAAGGTGGATGACTTAACTAGAATCAGGGAAATGAAGATAGAAGACCCCTCAGATTAGGAATGGTATCAACTGGGAGAATGGTTACATCAGAAATTAGGTCACACTGGCAAAGAAGCACTTTATTTTGCTGCACAGAGCAAAGGTTGGACCCTAAACAGGAAAGCTTGTGAAACTATTCTTACAGAATGTCCTCAGAGTAGGTTAAAGTTACAACTGGATCATCCTGCTAAAGCACCACCCGACACATCAGTACAGGAAAAGCTCTGTGGTCCACATGGGAAATTGATTGCATTGGGCCACTCAAACCCTCTGCAGGTTACCACTACATCCTCCCTGGGGGAGGAGGGGACAGTGGCCACATGTGGTGTGGGGGGCAGGCACCTGTCTTTCCCTGCACAGGGCTGCCTTGTGGTTTGCTGCTGCGGACTGGTGGGGGTTTTTTGCCATTTTGACTGGCTGCCAACATCAATGGCTGCTCAACTGGACCTGCCTGCCTTCACCATTTCTGCCAGGTACCAGTGAGTGACACCGAGGGCCAGTGCTGCCTGATCAGACCTGCCTGCCCCCACTCTTTTCTGCTCCTGCTCCGGGGTTTTTTGCTGTGCTTTAGCTCAACCCCCACCCAGCTCCACCTGGCCCCCTGCTGTGTCTGCTGCTGCTCTGGGGTTATTGATACACTTTGGTTCACTGCCACGGGTCTGCTCCCTCTGCTGTTCCAGCCCACTGCTCCGAGGTTACTGCTGCAGTCCAGCTGGCCACCCGCAGTGGTACTGTGTCCTAGGTTACAATGTAAGATTGTCATGGGTTAATCCAGTTTAAAGTTTTTAGTTGAGACAGAGTAAGCTTTTCTCAGCCTGTGTGCTTATGAGCCTCCTGCGATTCAAGGTCATGACGGCTCTGTGTTCTGCTACTCCTGATAAGCGGGTGGGGCACCCCCCCTGCTTTTAGGGGTTTTTTTCCCTTTTCTCCGGGACTGTGGTTTTTTTCAGAAAGAGACAGA
>WEIT01000625.1:0-31345 GCA_013389985.1 Dryoscopus gambensis | reverse complement strand
GAAATGGCCTGAAGCTGTGTTGGATATTTGGAAAAGATTTTTAATGCAGAGGGTGGTTGGGCACTGGAACAGGCTCCCCAGAGAAGTGGTCCCAGCACCAAGCCTGACAAAGTTCAAGAAGAGTTTGGAGAATACTCTTGGTCACATGGCATCAGTCTTGAGGCTGTCCTGTGCAGGACCAGGAGTTCAACTAGATGATTCTTGTGGGTCCCTTCTAACTCAGAATATTCTGTGATACTATGTTCTCAACAATGCGAGAGGGAGCTCCAGGAAAATAAAAATCCCACTCAATTTTGCAAGATGGAATGTATCTTATAGGGGCTACTGCTTTTTTCCCCATTCCTCCTTCCTTCTCCCCTTTCCCTCCCCTCCCCTCCCCACTGCCTTGTTTTGACTTACGCTCCCTGCTTCATTTCTGCCTGCTGTGCTGAACTGATGCCATCCACAAGAAAACCTCCCATCAATTCACTGGGCACAGAAAAAGTTCTGGTTTGATCCAGAAGCAGCTTGAACCTGACCTGGCTGAAACAGTCAGTTAAAGATACTAAACAGTTGTATCTGTTGCATCTCATAGAAAAAATACCTCTGAAAGCAATGATTTTATTATTTGTAATTTTAGCGAAACACTTTACTCCCTGTCAGAGTAATCTCTCCTACTTTTATGAGTCACTATTGTAGCATAAATCTTTTAATATTGTGGTTTCTGGACTAACTTGCTGGTGGCTCATCACAGCAAGGTTTTTGTTTGTTTGGCTTGTAAAACCAGTATTTTTTCAGTCAGTTTGGTTTGGAGGAAATTGTTTCTGGTAAAGTCCCCAACACAGGAAAATGTATTAATTTTCAAAGCTGTGTGAGTATCTTCCCCAGGCTACCCAGAATCACACACAAGAGTGGTGCAGTAAAAGAAGTCACTTTTTCCCTTTGAACATTTTGAATGAGTGGGTTCAGAGAAAGAGTCTCAAAGAGAATCCTGTCCTTTTTAATACAGTCCTGTTCAGTGTTGTGTTCAGTTCATATGTTAATCTTGTTTCAAGACTGAGGTGATTGTGCAGACCCTGAGATCGGCTCGGTTGATTAGAGCATGATGCTAATAATGGTAAGATTGCAGGTTCGAGCCCCTGTGGGCCATTCACTTAAGAGCTGGACTTGATGTTCCTAAATATTCTGTGATGTAGGAGAGGAGGAAATCATCCATTCAGCTTTATGGATGTAGTGACAGACGCTGAAGTTTCTAAGTTACTTGCATCTCTGGTTTCCCATGGTCCTGACTGCAGTTGAAGGATGGTGATTCCCTTGCTTGATAGTCCTGCTCTGCTCTCCCCACTGTGCAATCCCAGGCTGAACCTGTCTGAGAACTGAGCAGGTCTTAAGGAATGCATCTCTACAACTGCGATAGAGATGCCAAAGCTCTAAATGACCTGACTTGGTATTATGTGCTCTAGGTTTGTCCATGTGCAAATTATAGTTCCAGAAGGGAGGAACAGCACAGTCTTTGTATTGCAACAAGGCTCTTAAGTTGAAGGAAGGCATCTTGCAGAGCTGACCTTACTTGCACTGCACGTGGATACAGAGCATGTGAGGCCTCTGCTCTCTCTTCAACATCTCTGCCCTTGGCTCCCAATTTGCCTTGTGGACATGTGGCCTGACTACCTTGAGAGGTCTGATTTTGTTATAGAAACCACAAGTTAAAGCAACAGTATTGCTTATGACCTGTCAGGGCTCATACAGCAAAACATTAGCTATTCAGAACTCCTCCTCCCCTGTTCTCTTAAGCATCCCTAGCTAAATGGTTTGTCCCCAGCTTTTCATCAGTGTTCCTCAAAGGCCAACACGACAGAGCGCTACACACAGCCAGCTCTGCTTGGCTGTGAGTTCATTCCCATTTATAGAGACTGACTGTCCTCAAACCAGTATGTGTTATCCACAGAGGCCTATAAAGCTGGTTCAAATATTCCATGCTTTTTTTTTTTGTGGGGTGAGGATGTGAAAAAAAAGAACAACTTATCTTCGCTATTCTGGTACAGAGGATTTACATTACCTTGTTCTCACTGTCTTAAGTCTGTGAAGGAAGTGTATTTTTATCTTGCTTTTCTGGCTCTGTAGATAAAAAGTTCTTGCATATCCATGCAGCTGTCATAAAGTTCCACAATACTTTCTGAGTTTTCCACGATTCTGGGGTCTCTGTCACACTGACACACAGTACATACTGATTTGCTGTATTGTGCTTTAGAGACCTTCTGCAAATTCATTTAATACTGACCATTTAGGGTTCATTTTTTATTGCACTAGCAAGCTTTTGAAGAACAGGGAGATGTAGATTGTTAAGACTTATTTCCTGCCCCTTAATTCAGGGAAGATACTGTTTAAGTAAAGGCAAAGATGGGTGCCTGTAGATAGCAAGGAATAGGCTAGACAAATTATAGAAATTGCAAGTCCTGCCCCTAAATGAGAAATAACAATTCCATCTTGCTGTAAAAGTCTATTTGGCTTAGGGTGAGGGTGAATGTCAGTGTTTTGTTTCTTGACTTTGTGAGGTGGTTTGCTGGTTCTGACTCCTTGCTATCTCACAGCAGCCACAAAACACAACCACAAATCCCACAGAGGGCGTGGCTGTAGAAAAATCTACAGGGGGTTCTTTATCTGGGAACACAAGTGCTGTGCTATGCTGTTTTCTCAGACTGGATTTTGAAAGTGTTTCTGGTGCTGGATTTTTTTTACATCTCTCTCAGTGCAGCGTGAAGGGGTACAAGAGTATCTTCTACCTCTACACGGCTGTCTTGTCTTTTTATAGCATTTTTTATAAGTCAAGCAGGTTTTTGGGATCACATCTACTTGCTCCATGAGCAACTTTTGAGGTGGACCAGTATGTTCAGGCAGATTGGCAGGAGGGCATTGATGTCAGAGGTGTAATAATCCTATAAGCTTCAGGAACAAGCCAAGGAGGAGGGAAAGAGACCCCTTATTAGTGTCTCCACAAGAAAAATAAAAACTGGGGCAGATTTGTGCCATTTTAGACACCAAGAGTAAACTTAGGAGAAAACCAGGATAATGCCACACTCTTGGTGGTCTTCTTCCCCTACCCAGTGGCCTGTTTTCTTTCATTTGTCAGCATCTGTATCAAATTTTGTTTAAATTGTCCAGGGTTTTGAAAAGATATATATAGGACATACACAGGATACACATAGAAAGCCAGACTCAAAGGTAAACTAGATGGCTCTTGAAACTGGCAGTGGGTAGTTCAAACTTCTCATATGTCAACAGTTAAAAAATAAGGAGCAAAAATAGGGAAATAGTCATAAAACATTTCTTCAGAAGCATGTGGTTTAGAGGGAGGCAGTACTTTCAGCACACAGCAGTTGAGACAAATATACTTTGCTGTTTGGTGTGTTATCTCCCTGGGACAGCACCATACTGCTATTTCATATTGTAGGTTCAACATGATAGAGCTCCTCTCAGAGGTACTGCCCTCTAGAGCAGGTTGTGTGGTGTTGTGCAGTGTTTGTCCTCCTTGTTTTTAACCAGCTTCATTAGATCTCTTCTCTGGACTTTTTCTGCAGCCATTTCAAATTGCTACAAGGATTATCATGGGTATTTGAATACTGTGTATTTGGTGTGGCTTCTTGTAGGAAGAGATGTCTGCTTTCAGTATCTGAAGGGGGTTATTATAAAAAGTTCAGACTACTGGAAGGACAATAGGTGTGGTTTGGATTCCAATTTATTATCCAAATAGTGCCATTCAGTTCTAGATTGGAAACAGTTTGGAAGTGTTAGTTTAACTGTCCAATCTACCAGAAGTTCCTACACAGCCCGGCACCCTTGTAGGCAATTTCTTAATTCAGTCTCTCTGCTTAGGAGTAGAAGCACTTATTGCCCTTAACCAGAGGTGTGGAGGCTGCTTATTGTACCTGTAGAGTAGAAATGCACTGTCACTTTTCTTACACTACCCCAAAAGTCACTTCTTTTTTTACTTGAAAGAAAATAATTCAGTGGACTTTTTAGTTTGATTACTCCTCAAAACCAATGGCATGTTAGGTATCTATAGAGGATTTCTGGTTATGATGCAGCAAATCAGAATTTTGTAAGAAGGACATTATAATTAACATATTTATTACCTGATTACCATAACTGAGGAGGAAAAATGTGAATACTTTTTCTCTAGGAGTTGGCACAGGAAATAGTATTTTCTGATTGTGCATCTAAGGAAAACAAGCTTAGATATTACCTAAACAATTCTTTTGCAGGTTATAGTTTTCTGGAAATATGCTTCCTTTATTATCTGTAGCTGTTGTCTGCCAGCCCAACATACTATAAACTGCTGCTCTGATGACTGTCAGCACTATTGCAAATATAATATTGGATTTGTGGGAGTTCTTACTGAAAGTTTATTTGCAGTTTAATACCAAAGGGTCAGCTTGAAGCACTTTGTGTTCAAAATCCTGTTTGTTTCTTAATGTCATACCAAATTAAAGCCAGTATTTATTTTCTTCCAACTTAACTTTGATATAGGAATACTGTTTCTGAATGTCTCCCATTCATGTACTTTTTTTCTGTGAGTCGTCTTTGAGTTTCCTGGATGTGAGTGCTGTGCTTTGGGCTGGGTGTGCCAAAAGGTTCCTTAAGGCTAGTAAGTTCCATTACTTCACACACACATTCCTAATCACTTTGAAAAGACAAAAAATATTAGCTCATGAATTAATTATTTGCATCTGCCTGCTAATATTACAGTCAGTATATAAGAAGCCACCAGTGGGATATCTTTATTCTTTTCTTGTATGTGACAAATATGGACAGATAATCCAAGGTGCTTCAAAGAACTGGTCAGGGCATTGCTTATTTTCCTCATGAAAAGGCTTGCTTTTTGTGAAGATCAAACAGCTCTGAAAGGTCACAAGTCCCAACTATGTAGGAATTTTCTTTGAGGTGAAAAACAGATCTTTTAATGAAAATTTCTGTATTTTTACCTTTTACAATGCAGGTGGAGGGTTTTTGTTTCATTTTGTTTGGGGTTTTTTGTTTGTTTGGTTGGGGGTTTTTGGGGTGGGAGTTGTTTTGTGGTCTTTTGGTTGGTTATTTTTGGTTGGTTTTGGTTTTGGTTTTGTTTTTATGGCAAGTTCCATCAATTTCAGTTTCTGGTTTCCTTTGTTTGAGAAAAATGTATCCACATATATTGAAATTTGTTTATTGAGGTATGTTTTATAAGATTATAGTACTGAAGCCTTTTTAACATTACCTGAAGCATTTTTTTAACTTTTTAAAAAATCTGAAGGCAATTTGACCAAGTTATGCAAGTAATATACCCTGTCCCTTGTTAGAAACTAAATGAGGATGTTTTTAGATCTAAATGAAAATGTTTTGGAAATGTATGTTGTACTGTTGTACTGCAGCATTTCTAAGGCAGCTAAAACAGGTACTATCCAGTTTGTTGAGTGGAAATTTGCAAGTACAATAAATTGGAAGCTTCAGTAATGCTATGTGGCATTCTGTGAGAGTATTTTATTCCTACATTGAAAGAACCCAAGGTTTAAAAAAAACCCAACCAAACACAAGAATATTATGTGTTTTATGGGCACTCCCCTCAAAAGTTATATGCCAAAAATATGCAAATACATCTAAAAGGCTTGGGGAATATGATGGAAAATATAAGACATTAGAATGTTTCTCTACTCTTGACTGTAAACATTGAATTTCTTGGTCAAAGAGAAGGGATAGAGGGAAAGTTCAACAAACTGTAAAATGGGATTAATAAATCCAGTGTGTTAACAAAGTGTGGAGGCTGCTTGGAAGGATGGCTGCCAAGCACACGGGAATAAGTGAAAACTATTGAAGTGAATATATAAAAGGCTTCTACTTTCCTTTTGCTAGAGGGAGATACCCTTCGAATAAAGGTGAAGGAGGTTCAGCATGGTGGGGAATGCATTCGCCCAGGAACACACTAAACTTGTATTTCTCAGACTGAGGGGTTTATGGAAAGGCAGTCTTGAAGAGCTGAATCTATGTTTTGAAAACAATTTTTCACTACTAGGAAATATTTCTGGAAAGCATGCATTTATTTGTTTTTACTGCCAGCAGCTGTAAAAGCTCTAGAGCAGGTGAGTCAGTATTTTAGACTTGTAGCCAGTATTTGCAGATGCTTTTCACTTGCACAGTCTGGTGGGGCTTAACAGCTGCTCTCAGTGGAGAAGTGCTGGTCAATATGGCAGTGGTATCAAAGGAGGGGATTTATTGCTCATACCTGTGTAGGCATGGTTTGTGTGGTTTCAGACAAAGTTTGTTTGAAAGAAGAGAAGGATAATCACATGTAGATGGATAGGTCCAAATAGAGAGGCATGTCTGCAAAAGAACTGAGATATGTAACAAATTCAAGGAATACTGGTTTCTAGAGTCCTACCATGAGACAGGGTTTACTCCATCTTTGTCCTGCCCTGCAGGGCTACTCTGAAGCTACAACTTTAAATATAAACAGTGTAATACATATACTCAATAAATGTAAACAGTTTGTTTAGCCCTTTCAGAATGGGGCTCAGTACTGGGTGTGATACACAGGAAAGAACGGAACAGTGGTTTTTTGGTGTCTTTTATCCTAGCCTAAGTGAGATGGACACATCAGGACAGTTTGACCTCTGAAGTCTTTCATTCTTTCCAGTCTGTTGATACTAATGAGGCTCTCAGGCAGAATGATCTCCCCTGTTCTGCCATATCTTCAGTTCATCCATTCCTGGCACCCTCTCTTTGTTCTCACACGAAAAGCTCATTTACTTGTTGTCTTGCTGGCTGTAGCTGCTGGGGTTCATTTCCTTTCTGCGCATTTTCTTCAAAAGGCTTGAAATGTCACATAGCTACATGTCCTGCTGAGATGCTCTTGTCTTATTAATGTACCAATGGGTGTTTTTTAATGAGAAAACATGAAAGTACCATGAGCCTCCTCTGCACCTCCCCAGACTGATCATGAGAAATTGATGAATTATGTGAAGTCTGCAAAGACTTGGGAATTCATTTTAAGTCTGTTTGGGCAAATATGTACAAATAAGAGTTTGTTCTTTAGGAAATGCTTTGAAATTGGCTTTTCCAAATAGCATATTTTGATGAGGGCTCAGAGCTCTGAGGCTGAACACAACCTGACACAGTATCCCCAGAAAAATATGACTAATGATTTCCCCATATGTGATAAAGGCAACTTACATCACAGAGGCTTGCACTAACTGTTTTCACTGACTTCCATCTCTTGAGTTAGTAATTTGGGGCTCATATATATTCTCTAGTAATAGCCATCAGATGCTCATGGGGTGGGTGCTTGCTTTCCACTGCTGATCTGAGGAAGTGATGCAGCATAGACCCACTGATGGGGACCAGGTTCCTCATCTCAAGACTGGGCTTGTAGCTCTGATGGTGTGTGTTTGTTCCTTCGTTGTAGGCTGAGGCAAAAGTCATTATCCCAGTAGTGCTCTGGAAGATTTGGTAAGTGTTTTCTTGTGAATTTGGGAGCTTCTCTTTCCACTCTCCAACATCAAACTCTTGGTCTAAGTGATGTTTGCTTTCATTCATTGTATAAGAGAGAAGAGAAGGCAGGAGAGCAAAACAAAGGGTAGGCAGCTGTTTAATTTCTGTACTGTGTTTTAAACAGGTCTGGAGAGAACTGTCTGTCTGTCTACAGTTACACGGTGTGAGGCAGGCCCATTGCAGCTCACTGAAGGAATGGTTTGGTGGTTTCCTTAGTGAAGACCTTCTTCTCTTGGTTCTTTCTACCCATCATGTATGGTCTGTGCATGACTTTGAATTAAGGGATGTGGCTGGTATCAGTAGGAATCATAGTACTTCTAGAACCAGGGCAAAATACCCAGGACCACAGATTTTAAAAGCCTCAGCTTTGGGTTAACAATAGGGTANGGGGGGGGGGATTAGTTTGTTTTTTGAGTGTCTTTGAAAGTATGTCAAGCTCTAGAGGTGATATCACAAATTATTTGCACCTACATTACTTCCAGGAGAAACTGAGGCACAGATTCTGAACCTGAGGGGTTTCAGAACAGTCCCACTGAATTATACAACAAGGTGTGGACACCTGCTAGGCTGCAGCTGGGAGCGTGCCTTTGACTGCTGTATGCCTTTCCTGAGCAGTGTCCCCTGCCAAGATACCTCCCATGCTGCAGTGCAGCATCCTGGTGTCCCTGCTGCTCCAGGGCCTCCCCATGCATGGTATTGCATAGTTCCAACCCCCCAGTGATGACATGGGAGTTGGAACTAGATAATCTTTAAGGTCCATTCCAACCCAACCCCAAAGCTATGGTTCTATGATTCTGTGCCAGAGGGAACCCCTCAGCACACCTGTTGTCCTTGAGGCTGGCTGGAGGCACTGTGGGGCTCTCAGGGCCAGACGGGGCTCTGTGCTGCAAGCACGTGAGAGGCTGCGCTCTCGGCAAGGAGTAGGTCCCGTGCTCTGTACCTGATATTTGCTGGGGCCTGTGTTTTATTGCCCACTTTGTAGCTGAGACTAGTCTGCTTACATGGAAGTGGAACAGATGGGGCAGAGCCCACCTTCTATCACCTACAAGCAGTTCTGTGTAAGGAAATGCAAAGAGCCACCCAAAGAGAGGAGAAAGGTTCACCTAATCACTATCCTGTCACTGGTGATAGCCAGCTGGGGAAGCCTGGAGAGGAACATAAGAACACAGCAAGCCTTAGCGATCCCTCCACAGAACACTCCCCTACAATCCAGGGATTTATGGCTCAGGTACTCCCTAAAGACCATGGTGGTAACTTTGTATTCAGGAGTCCTTGACAGATTTCCACTGTGAATTTTCCAATTTTGAACATATATACACTTTTAAACCTATTCCTGCTAAGATGTTTTGCGGCTTAACCATGTATCGTATCATCAAGAATCTCTCATTTGCTTTGAACTTCTTGCCACCTGCTAATTTCATTTAATGCCCACAGTGGGAACTATACTTTGAGACCAGAAGATCCCTTGCTGAGCATGTGATGTGTACTGAAATGTGTGCTGCATGGGCAAATGGGAGTCATACAACCGGGATGCCTTTGGTCTGTGCTTTGTGAAGGCACGTCAGACTACCACTAAAACTCCTTTTCCACTGCAGGAATTTTCCAAAGAGTGACTCACTTTGTACTGTCAGGTACTAAAATTTTAATCCTGAAATCTAGTGTGAAGCCTAGGGGAGGAGGTGTGGGAAAGGAATGATGAGGAAGTTTCAGATGAGACCTTGTCTTGCTACATGCTTTAAATATTGTAACCTAAGATCCATTTTTAGTTAGGTCAAAAGTTCAGAAGAAAATAAAGCACTAGAGGAAAAGTACAGCAGGGATTTCCCTCACAAAAATATATCTCAAAATGTGAAACTGTCCTTGAAAATAAGAACAGTGAGATGTAACAATGGAGCACAATACTGGATACATAAGTTATTGATGGCAACAGATCTTTAAATTACATACAGAGGTGGGGAACACCCAGGGTTAAAAGATAACACATGCACATCCGCATATTGACACATGTTCTTTTTTAAAATCTGGCCTCCTGTGTTGGTGTTTTCATTGGCAGCAGCAAAATAAATTTTGCCTAATCTCTGATTTTCATTCCAGATAGCATCTTCCTTTTTCCAGCTGCCAGCAGTTACAAGGATGTCATGCAAGAGTAGTAGCTTACTGGTATGAACTGGTGCCTTGGCCTTGCAAATCTCAGTCCTGACTCCTGTTTTGATGAGCTGTGCTGTTTCCTTCATGGGTTCTGTACCTTCAGGTTTGAGGTAATTACCTGCATGAGTGAGGCTTGTGGAACTGAGATTGTTATGAGTGAATGCTGTGTGCTCGAATAAAGTTTTTGTGTTATAAAAGCATATCATTAATTCCTTCTATATCATATTTGTGTACGTGTGTGTGCATGTATCTAAACCTTACTGTGATCATAAAATCAAAAGGGAAACCACTCAGGAGCTTCTAGGATTGTGGTTTCATTATGCCTAACATCCATTCCTTCTTCCACTTAAAGCCTCGCATGTTTTGAAACAAAAAAGCACTGTTTTGGTGGGTTAACACCAAAACTTTGGAGAGTTTCAGTCATCACAGTAGCATGCAAACAAATGTAGAAACATCCATTTTGAGGTGTTTTACCCACCACTTTTCTTGCATGTCATCCTTGCTAGCAGGAGTCTGAACCAGACAGTTGCCTCTAAAACAACACAAAAAATCTCTAGGACCGTAAATATAGGATCAGTAGATACTGTGAGAGCTTCTTGAATCCACTCCCCTTAACTGTTCGGGCCAGATGATTGTCCGATCTCTTCTTAAAAACTTCCACTGAGGGAGATTCCACATTTTCCACATACGGTCTTTGAGTGCTAAACTAACCTTCCCACTAGAAAGCTTTCATTATGTCAAATTTGCATCTCCCTTGTGCAATCAAAGCCATTAATTCTGTTCTATTGCAACAGGCATTGGGAAGAGTCAGTTCCCTGCTTTACAGTAGCATTTTATGTACATGAAGCTTACAGTTTTCCCTCTGCCTTCTCTTTCCCAGATTAAATCTCCGCCATTCCTTTGATCATAACCTGCTGTTCTCTAGATCTCTTCCTTGAAGTGGGCTACCACAAATGGATGCAGTAATTCAGACCTTGCCTTAACAGCATTTCATGAAGCAGAAGTTTTAGAAATGTCTTTGAATGTATTTCTATAGTTTAGTATGACATTTAGCTTCATCCATCTAAGGGTAACCTTTGGCTTCTTTGTGGCAGAGTGGAACTGTGACAGGAATGGCAAACCTGTGTTGCTGGGTCACGTGTGGTCTGCAAGGGGAGCACGTATTGGGCTGTGTAGGGTACTTGGAAGCATTCCCTGTGACTGGAGCCAGGGAAGTGGCTTAGACACTAGAGTTTGTTCCTCAGACTGAAGTGTGGAGGACTCATTTTCAATTTGGATTGAATCTCACAGTTCTCCTTAAGAAACTGAGCTTGAAGAACTGGGATGAATGCTGCTGCCAATTGAAGGCAGCCAAGTAGTCACCCAAGCTACCATTGTAAGACAGGGCAGTGGTTTTCCCTGATCATCCCTGCTACAATGAGTAAAATCTAGCAAAACACTCCTCATTTGTAGTACTTGTATTTAACTACAAAGGCAGCACTGTCCAGACAGAAATTGTCTAAGCTGAAGATATCCAAAGGGACAATTTCTGCTGAGTGAAGCCCTCTGGTTATCACTGACATGGAGAAACAGGACTGCTGAGCAAGGAATCATTGGGATCCACCTCTGTGATGCATAACACTGCAAAAATATAAAACACTGTCTAGAGCTAGTCTTAGATACAAAGTACTGAGCTGGTGTATTAACAACCAGCACCCTGTGTTGCACAGCTCCATGAGAAACCTGTGAGGACTGCTTGTCTTCCGAAGTACAGACATGCATTTGCAGCTGTACACAAGCTCCTCTCTATTAGTCCAACCTGTGAATGACTAAACACTGATAAGAGACGCTTAAATGTTGTGCCTGGACTATGTTTGGACAGCTGTCACTTGTGCTGTCTCCAGCTAGGTCTATCTTTTAATTACATCAGGTTAACACAGTGTTTCATCTGTCACGCTTGGCTGATAGCAGAAAGGGACAAATTCAGCCATGGAATGAACAGGCTTAGCTTTTCTCTCTGCCAGGGTGCAGTGCTTGCTGCTCTCTTCTTGAATCACTACCTGTAGTCAGTTACAATGGTTAGAAGAAGAAATGGCCTGTCTGAGGGTTGAGCAGTGGTTCAGGGAATTGGCATGTGCTTAAGATGACATTATAGTCCAGCAGCTAAAGCATTTTTAGCTGAATCTGCAGCATGTGGTGTAATTCTAAATCCCAAGGGTTAACTGTATTTTCATCACCTAGAGGCATTTGAGAACTGACTGGAGAAGGAAAAAAAGTAGTCTTAGCTCTTGAGCAATTACTTAAGCTATGTGCACACCTTTCCATAGCCACTTCAGTGCTGCTGTAAATAGGAATTGCTCAGATATTCCCAGAGAATAAAATAGAGAGCCTTCAAAGTTAGTGTTCCCTCTATGTGTAGACTTCTAGATGGGGGATGTAGGTAATTACCTTTAATGGCAAGTTTCTGGAGGCAGGATCGGTCTGCTGGGGAAGTTATTCCATATCACACATCTTCAGTGAGTTCTGTAGTGTTGCTGGGATCTCACATGTGAATAACAAGTCTTGGAAATACTCTTTGCAAGTGGGTTGGCTGCTGGAGAACAAAGATTGAAACCAGTTCAAAGAAAAGTATCTGCTAACAGCTTGGAATATGATATAAAATGACCCTGGAAAATGAATTTCCTTTGGAAAATTTGTGACTGGTAAGAACTCCGAATAGACTCTTTGCTGACTGCTGCAGAACTGTATTAAGATGGAGCAAAATATAGTAAGTTACAATAAATGTCACAACTTGCATATAGAAGCTCCGAGTATTGCAAGGTTTTCCAAGTACAAGAATTCTAAATTTAAGGAAGACTGGTTAGATTTTCCCTACCTTCTACCATGCACTAATGTGCACACTTAGTAGTTTCTTTGAGATGCATCATTAAGTAAAAATAATGACATTCATGATAGTGATAATACACTGGAGCTGACAATTTGTTATCCTTATGCTCCAGATTTTATTTTACCTTTGTCTCTCCCAGAAAAGGGAGAAGGTTATTTTTTAAATGAAAAATGAAAAGTAGTTCCATTTTCATGCATTCCAGCTCCAGCCAATTCTGCAAAGGCCACTACAGTGGAGGTCCTCTGGCTGGCTGTCAGCCCGACACTCTTCATGGTCAGCTAGGTACTGGTGACACAGGACAGACTACACCAAGGGGCTGATGTCAAACAGGGCAATTGCAAGGACTGTCAGTATTTTATGTTAGCACAAAAGTCTGAGTTTCCAATTTCTGTCCCACAAAACTTCACTAATTTGTTCTTACCCCTTTTCTTGTTTGCATTCTAACACTCCTTCTTTGCTTTTGAGATCGTTCAGACATTACTGAGATAGCAGACAGAACACAGGTAGTTTTTCTCAGAGGAATAATGAATCTTGTGTTTATGTCTGATCTGGCAGAGTCTCTCTGTTTTGTTGTTGTTGTTGTTTGGGGGTTTTTGGGGTTTTTTTACCATTTGTTTCAGTAGCAGATAACTTCCCCTGTTCACCATCGCTGCTATGACAGGTCTCCTGTTTCCATTCTGGACTGCAATCTTTCTCACAGTGAGGGGGGAAGCTGTAGATGACTGAGCATTCTCTGTTCCGAGAAAAATCACAGAAGCACAGGATATTTGTAGTTGGGAGAGACCCACAAGGATCGTTGAGTCCCACTCTTAAGTGAATGGCCCATACGGGAATCAAACCTACAACCTTGGCATTATTAGCAGCATGCTAATATCCCTAAAAGAGATTTCCCCCCTGCTTGCTGGAAGGAGTTGTCTGCAGGTCAAGTGGGTGAGTTGGAATGAATCACAGAGGACAGAGTGAACAGTCAGTTTGGGTCATCTTTATTCTACCTCCCTTGTCTCTTTTCTTCCATTTTCTAGTCTTATTGAAGTTAGCTCTTTCAAGATCTTTCCAGAGAGCAAAAGGGGGCAAAGAAAGCATATCTCTCTCATTTTTTTCCCTAGCTGTCAGCCAAAAGCTAGTCAGACTTTAGCACCTGTGAAACTGTGAGGAGTCATTTCTCTGCTTCTGTGCTAGTTCCTGCTCATCTTGGTGAAATGCCTCCTACCTTTCTACTTTTGTAGAAAGCAGAAGCTAGCTGAAATGCTCTGCATGCTGACATAAACCCAAAGCACTTTCCTGGAGTGAGAAGAGGTTTGTGATAGCATGAGTGTTATGGAGCCTGTGCATGCTGCAAATCTGACACTTTGCAGCAGCAAGAAAGGAAAGCCCAGGGTATGCAGCGTGTACTGCGACTGCTCAGCAGACTTCAGTTTCACCTCCCCACAGCCCTGGAGCCTGGCACAAGGGCTCAAGGGCCCTGTTCCAGCCAGAGGGCTGTGGCAGTCCATCATGGCAGTGGCACTGGTTTGCTCTTGCTTGCTGTTCCAAGAAGTGGTAGCCTTGCCCTTAAAAATCCTGCCTGCCAGAGCTTTGCTACTGCTCTGTGCTGCAGTGGGCAACTGCAGCTGCAGCTAGGTGCTGGTGACATTGCTGCAAGAGGCATTAACTTTGACTGAAAAACCTGCTGGTTGTTAAAGGTAATTCTTTTTCCAGGGACTTCTGTCTGGCTTCTCTGAACAGATTTCAAACTGCAGTGTAAATATGGAAGAAATTCTGCAAACTTACCAGGAATATGGGGCAAAGCTTTTTCCCATCTCATCTGTGCTTTTGTCTTGTCCTTTCTTCCAGTTTGCAGAGCCCTTTGCTCCTTTTCTTGCTGTACAGTAGATAGGAACATTTGGCTTTTTGCAATCAAAGCAGCTGGGGGGGGTCTCAGTGGGATTATTTTTACATGTAAGCATTGCACAAGTCCAGCTCCAGGAAAAGAGGCCAATATTTTCTTTAACACACGCTGGTATAAAATAGGAATAACTATTCTAAAAACTTAGACACTGAGATGGCCTTGAATTAGATCCAAGGGCCTCAGATTAATTACAAAACTAAATCAGAATGAACGTTCTTTTATAGTTCTGCTGCACAATGGTCCCTGGACTTAGTGAACCTGGATGTCAAATATATAGATAAGGATGATCTATACTGAAGCAGAATAAAGGGCACATTTATCTTACTGTGAATTAAGGGTCCATTCTTTGTGGAATTCCGCTGTTACTTTACTGTCTTTTAACAAATCTAAGAGGAAAATCAGATATCTGCTACTAAGGAGAGGAGGTTGCAAGGCTTATGCAGCTTGTTTCACTCAGTTGTGCTCCTTTGCCAGAAATTCGTCTCTTCTCTCCCAAAAATGGTGCTGTAATGTTTCTTGTGCTACAGAAACCTACAGCACATGCCACAAAGGTCATCTGTCCTCCTTCTCGTTTAAAGGCTGTCAGCGTAGAGCCTCTATTAACATTGTAAGTTTTAACTTGCAGAGTGAGAACCTGAATAAATTGTAAAGAGCTCCCATTGCCTTTCACAAAGAGATGAACAGTCCTTTTATGCTTTACGAAACTGCAGCATGCTTTGGAAACAAGGTTACATCTATTTCAGTCGTTATGACCGAGGCAGCTCAGGCAGCACTAACTGCAGGCAGGTTTCCAAGCACAGAAAAGAGTTGGGGCCTGCAGCATTTTGGGAAAGACAGCATTTGGGAACGAAGGAGCCCCAGGACCTACACTTGCCAGGAGCCACACGTTCACACAGATGCTCGGTACTCCTTGTAGGTTGATTGGCACTGTCACCCGCTGAAAAGGAAGCATCTCCTGCTGGCTTCCTACCAGCACACAGAGTCTCTAATTTAGGAAAGCAGAGTACAGTCTTGCATGCCAGTCCTGAAGAGCTACCAACCCTGATGTGGAAACAAGGACAGGCAAATCTGTAAATCTCTAGCCAAGAATAAAAGCACACTCGCTTCTGAATGGAAACAATTTCAGCACATGGTGAGATGAAGGGACTTTTTTAAGCCTGGAGGAAACTCAGGGAGATCTGCTTGCTGCTTGCAGCTAGAAGGGGTGAGGAGATGGAGCCAGGCTCTTCCCAGAGGTGCACAGGGACAGGCATGCAGTGGCATCAGTCACACACTGCAGTGAGAAACACCGGCTTGATACAGGGACAAAAGCATCACAGCCAGGGGGATGTAGCATGGGGACACATTGTCCAAGGAAGGTGAAGGGTCTCCATCCTTGGAGACCAGTCAACCTTGCTTGACTGAACAAGGGTCTGAGCAACATGCTATCCCTTTGAAGGTGTCCCTGCCGGGAGTGGAATGCTGCATGAGAAAAGCTCCATACCTCAATTTTTCTTTGATTCCAGTTTGCTACGTAGGTTGTTTCT
The DNA here is from genome assembly GCA_013389985.1 of Dryoscopus gambensis. Lineage (NCBI taxonomy): Eukaryota > Metazoa > Chordata > Aves > Passeriformes > Malaconotidae > Dryoscopus > Dryoscopus gambensis. The sequence continues at coordinate 15,420 of WEIT01000625.1, read as the reverse complement.
AACTAAAGTGACTGTGGAAAGTCACCTCACTCTGTTTCCCTCTGCTTCCTTACCTCCATATTGGAAATAGTATTTTACTTCCATGAAGCTTATGTCCTTCATTTTTATTGATTTTTTTTAGTTCCAGGCTATGCTGGAAGGTCATAAAGAAAATGCCAATCTTTAGGAAGGCAAATACTGAAAAAAATGGCAGGCCAGTAGTTCAAATACCCTGAAACTGCTGTAACACCTTAAAAAAAGAAGCTTCTTGATGATAGGGATTTAAATTTTAAAGTATATTTTTCAATTTTGCCCCTTTTAGGTCTCCAGAAACAATTCTCTTTTCATCTAGATAAGCACCATTAAATGAAGCAAAAATACTACCATCTGGTTATTCTCAATCATGTCCACATGCAAATTTGCTTGAAATGATGTAGAATTGGTCCAGTCTTAACTTACATAGAGCTTGTGTGCATTTGCAAAGTGAGGCTGAATTCAAGCAATTATAATAGCCACAGGTGGAAGGCAGCATAGGACAGGATGTTCTGGTTACGGACATTGAGAGATAGTTCAATTTCCTAAAATGTCAGTGATGTCAAAAAAAAATTTCTACTATATAGCCACAACCTCCTCCTTTCCCCTTAGATATTTCACCCTTAGAAAAAGCAAAGCTTTTTCCAGCAGTAATGCTGGAAATACTTCATTGCCCTTCCTGCAGGCAAAGTTTTCTCAATGTATGGATACATGAGAATGGTCAGATAATGAATGAGCCAATTGGCTGAACATCTGCAGGTGTTCTATAATGACAACAGCTAAGCTATTCTCAAGTCATTACCATATTACATTAACTTACTACAATACTATTAATTAGAATTCATGTTCTAGAAAGGAAACAGAGCAGCAATTACATTGGTATTTAATGACCTGTAAAAGTAAAATATAAAAATGGTAAATTTCCTCATGTAATTAATTTAAGGCTGAAAGATGGTGGGTCAGACTGCTCCCCAACGTAACTCCAGCCCCTTCTGTACTTTAGCAACAAGAATGATTATGATACTTGTTACCTTTTGTCTTGAGAGAATAATTATTTGCATGTAAGTAAAAAGTTCTTCTAAACAGCTCTTCAATAGGTGTGCCAAAAGCCAGGTATCAGGCAAAGTTCAGTTGTTCTCAGTGAAGTCTGGAATTTGGTATGATTTTGGAAAAAGGCTCAGTAAGGTTTGTGACTAAAGCTGTCAGTTGACCTCAGCAATGTATATTCTACAGACAAGATTTAGCAGTGATTATTGAATGACATTTAAAGGCTTTCTCTTTACTTATTTTCTAGCCCCCCACACCTTGACAGAAGTAAAAATAAGTGCTTTTGAGTTATTATTTGATATTGAAATTCTCAAATTCTATGACACAGTGATTTCTTCAAGGTGTGTCCTTGCAAAGTGAAACAGATGTGTCCTGCCTAGGTCTCTGAGGGATTATAACACCAGGTCCTGTCTGTCCTGGGATGCAGAAGCCTTTGCAGCTGTGCCAGTTCCATGAAGCAATGGAGTTATCTCTCCTTGTGTGCTCAGCACAGACCATGCATGGAACAACCCTGAAACAGAACTTTTCGGGTGAGCCCAACCAGCTCAGTCAAGAACCTCTGAAACAGCTCTTGCTCATTATTTTGGGCTCCCTTACAAGTGGAAACTCTGGATACCATCCAGTCATGAATCACAGCATTGTGAAACAAAGTAAAGAGAATAAGCTGGAGCAACTGGAACACTTGTGGGTTGCTATCTGTAACTGCAATAGAAACTGGGCTAGACAGCTCCTATCCATGAGCTGTCATCCAGTATAAGCTAAGTCCACAGAACAACCCAAGGGTGTTGCTTTTGAGCTGAGGGTACTCTGAGCCACAGCTTCTTCCAGCCCTCCTTGATGATGACTGTTACAAAAAGGATAGTTGTGATGCACATTATACTTCTGTAACACGTGTCCCTAGATCCTGGCTGCTTGTCCACACATTTTCTACTGCATGCTTTTTGTGGAAAATGCCGAACCATGGCCCTGGGCATTTACAAAAAAATTATCTGGGTGAGAAGCTACTATACTTACCCAGGGATCTTCCATAACAATGCCTATTTTCAGACTGATTTTCTTCCCCTGGTGAGAGAGGAGAAACTGTGGGATTTTAATGATTCGTTTTATTGAGAGACCTGAATGTTTATTGTTGTTTTAACTATAAAAACGTAAAGACACTGGAATCTATCCAGAGAAAAGAAGGCGATTTCTTTTATTTCCTTACACTGCATGGGGCAGTTGCAGGGGAGTATTTCCATCCTTATTACAATAAGCATTTTCCTGAGCAACAGTGGGGCACTGAAGTCTGCAAACTTGAAGAAAAACAGGATGACAGTCAAAAGTCAGAAATGAACATAGAAGTGTCTTTTCTTATTTGATGTAAGTCCTTGGTTTTCTAATCTTCTCTCTACCCATGAAATAATAGTCAAAGCCATTAAAAAGAATATCTTAGCGACTCCGAACTTCAGGCTGTAGTCTCCTTTACATCTGCTTTTCTAAGGATTGATGCAAGGATTCGGTGTATTTATTTTTAATTGCAGTAAGTTAGTGTGTGTGTGTGTGTGTGTGTGTGCGTGATGTGCTTATGTGAAACTACAGATAAAACTGACGCAGCCTGTATGAAATCCCAGGAAGGCAATTTCTGTTTAAATATTAAACATAGTTTAGCCTCAAGTGTTTTAAATCAGGCTTAATCCCTTTTGCCTCTTAACCAGGCTATAGTACCCCATCATTTTAAAAATAGTTTCATATACCTGAACAGGGAAACATAATCTTGACATGCTGCCCTAGCTGTCGTTCTAAACTTTTGAGGCAAGCTTTCAAACCTTCAGAGCAGGTGTAATGGAAAAAAGAAGTCAGAAGGCCCGTGACTCTCTTCTTGAATATATATAAAAAAGATGATGGGGTGTTGCAAAAATGGATTAAAGGATTGTACCTGGAGCTTTGTGATACTTCAAACTAAACCATTATAAACGTTCTGATTTGACCTTTTGCTTAGTCTCTCTTGGAACTTCTCCTGTAGAATCTGTTGCAGCAGAACTGTGAGACAGAAGTTCCTTGGCGAAGCTCTCATATGGGGCTCAGTTTCCAAAACAAATTGTGTTAACGTTTTAATTGTTATTTCACAAAAAAGGCAATGTGCTTGAACAACTTTTCCTTTTAGTATGGATGGTAGAGGCTCAGAAAATAAAATTGCTTATTTCACTTTGAGGGCTATTTGTCCAAAGCCCAGTATATTTTGAAATGTATATTAATAACTGAATCGGACCTGAATTTGTTCCTTGAAAATTTAGCACTAACTACTGTGTCCCTAATTACAGGAAGTTCCTTGTGTTAGGGTGCTAAAGTTTACTGGGGAAAAGGTGTCTCAGGTTCCACCATTTGTTGTGTGGATTTTCACAGGATGCAGACAAAAATCCCAAACCTCTACGTAATACAACGGTCTCATTGTAAAATCTGCGGTGGACTCCTCGTGGATGCACCTTGCCTTGGCAGGTTTGTAAATTCAGAAATATTTGGTGATATATTCTCTGAAAGCTTATTGTTATGTCCCAGGTGTCTGTCCAACTCAACAAAGCCATGCTTCTTCCTCTTACTTGCTGCTTTTGATGATTAAACAGAGCCATCAATCCATGAGACACAAGTATGGGAAACAAAATGCTTGAGATAATTTTTCCCTACCACACAAGTGAGAATTTGGTGTAAGGATCTGAGCCCACACAGCATTATGGGTACTAATTTTAGACAGTCACCTTTTTGAAGCTTATCCTAACCTAATTAAGTGTCGGTTTTACCCTTAGGGTTGGCACTTTTAGTAGATGAGATAACAGCTGCATCTCTGTGAGAAGCCTTGTGAAGGGCAAAATATTTGTTAGCAGTTGCTATTTTCAGCCTTGCCAGAATAAACAAAGAACGAGGCACCTGCAGTCACTTCTTTTGAAAAGTCAGCACAATTTGTACAAGCTCTGGGGTCAGCAGAGGAAGGCGCAGGGAGGATGGGCAGGCTCACCCGTGAGGCTTCAGGAAGATACTTCTGGAGGGAGTGATGGGCTCTTGAGTTCGGAGACATATGGGACTCCTAGGTGATTAATAACACTCTTGTAGCAAGGGTGAGGAATGCACAGAGGAACAGAGTGCTTTGGAATCATTAATGCATCTCAGGACAGCCCAGTGTGAGATCCATGCTGGCTATAAACAATCCATGCTAGCACAAACAAACTGGGGGAGTTCAGTTAGAGGCAAAGAAGAAAACGAGTTTTTTTTCTTACTCCTTTTTATAATTAACCACAACTAGACTTCAGAACGCATCATTTCAGATGCCAATTGTCTAAACAATATATCTTCATATTGAAAACAGTTAGGCGTTGGGCTTAACATGCCTCAGAGGGTTACATAAACTAGATCCAGGATAACTCCTTACCCAAGAAAAACATTCCTGACTGTGTGGGAGAGCAGATGGCATTTAGGTAAACTGTATTTGCAGAAAACCCCCCTGTGCCATGAAATGGCAAATGGCTACTGTCACTGCTGTTCCCTTGCTCAGGTTTGTGGGAAGCTATGGTAAAAAGTAGAGCTTGATAAAATATGCCAGATGCTGTGGGGATGAAGCAGAGTGTTAATCTGCCAACAGGTTATTACAAGGGTCAGCACTGTTGTACATTTACAAGTGCCTGTGGCTGGTGTGCCACATCATACCCTATCCTGGGCAATGGGGGAGGAATTAAGGGGGATTTGTGTGCTGGCAAGGAAAGACCAGGAGTCAATGCAGCCGCAGGTAGGTTTGAATGGGGAAGAAGTATCTACAGCTGCTCCCCAGCACATGACTGAGGGCATCTGATACTGGGAAGAGCTGTATGGATTGGGCTAAACACCTGAGACCCTTAAGCAATCTCATTTTGAAAGGCAGTAGGAAGACTTCACTGAAGTCCGGCTCTGAATATTACACCAGCTTCTCCTTCAGTGGGAAGATCTATGTTGTACTGGATAAGGGTATGTGGAAGAAGAGTGTCACAGCCCTGGAGGCACCCACAGGTCTTAATGGCCCTCGTAAGTATTACCTGGGACCACCCTGCCCATAATCCAGAGCTCCTTTTGAATCCTTGGGGTTGTCAGTCCCTGCTCTAGTCCTGTTGCAGCAGTGCTGGTCTCCATGACCCTGTTGAGGTAGGCCCGTGTCCTGGCTTTTCCCTGTGGTGACAGTCAAAGTCCAGGGAACAAGTCACTGCTCTGAGTGAAGGTACAATGATGGGCCACTGGAGTGGGGATTCTCTGGGTGTTTCTGTAGGTCTTAAGTTATTTATTTCTGTGTATTGAGAGAACTAGAGGAGACTAAATGGAATTATACTGGAGGTGATCTCTCACAGCTACTTTGCTGGCTTGGGTTTGAAAAAAAAGTTTGTGCCTGGTTTCTGCTGCTCTGCTCACCTGAAGACTAATTTCTTTACGAAACTTTTTTTTTCCCAGATATCATTTATGAGTTAAGAATTAAACCTTTGTGACTCCGTAACCATGAGAGACATTTGGCCAAGAGGTTTAACTCATTACCCTGGTTTTGGTCCCTTGTGGTTTAATGCCTTTTCCACAGTAACCCTCCAGCCTTGATTTGTTGCAGTTATACAAGGGTTTGTATTATTTTTGAGCCTGCTTTTGTATTATTACTATTGTTACCTGTAGTATTTTTAAAGGAAGATGGGTATTTGAGGGTGGAGAATATGCAGATGAAAATGCAGTATTTGATTGTATTGCTGTGAGTGAAAAACCCTGCAGAAAGTCAGATTTTCTAGGTCAATAAATGAATATTTATTTCAAAAATCTATTGTGAAGAGGAAGAAATTCAAAACTTGACGATGATAAATAACTTGTATTGTTTTTGAACTCAGAGATATCTAAGGGAAAAATAAATGTCTTTTTACAAAAAGGGACTCTCAGGGGACTAAACGAGACTGGCAAAAACTATATATTCTGCCTATTTGTAGAACCAGTGCTAAACAACAGAATATTTTAAAGGTGTAGTGATCTCTTTTCCCCTTCAGTTAGTTTTTCAGTTAGTTTTGCAATGCTTCACAGCCTTTCACAACTTCACAGTAGGCTGGGGCACTGTGGGAAGGTAGGGATGGAGGTGCCTGATCACTGAGCCTTCATATTGCCAGCAGCTGTTCCAAAACCAGAGCTCTTCTAGCATGCTGTCAGTAACTCCATCTCTTCACTTGCTTGGCTCATCCATATAAATGAGCTCCTCTTGCTTTCAAGAGAGCATGTTCAGCTGAGCTTGTGGAGAAGCAGCTTTCCCTTTGGCTTGTACCTCATGGCCAATGCCAGTGTAGTAACATAGGAAAAGAATCAGTCCTTTATAAAAATAACATTAACTGAGTGCCCAATGCTTTTGGCACCCAAGAGATGGACTGAGTGCCATTCTTGATCAGGCCAGACAGCAGAAAAGGATACTACTCACCTATAGGCTTCCACCCTATATTTGTGTTAATCCAGCATTTATCTCAAGACCCAGAGTTCACCACAGTAGCACTGGAAATGGACCCACTAATGGTTTGTGTCGACTGCTGAGAACAATGACTATAATTTAAAGGAACCTAATTTAAACTTACAATCCTTCTTAGTTGATCTGGTGTATCTTAACCATCAGGTCAGCCTGAAAGTATCTCCAGTGTGTCAAATCTAGTTAGCCTCATCTGATTTCTTTTCCAAAATTGGGACTAAAGTGTGTGCTGTGAATTATACTTTGCTTTTGCCACCTCTATTTTGGAAGAAGGGTTGTGTTTCCACCACAGGCCCTTGGAAAATAAAGTCAGGAGGATCTGAGAGAATCCCATGAGTGCTTTCCCATAGGATAAAAGGAAGGAGCAAGGGTGTCTGGGGTACAGCTGGCTGAAATGATTACTTTAGCACTTCAGGGATCATCAGCATGTTGTCAAGGTTGTGTCATTGGGCCAATGCATTCAGCAAAGGCTGCAAGTACACTGGCTATCGTACATGTGACCTTTTCTTAGAGTTTTTACTGGACCTTTAGTTACACCCAGTACAGCCTACTTTGTAAAGTCCTAGATAAAACAGCTTTTAAAACTCAGCATATCATTATTTAACTAAGTGGTTAGTTCCCAATGGAAAGGTCTTTTCAGCTTATCTTTGAAAGACAGGCTTTATTGTGCTCTGGCTCTGTGATAACTTCTCCAGTTTATCCTCTGTTGAAGGGAAATCTGTTCCATAATTTACAGCTTCTTACTCTTGAATTTGTATGTTCTGAGGGCTAACACCTTTAAATGTGGTGCATCCAAAGGAAATTAATCTAAGAATAGCTGACTCGAAAAATATGCTTATTAAATGCATTAGTGAGATGACAGATTCTCCATATTGTTGTCAATCTGCATCTCCCCACCTCCTTGCTTGCACTAAGTAATTCCAGGACTTGCTCCTGGAATTCAAAGTTGCTTCTGTTGTTAAATCTGATAGGTTCCAGCTAAGAGTTGACATGAAATGAATGTATCTCTGTGCTGTAAAAGCAGGCAATTCGTCTCTTTTTGCCTAAGGGAGAGTAACACAGAAGGCAAAGCTTGTGTTGTTGCCAAGAAGCCTCCAGTTCAAGCGCTTGAGAAATCTGACTTAATAAAGAATTTTTAATCTTTTGTTTACGAGTTAAAAATTCACTTTTTCTATAGTAGATTGAAGCCTGAATAATGTAATATGAACTGTATTATAAGCTCCATATCCATGCTTAAAGCAATAGTTACTGTAATCCCAAACCATCTGAGCGAATCTGCTTCAGATTTGGCTCATTGTACTTTATTCTTTTGAGAACAGAAACCAAGTTTAGAGTCAAAAGTTAATTTCTTATGGTGGGCCATAGGAAAAAGAGTATATCACACAAATGTATTCTGTGCTAACCCAGTCGCTGTGGAATAGCTCTCTATAGGGAAAGTATTAAGAAAAAAACAAAAGAAGCTCTTGTATCACATCTAATGATTATCCATGAGCAGTGAAATCAAACTGAATCACAAAATGCAAAATACATTTATGGGTAGTGCTTTTTCCCTTGTGAAATAGGATTGGGCTGATATTGTTGTGGGACAAATTTAAAGTTAAAAATTGCAGTTCCTACTCCAATCATTACATGTTTAAGTGTGTATTTAAAGGATACATTCTGGATGGTTAAAGCAAAATTAATTCTAAATACAGAAGTATCTATTTGATAGATGTTTTTAAAAATTCACTATGAGTACAAGGCTCAGAATGATTTATTAAGCCCAGTAAAGCTGGAGTCATGCATAAGCAATGAAGGAAGGCATGCTGTAGCTCTGTTCTAGCTTTGCAAGTTCTGCTGCTGGTTTTAAAGTTCATAACTTTTAAAGTTCTCTTCCTTTACTGAAATGCAAATGCCAGTCCATCTGTTGTATGCCATATGCTTTTCTTAACAATATTGTTGTTTAAATGTTGGTTTATTTTAAAAATATCTGGAAATACTTTATTCTTACACTCTAAAGAATCTTGTTTTAGTTTTTATAGATTCCACCAGTGTTTGCTGAGACATTAAACCTAACTTTTGACTTTGATCAAGCTGTCATTCAGCTTTATTCATACTGGTGCTCAATACACAGTAGTGTTTCAGATAACAATAAAGTGAAAATGTTCTCCTGAAGAATTATTTTCTAGGCATGAAATGCCATCTGAATGGTCAAAATGAATGAATGGAAAACTCAAAAGTTTTGCAAAGCTATCTGTCTTTTGCATGAAGTGTGTGACACGGTGGAGTCTTGAATCCAAACAGGTTTAAGAGTTAAAGAAGGAGGTTGCAGCTTTTTATTTGGGGAAAATATAATCTGAGTCCAGCTGCAAAAAAGCTTGTCAGTTTTGAAAAGAGAATACTTAAGTGTTGGTAAGAAGGTAAAATGTAATCGAGGGATACACAAGTGAAAATAAATATTAGAGGGAGGTTCAATTCAATGATTAAGTGAATTGGTTCTGCTCAGTTGAATGAAGAGCAGTTCTGGAGCCCTCAGATCCTAAAAGAATGAAGACTGGAGACAGTGGGATCTGTAAGCATTAACATTTTAGTTCCACTCTCTGCTTTATTTTTGAAGTTCATGTGAAGAGCTGCAATGTCTGCCCTTCCAGTTACATTCAAGACTCTCTACCACAAAAGCTGGAATTTGGAGGGGCCCTGTCCTTTGGGGAGAAAAGATAACTTTGAGATTATGCTCTTCCATAGGAAAACTGGTTTATACCAATCTCTCCTAGACTGTGGGCTGGAATCTGCCATAATGTGAAGTGGAAAATGCAGTTCTTGGATGGGAAAAAAAAGGGAGGTGTGCTGCTCTCCACAGGCATGCACTAGGATCTGTGAGCAAAGCCTGTAGGGATTTGGCTCCTTTTCCCTGCCCTTTCTATAGCAACCATTGGATGCCTAGCCTGGCCTTTTGATGTGAGCAGAGAGCAAGCTACTTCCAGGCTACGCCAAAAATACAGCATTGAGATGGCACTGAAGGATTGGGTAGATACATGCTCTGAGCTTGTCCCAAATTCTCAGTAAGGTGCTTTACACTACTTTGGAAAACTTTTTCTGTTTCCAGTATGGTCTCCAAGGCTACATGTCTAATAGTAAATACAGCAGGCTGTGTTTACCTTCCAGCCCGTTGTCAAGTGGAAGAGTCGTGATCATTTCAACATCTTCTCATTCTTTTTCTTCTAGACAGGGACAGTCTTATGTGGTCTGTTTCCTGGCAGCTGGCCCCAGCCCATGCTGTCCCCAGCCCAAGCCTGCACATGTGGACAAGGCTGCTGGGTTCAACTAAAGCCCAGCTGGTGAGCTGCAGGCTGTTAAACAGCATGGCTGTGCACATACCAGGGCACACGGCTGTGCTCTGGGCCTGCTTAGTTTATTATTTTTGACATAGCCCAAGTACTATGTCCCCATAAGCATTTGAAATCCTTTCTGATTTGAGTTCTTGTGTTGCCAGCAAGAGCTGGTGCTTGTTGCTCTTCCTGATTACATCTGGAAGGAAACTTCTTCCTAAACATTGATGGTAAGAAATCTGTACCGTAAGTCCAGCCTACATAGAACTGCATTTTCTATTTCGTGGAAATGCAACTTCTACTCCGACTCATGTAAATATTTACTTTTCTTTAGAGCCTCTTGAACTGCATGTCTTGTTAGTATAGTTTGATAGCAGTTAAGTTATTCTGTTAAGGCAAAATTGTTCAGGGATTTGAAGGGGTCTGATCATACTGGTATGGTTTAATGTTATCATTATTAAGTTTTTGTGTGTTCTGGTGGGTCTAACTTAACAATGACTAAAGATGAGTAAGGAACAGAAAGGATTTCTTTAGTCTCACTTAAAGGGTTGGTTTTTTTCCATTCAACTGCACTTTGTTCTGTTAGAGTTTTGGTTGCTTATAGACGTAAGCCACTGAGGTATGTTTTGTTCCCTTACTCATCATTTGCTTTTCTGGACAGAATGTCCTTACTACCAATTACCTGCATGTTGCCTGACTGTTTTCCTTTTGAAATCCGCAAGGGGAAATGCTGTAACAAATAATCACATAAACATTGTATTAGTGCTTGAAAGTTGACAAGGAAAGGAATAGTGGCCAGCATGGATTTGTCAAGAAGAAATTGTATCAGACCAATCTATTTTTTTCTATGACCATATAGACAGGCTGTTTTGATGGGGAGAATCAATAGATGTCACAAGCCCTGAATGCTCTCACATTCCTGCAGATAAGCTGGGGAAACATGCCTGGGTGTGAAATTTCTCATGTGGCAGGTTTTGTGTTCTCAGTGCATAGTTCTCTGTGGGTCACTGATCAAATGGTGGTAAGCAGTAGTGAGGCACTGTAAGGGTCTGTTACTACTCTGGGCATACTCAATCTTTTCATTAGAAACTAATTGGTAGAAGAGGGAGCATGGGTATTATACTTGCAGATAATACTTAACAGGGAGAGACTGAAAGGTGTGTGAGGTCCTATGAGGGCCTAGAGAAACTTCCACTGGAGTGACAGTGTATAGCTTAGGATACTGTATCCCAAGGAAGATATGTATGGCTCTTGTTGGAAAGCAACAAGAACGACCAGTGGCCCGTGAGGGAAGGCTGAAAGAGCTGTGGTTGGTTGGTCCAGAGAAAAAAGCAAGAGGAAAGACAAGTCCTAAGTATACAGAAAGCTCTCTTAAAGAGGAAGGGAAAAAATTGCTCTCTTTGTCTGTGGCATATAAGAGGGAAAATAATGGACTTAAAATTTATTAGAGGACACTGAGGTTTGATGCTGGGAAAACCTTTTAATGTTCAGGATAATTAAGCACAGGAACATGCTGCCTGGGGAAGATGCATAATCTCTCTTACTGTTTTGTTGGGGTTTTTTTCCCCTAAAAAAGAGCTAGACAAAAATATGTCAGGACTGATATAGTTACAAGTTGATTTTTGCCTTAGGGCAAGGGGATGGGTTAGATGAATTCTTGATTCCTTCAAACACTATTGCCTGTAATTCCATATGCCACTGCTGAATTCAGCACTTACATATTTGTGTCTAAAAGCTGGCTGAATATATAGGGAGCCTGAGTTTTCACTCAGACCTCTCCCATGTGCTTTCCTCTAATCTATAAAATGAAGCCGAGAAGAGGTAGATCTAATTATGTTTTAGTTTAGAGGCACAAGTATTAGGGAGGTAAGAGATAAAGAATCTCGGGTGAGAAATGTCTTGCTTTCCCAGTGACATCCTGCCAAGTGTACCAAGTTCAGTGTTGTTATGCTCCCCAATGGCCCATCTGTGATTGCATTAGCACAAAGTATAACCATCTGAGATGAGTTCACATGCAGAATTTGTTGAATTAAAATTTAAGGCAATAAATGAGGGCTTATAATGTATTGGCAACATTATCAGTAGCAAGATTGCCAGCATATTAGTGACTATGATGGATTGACTACTGGGGAATTCATTAAATTTACAAGAGTCTCCTCAAATGAATCCACTGGCTAACATACTAATTGCTGCCCTTGGGAGCACTTTGGCCATTTAGTTTCCAAGCAGAGCTTACTCTGAGAAAAGGATTATGCTGCTGATGTTTGCTTGAATTTAGGAGTAGAGTCAATTTATGTTAGGGTTTTTCAACATTGACAATAGTTTCTGTTTGTACAAAGCTTGTTGCCTTACTAAACATAGAGCCTAAAAGAAATAATTTTAGAAGTGAAAAATACATTTTTTAACACAAAATGCTCCAAAAGCATAAATATAAACAATAACCAACATATTTGTGCAATGAAGCTTAATCTAAAGGCTGTGATTGTTTGGTTGTGCAGAGGATGGCAGTGATTTCTGTCTGTGCAGTCACTTTTGCTAAAAGAGAATTGCTGAAGCTTTAAAAATGAATGTAGAGAAATCCTCTACTTCTTAAGCTGATGGACACTTCAAGGTTAATGTTGCTAAGTCAAGTGTATCTGCATATTTGTGAAAGTGCACTGGAGAAATTCTCCAAAGATTGAAACTGTAACTCTCTTCAGCAGTGTGGAGCTGTGGAATTTTCTTGGATTAACCCAAAGTGCAAAGGGTTAATCCACAATCTGGATTTAATTTTCTTATTTGCAAATTCTGATTCTGGTTTAGACAACTGGAGAAGGTATAAGCAGAACAGACCTTCTCCAGGTGCTCGTGATTGAATCGCAAATTGGTTTACTGACTGAAAAATTGAGATCTTTAATAACTTTCATGGGTCAGTACCTGCAGAGTCGATGCCTTTAGTGGAACTAGAATTATAACTCAACTGTAATATAGAAAAGATGAACCATTTTTGGATGAGGTGACATTTTTTTTGATAGACCCTTAGTGTTATATACTAAATGTTAAAGATAGCAGTAATAGTTACCAGTGGCTGAGAGGGGACAGGAAATCTAGTCCTTGTTCATCTGGTGCTGATGGGCTGCTATTCTGGGACCCTGAAGACCAACACCTGAATGAATCACTGTCTGGTAGTAAGGTGAGCGTTGGGGCAGGAGAGAAGTTTTCTTACACTTCTGAACTTTGTTGCACAGCTCCACCTAAACCCAAATGTAGGTGCACTGGTAGCTAGAATAGTCTTTTTGTATAAATACAGTCTTTCCTTTGGGCTTTTATCTTACACAAGATGCAATCCTGGCATGCCAAACCTGGGGAAAGAGCGACTCATCTATTGTATTGCCTTGTTCTCAGTAAATTGCAGTGTGATTCCCAATTTACTTGCCATATGGTCAGTTCTTAATATTCCAACTGCACAAGCAATTTATGCCCAAGAACATGGGGAAGAAGCACATTACTTACAAAGTATGTAATCAAGCAGTGTGATCCAACCCATTAACTGGGTGACATCCTTCTCTTTATTTGGACAGTTTACTGGCTCTGAGGTTTCAAGTGGGAGCTGTCACTTATGCTTTCTGATAATAAAACTTAATTAAAATTTCTTTCCTGTACCAGCAAGTGCCAGGTCACCAGATGGTTCCTAATAGTTATGTCCACATATTTTGTGCTGGATTGCAGCAGACGATGTTTGTGCTAATGTTACTGGGACAATTGCTACATGTACTTTGCAAATGTTTAATATGCGTATCTTAGTGTTTAAATAATGTAAAAAGAATTGCTTCAGTATTAATCCATGTGAAGTAATAAATTCCCACAAGTCCCAAACAGCTTTTTAACCTCAATAAACTAGTGAGTCCTTATTAAAAAATCAGAATTTTGGAGATTGTAAAAACTACAGTCCAGTCAGGGACTTAATTCAAGTCACACTGTCTTGTCATATCTGTACGTGCAATATAAGTAACACTTGTCCTGAGGGAAATGCTTTCCACAATATGGGATAGGATACCCAATCTGGGAAGTTAGAGTAGATGTTAACAGGACAAACAAATGAAGGAAATCTCCTGAGTATAGCAGGCTTATGAAAGGCAAGAAAGGATACACACTGAGAGGGTGTGCATCAACACACTTCATATTTCTGGAACTCTTGCTTAGGACCTTCTGGGCCTGGAAATACACTCACTGTGCTGGGCTTAGAAGTGGGTCTCATGAGCTCCAGGCCTATCCCTGGCAGAAAGGGATGATGATCACTAAAGCCTGGTGAAGTTGCAGGCATGGATTGGACCCTGCTTCCCTGCCTGCCTGTGTCCTTGGAGCTCTTTTCCCTTTTGGTCGTGCCCATGAAGAAGTGCCTTTTTCTTGTCAGTTGGCCTTTTTCTTGCATTTGGTTTTGTGACTGTATGTGGGATAATGAAGGAGCAGAAGATAAAGTGGTTGCAGAAGATCCTTGCAAGAGCACACATCTGCGCTGCTCTGAGTAAATGGCAAGAGGGAGCTGCCATGCAGAAGTGGACAAAATTATTTAGGTCTCTTCAGGAGTAACAAGCATGATACTGAAAGACAGAACCAGCTGCCCTCTTAAGACATAGGAACTAAGGACAATCACAAAGACAGCTTTTGGAAAATAGAGTGTAACAATAGATGATGTGGTGATTGATGGATTTCCTGACCACTTCCTTGCGTGGGGACAGGAGGTTTCCTAGCTGATGCATTTGCTTCAAGACACAATTTTGCACTTAACTTTTAGATGTGCTTGAAACTCTTGCTGATGTTCCCCAATGCTGTCAGGAAAATGATGAAAAAAGAACAAGGAATCCCTGTCACCACTGGTGACTTTCTAGAAATTTCTAAACTTTGAGTGGCAGGGCTTTCCTTTTTGCTTCTTTGGTTGTTTTTGCTTTACTTTGCTGTCTTTAACTGGGGTATCAAAGGGTGTGTGGTGATGTGTGTTTCTGTGTGTACTGCTTGTTTTTATCCAGAACAATTCCCAAACTGAAAAGAAAGAAAAGATCAGCAAGTTGTGGTATGTTGTGCAGGAATAGTCAAAATGTCATTTTTATATATTAGCAATTTTTATTCAGATTGTCTTAAATGACAAATTCGTCCTTGTACAGTCAGGAAGGCAATTGAGAGACCAGTTGAGATGCTTAAGTTAGCCAGGGGAGAAGCAAAAGAAACTAGGTTCCATCCAAGACCGACTCGTCCCTAAAACTTACTCCCTCCTTCCTTTTATTGTCTGTCTTCATTTTAATGTCCCGTGGGTCAAAATGCAAGGCGTATGGAGCTGTTCCAGAAACACATACTTTCTTTGACCTGGAGTGCAGGGATCAAACTCTTGTTACTATTGCACCAGTACAGCTTTACTCTGCTTTCTGCTGTACATCTGATCCATAACTTTGGTATTTACTCCAGTTGCAGAACTGTTGTCAGGCCTGTGTGAAATGGCTCCACTAAAAGCAGGACTGCTGGGATCTACACTATTGCTAAACTCAAACCAAAACAAAATGTGTATCTTCACAGTTCTTCCTACTGAGATCAGACATAGAAGTAATA
>WEIT01000622.1:60759-157437 GCA_013389985.1 Dryoscopus gambensis | reverse complement strand
TCAAGGCTGCTGCCTGCTAGAGACTGGGTCCTGGACAAACGAAACTGCCCCTGCAGTCAGATTTCTGCAGTAAGTCTACACTTTGATCAGAGCCTTCCTTCTTTCCCCAAGGATGAGTTAACCTCATAAAAATGCATATCCTGCCCAAATGTTTGTTTGCTCTCATTTATTCCTTTCTTAATACTACCAGCAAGATTGCTGAACAAACAAACTACTGAGCCTGGGTATAAATACCCACTCTCCAGTGGCCATTTGTCAGAGGTGGTCAGGGCCATCCCACAATTCATGCTCTAATTGTAACTGGGCGGCTGCTGTTTTTCTTGCATTGGTTCAAAGACACCCATTGAGAACAAGCATCTGGCCTTGGAAAGGGAGCAGGGACGTGAAATCTGAGCAGTATAAGCAGACACAAGTCTGAGGGTTTTTTTAAAACATAACTACAAATCCTTCTGTGCTCTACCCCAGTATATATAATAAAATTCTTACTGGGAGCAAAGTTATGAATGCAACCAGAACTGCCTATCACTACAGGTTTTGTTTAACACTACCTGAATTTAGATCTGATAGTGCAGACTCCTGCCCTTACCTGTACCCTACTTATCAGCATCCAGGGGACTGCGGAGCAAAACAGGGAAGGGTCATGCATAAGAGAGATTGCTGAAACATCATGGTCTTACTTTCTATTTTATAATAGAGTGCAATAGATGAAGTTGCATGGACCATGACCATCTGAGAGGTAGGCAGCCAAAGTGCTTTTCCTCAAAGTCAAAATAAATTATCTGGCAGACGGTACAGGAGACAGCCCCTAAGTGTTCAACATACTGTAACTGCACACAGACAGTGTCCCCTGATGAAAGACTGAGGCATAATGCACCTTATCACTACCTTGGAGGAAAAAAAAAAGACTCTAAAAGAAAAGATACATGGTGAATGAAATGCAGCCAAGTTAATGCTATCTTTGCAGACTTGCCCACTGTTACTTCTTCACTACTTTTAACCCTAGAGGATCTCTATCACAGAACTTGTTTTCTTTGGTATTCGGGGGTTTAGATTTTCACTGGCTCTGTCAACAGTGCTGGTTTTCTGAGGTTTTTGGGGCTGAGTAAATAAAAGCAGGAGAGGTACTACCATCATCCAACCACTGTCAACTGGAAATGTGCTGCCAGCTTGATCACAAAGACCAAGAAGACTGAGCTGTTTCCACATCCAACCTTTCCCATAGTTCCTTTCCCATAGATAAGGACAAATATCATAGCTGCAGAACAATGAGAAGTGTGTGCTTAACCATCATTCCTAAGAGAACCAATGATAAAATAAAAGGCATCTGATTACAATGTTAGTAGTAGATAGAGAAATGTTATTGCAATATGCATTCACCTTCTCTTTCCCCCATAAAGGTTAATCCTAATAAAGATAATAGAACCACAGAGCCATATATCTCTGCAAAACAAATCATAATGAAGGAGCTACATAACACTGCCCTACGTCACACAGCAAGAGTGCCTGAAATGCATTTATGTCACAGGTAATGGGATGTTCAGTTTTAGGGAATTATTAACTGGGGCTGGTTAGTTAATAAGCATTAATTCAGTCTTTTCACTGAGACCACAGCCTAAATTGCAGTGGCCTTTTCAACAATGAAAAATGCAAAAAAATGCAAAAAAAAAGGCCATGAGCCTTTGAGTTAAACCAACAATTATCTTCTGGCAATTAAAGGCTCCCATGGTACTTGTGCTGAAAATCTGGCTTTATTCTGTTGGTAACAAATAGTTGACTCTTATCTTGGTTTACTGAACTCTTTATAAACTTCAGTCTCTGTGGCCCCCAAAATATTGGCACAACAGTCAGAAAGCAGTTAAGACTTTGTTTTGGATAGACAAAACAGCATCAGAAATCTGGCATTAAAGGAAAAATCAAGCTGTCTACACTCTCACAGTAAGGCTACACAACCTGGCAATACTGTCTGCAGAAGGGAAGGAGCTAAAGAAGGCAAAGTTTCTTTAAACTAATTTTTAATGGTGTCCAGCAAATCCATGAAGAATGTGAGTTCCCAAGATTCACTTCTTGCTTTATCCATTGTCATGAGAAATATTTTAAAGTGTGTTCATGTGCGTTCATGTGTGGGGCAACTGCAGCTCCAGTTCTGTGTCCAGGATCTGTGAAAGTGTGTAGGGAAACAGGTTTCCAGCCCTGTCTCACACTTTTATGTGAAGAAGGAGGTGACAGCCAGGCCATGAACCATTCCCTAGCACAGGAGGAAGCATTTGGGGAGCACTTTGAAGTGACATCTGTAATACTGCCAACAGCTGTTTGTAATGTGGAAAGCGACCTGTAGAATGGTATGTATAAAAATGAGAGCCTGCCTTTCCTCTCTGTTCTGGCGCAGCACAGGATAACACAGCTCCTCCTCTTCAGTAACATCAGGAAACAGTTTCTTTTGATCAAAAGCAGTCATATAAAATGCAGACATTTGCATCTAAACTGCTTCCTGAGGTCAACAGGCCTGATTCAGACTGAGCTAAAATGGAAATCTAAATTTAAAAGAAAATCCTTATCTTCTCCAGTGACAGCTGAGACCTTCAAAATCAGGTGAAATAATTCCACTCACTATGTTCTAAAAAAGTCATACAGCATCAAGGCCAGAGTCCTCCTGTTCAACATCCATCTGTGGTCTTTGAAACTTCAGTTACACCCTTTTCTTTCCCTTTCTGTAAACATGTACTTGCTCCATCTGGCCAGAACAACCATAAATCTCCCTTGACTCTACTTGCTGTTCTGGTATTTTTGCAGTAGTTCACACAGATGGAGTGTATTTAGACAAATGGCAGAAGGAAAACACTTCTGCACACATATAAGTGGAAGTGTCATCTACAAACAGTATTTCTTCCGTATTGGTCTGTAAATTCATGGTGCTGAACATCTTGAACTCAACTGCACCTTCTGTCTTTCAGCACTCCTTTTACTGTCTCTTTATGACTGCTTTCAGCCAGAAATACAAGATTAGTGAAGGAAAAGAATGCAGTAAATACCACCATTACACCAACCTGCCTTACAAAATCTCACTTGCAAAATTAATGTGAGCCAGCTATTATGAAACAGTCACATGGACTGAAAACCTCCATGTACGTAAGCAGAGGATAATGATAAATACCTAAGTACAGAGGTCAGGGAAGACAGCTAATGGAAGATTTAGGCATCAATGTAAATCTGGTTTTATTTAAAGTATGCATTTACGATCAGGAAAACCAGGGGGATACCACATAAATGTCATTTTTAGATGTAATTAAACCAGGAGGAATGTCAACCACCAGTAAGAAGGGAGAAATCCTGCAAGAGTCTTTCATCAAAAGCAGAGGGTGAGAGGTTTGTGAAACCATATCAGGGAGAAATATATATCTTGGGGAAAGGAAGGAATCTGAAAAACTGATGCCTAGAAGGAGACAGTAAGAAGAGGGAGACACAGTGACAGTGGTGCTGAATGGCACCAATGGGTAATAAGAATAGCAAAGTAGAGAGCCCTTCCTATTACAGTGTGATACCCAAGATGACAAAAGATGCAATTTGGAGTTCCATGTGCAGAGAGGTCTCCACACACCCCTCCTGGTGCGCTCACTGGGACACTGCTGGGCACCAAGAGGCTGGGAGAAGCAGGCAAGACGAGGACATGGTGGTTTTTCCAGGTTCCTCTGGAAAATGATCTGTGTATGCTGCATTAACTACTCCACGGACACAGCTAAAGGCGGAGACAGTTTGTGAGAGTCCAGAAAAGCAGAGGCTCTTTCAGCTTTGTGAACTTTGAGACTGTATTTCACAGGATTTTCAAAGCCATAAAAATGCACAGAACCATCTGAGGAGTAAGCCTGCACCCGAGGCTTCTGTTAGAAATTGTCAGTGTTAGAGATAAAAATCAATCATTAAAGCCTTTTACACTCCCCATTAAATTGTTCTCATCACTATTTTCATTAGTGAGAAACTGCTTCTTATAGCAGTTGGGGATCTATGAAATAACTGGATGCATACAATCAATAATTTCTCAGGAATTTGTTGTAAGTGGAGACAGAAGAAATGAGGGGCTGAGTTCAGACAGACGTCTGGATTTTGCACTGCTCTAATCTCTGCATATGAGATGATTTTTGATTTACTGTGCCAGTGGCCTGGCAAAGAACAGGATGCTAACAGGAACATCACAGGAGCATTACATACTCATATGTATGAGAAGAAAAAAGACTCAAATATTCTGCCCCGAACTCTTTCAGGGATCTTTTTAAATAAATGTATGTGTAGACACATAGGGAAAGGGGATTATTAAATCAATCAGTCCAGCATCTATCCAATTGCTCAGAATCATTTTTTTTCATTTAGTAACAATCATTAGGCACTCCAGAGGAAAAAAAAAATAAACCTCACATCAGACAGATTAAGTGTGTTTCTCTCTTCTATCAGAGACTGTCCGAAACTCAGAAGGATGTGGTTTAATAGCATTCTGATATTTTATTTTTTTAAAAATAAACAATTACCACACTCCTGAAAGTTTATTAACCCTATAATTCTGTCAAACAGTTTATGAATCTTGTTAAATTCTCAACATAACAACCTCCTACAGCCTGAGTTCCAAAGCCTAAATAAGAAATTATTGGTCAAAAAAAAGCGCATTAGCTTACATCAGTCTTCAGTTTGAAAACCTCAGATCTGCACTGAATGGCCCCTTCTTGTCTCTTAACATCAGAAGACCAAGTGCTCCTGGATGTAGTGAAGTGCCATACTCTATTTAAAATCAAATATGTTCCTACTATTTGCTCACTTCTAGTAGCTGTCTATATAATTTGTTAATCCTCTATACATAAAAAAAATCCTTGATTACTTTTCATTTTTCTCTAACTCTCTTCTGTTCAAATGGAATGAGGCATTCAGTGTGACATACAGGAGTTACCTGTGCTACTAAAAACCAAACAAAAACTCTACTTGCAAATTCCTTTTACAAAAAAATATGTAGCAATACAGATAAAAATCATCATCAATTAATTTCCATTTTAAACACAATGGGGTTTTGTGTCCCAAGCTACTGCCCTAAACATAGACCATTCAGGGACATGACCAGCAGTTGGAATTTCTCTTCTCTCAGAAGAGGTTATGGCAAACAAGCACTCATCTGTCCAGCCCTCTGGATGTAGCAATGGACCCTGATCCTGCAATTTGTCCTTTTAGCTGCCATTTGTCTATTCCCATAATGAGGTGATCATTACATACTCACTACATCTTTACCGGAAGGCATTCAGTTGTCTATAATTTTAAGTCTGGTTAATTGTTTTTTTCTCCTTAAAAGAGAGAAGTCATGAAAAAACTTGGTTTTTAAGACTGAAATTAGTGACAGCAAAAACTTTTTTTTTTTTTTTTTGCAGAAGTACAGACATGGATTGGAAGTACTTCTTGAGGGACATTCAGTCTATTCCTGAAATCCTGGTCCTTTCTGAATTTCTCCCTTGGTTGAGTCTTCTGTGGTCAAAGGAGTCCTCCCTATTCACCTACCAATAACACAGATGAAATCAAATACTTTCCTAACCCACTTGTTTATTTCTAAAGTGACCATTACTGCAAGAAATTCCATCACAGCATTTCATATGACCTGCATATCTGCAAGCCTGAGACTCATTATATACCCAGCTGAGGTTTTAAATTTAAGAGCCTCATAACTCCAGTCAGTCTACCCAGACAATAACGAATGGGGTACTTCTTGGTGTTGTCAAGGCTGCACAGCAGTTGGGAGGTGCCTCCTTATCTTAACTGAGAAAGGCTGTGATGACTGTAGACACTGCTAAATAGAGGTAGTAAGGAGCTAAGATCAGAACGAATGCAGGCCCATCCTTTATTTTACTACATGTTCAGAGAACCTCTCAAGCTGTTTTCCTTAGAAGTAATCCAGCATCTACTCCCATACTGCATCTCTTGAAAGCAGGTCTGGCTTCTGCTGTTTTAGTGGCATAACCTAACTGCAAATTTATATTTGTTAAAGCATCAGATTTGCAGCAGAGATATTTCATTAACTCTAATATTCCTAAATAAGCTGCCATCAGGTAATTATTCTCTTTGGGATACAAGAAAAGAACTGGTGTGATATTGGTAAACCAGGACATAATTTCCAATCAAAAGGTAAGGATCTTCATGTCTAGCAATTCATTTGTACAGGTAGGAATTTCTAGCTGCAGTGTCTTCCACTTGCAAAATGATTTGTGTCTTAGAAGTACTTTTCCTAAGCAAATTAATTGAAAGGCATGATCTCTGTGCTGTGAAGCAATGCTCAATAGTCTGGTTTCTGTTTTTAGTCATGGCACTTACATGTTGCTGACTTGGTATGAAACAACCGGACTTGACAATTAAGGGGTGTGTTGGGACAGCATCCACAAGTGATAGAAAGAGGTCTACAGAACAAATAGAAAAATACAGCAACACTTTGTGAAAGATGACTCAGGAGACACCTTATTCATAACATGAATGCCTCTGATGGTATTCATAGCACTTCCTTTAAAGCTACCCCACAAAAATCCCTTCTATCATTCCTGATGCTCTTGATATCAAGTGAAAAAAAAAGTAGTGCATTTTTATCTCTGCACACACTCTCATTATCCATCTTAGACTACTTGAAGAGGAAGGAATATCCTGTCCAAGCTACAGTGTGCAGCAAAATAATTGGATCCCTTCTGATCCACAGTCTGCAGTAACTAGTTCATATCAGCCTATCAGAAACAAATTAGAACGGCCAAAAAAAGCTAAACATTCCTGAAATGACTGATGCTTTTTCTTCTCTTCATTTATCTGCCTGCAATTACAGATGGAACCCATTACCACCCACTTCCTCAGTTAGGAAATGGTTCCTCTGTACATTTTGTACTGCTCCTCAGATAGCCTGGGTGCATTTATCCAGACAGTTATCAGTGAATTCTGTCCCTGCTGCAAGAGAGCCAAATGTAAGCCCGCTATGGAGCAGATGTCTTATGGATAAAGCCATGGATACCCAGTGAAAAATAGATTACCTGAGCCTGACCATAGCATCAAACTGCACAGCACAGCTCCCCTGCTCCAGACCTGAACCAACCCATACATCCTGTGGATAGGGAATTCCACATCAGTCTGAAAACACTGAGTAGATGTGCCCCTTTATATATTTTTTTGTGAACAGAGACTTGCTGGATAATTTGGTGCCCTGTTACTTACATGTATACAGTTTATTTCTTTCTATACAGTTTATTTCCTTTCAGCACTGCATTATTTACCCCAGCCTAATGTTAGCCTCCAAAAAACTGCATCAGGCCTGGTTTTTTTACATAAAAGGTTTTGATGCCTTACCTTCTGTAAGGATAGTGAAGAAAGAGAAGCACCTGGACAGATAGTTTATCTGGTCTGAAGAATGTGTAAAGTAGAGAGAGAATCTTCTTTTCCTATCAATTACTCAGTGATCTCCAGATGCTTAACCAGTTTCTGTAGAACCCCACAAGCTTTACAGGAAACATACAAAACCGACAAGCATTCTGACTGGGTAAAATTACAGCCTGGAGACACCATTTGTCTGAAAAACACCCCATCTATCCTCACTGAACTGGAGGCAGAACAGTAAGACACAGGCAGTGATTTAGGGCACTCAAAGTTATCACAGACAGCTTCATCTTCATGCAGCGGGAAGGAGGAAAGCAAAAGGATTTATTACCGGGTATACTGTGATAAGCACATTTCCTTACACATGCTGGTTATTTTGCACAGATCCTTTCTCTGATTCTGCAGGCTCTCTTGTCTAAAGCCACTGCCTGAATGGGCACCCAGACTGAACTCCCCTTGGGTTGGAGACCGCAAACATGTCTCAGACAGGGATGCTTGCACACCCTTGACTGGCTGCAGAGCTGTTGGGATAAAAGGAGGGGATGAATGCAGAGGCCAAGGTCAGGGCTGAAGATGGGAGTAGGAGGGTGGAGTAGGAGCATGGGCACTGGCAAGCTGTCCTGAAATACTTGTTTTTCCTTCCCAACTTTTTCTGATGAAAATATCCTTCTGGTACACAGCAAAGACAAAAAATAATTTTTCTTTGGCAAGACTCATTTCTGCGGATTACAAAGGCATTCCTTCATAGCTAAACCTTGTACCTGAAGAAAGTGACTTTTCTGTCTAGATCTGTGCAATCAATCCCTAATAACACATTGCATCCTAATCCCAAATTTATGACTGAAAATAAGCATTTTAACTCGTTCACATTCAAAACCTCTTGCCCAAAAGACAGGAAAGATTGAATTCTTTGCTTTAATTGCTCAGAAACAGCAAGTAAAACATGAAAAAAGCACTTTTGTGTTTCCTTTCTTTCGGCAAAAGGCACACTTTGCTGCAAGAAAGCTGCTAGGATAGGAAATTACATAAGCAGGTGAACTTAAAAGTTTTTTCTATTTGCTGTTATTTAAAATTTTTCCATTTCATACTACCCTAGTACACTGCTGAAACCTTTCCAAGACAAGTTCCTATTTGACCAGACATTTGGAAAAAAATGTGTGGGGTTTTTTTTTTTTTCAACTTCTAACAAGTATATAAGGTTGCTGTCTTCCTGATGCACATAACTTTCATTACTATGAGTTACAAGTATGTATTAAGAAACAAAACTCCTAAGGCTCAGTGGAAGGGAATTTATACTTCTGAAATATATTTAGTGTATACATCTTAAATACACTAAAGATCTTCTAATCTGGGTGCTAATACAAGTCTTCACATTGTCTATAAACAGCCTTTATACATTTTAAGGAAAGAAAAACATGTAAGGAAACATGAAGTGTTTGACACCTGATGTTTGTGTCACCTTCCAGAGGGGCTTTTACAGGTAGGAGAAATGAGCCAGCAGGAACTTTATGAAGTTCAACCAGGGAAAGTGCAAAGTCCTGCACTCAGAAGGGATCAACCCTGACGCAAAAATATGCGGACATGACACAACAGTGGGTGCTTGCAGCCTGGAAAGTAAACCACATCTGGGGCTGCAGCAAAAGCAGCAGGTCAAGAGAGGGGATTCTCACCCTCTACACCACTCTTGTGAGACCTCCCCTGGAGCACTGCATCCACCTCTGGGATCATCAATCAGTCACTGAATTTTAGAAGACAGGACCGTAGGAGTGGAGAAATGCCACAAAACATTTTGCAGTGTAAGAGAAACTCACTACAAAATACTAAAAGACAAAGTATGGTGTGGTGACATAGGGAGAAAACTCCCTAATGATGTGTTAAAGGCATCATAAATACTCTATGCTCCTTCAGCTGTAGAGAGCACATTAAAGGATGCAGGTGGAGAAAATATATACTAGGATTGCATTTGATGCAACAAACATAGCTGAGGCTTTCACCTGATCTCAAGGTAAATCAGGTATACAATCACTTCATATCTATTATCTGTTGATTTTTCTGTGTTGGAATGGTGCATGGAAAAATACCAGTGAAATCTTAGTGAGGTTTAGCAGTTCCAGAAAACATGACAATTCTCTGCTGGTGGACCTTTAAGGAGCTCAAACCTAAAGATTTTCAGTAAAGCAAGACATGTTGAGAATTCATCTGGAATGTAAATGTGCTACATTTGTGAGGGCAGAATACAATATTTTGGCTGACTTCAACAGCTGGTTGCAACATGCCAGGGAGATATGATAACAAAGACCTGCAATATTTTTAGGCTGCAATGTCTTTATCAATTCCCATGAGGCAGATGGAGCCTTTTAAATATCAAGTGCTCCTTTCTGTCAAGAAAGGACCTGTAAAAGCTTAGCTTCAGTTTAGTCACATGTCCACTGAAATTTTCATAAGCCATAAAACCTCTGATGGTAAAGTAACCTTGAAGAACAAGGAATACAGATTGACTCAATGAGTGCTACTTACATTCAGAATGATCACAAACTCAAATACTTTACACTGAGAATAAAAACACATATTCTAATAGAAAAGGCAGGGTATAAAATAAATAGTCTATTCCTTTGCAGCAAACAGCTGAAGTCAATTTCTGTGGTTTTCTACACCTAATGTGAAGACTTACACTTTTGGGGTTTGCTTTCTTTATTCCTCTCACTTTCTCATTTCTTTTCTTTTTATTAAGCCTTTCCACATTTTCTGCCTTCTTATTCTTACATCTTTACACTTTCCTCTTTCTTTTTGTTTTGTTTTGTTTCTAGGACAGGAGAAAGAGGGGAAGAAATTAGCAAGGACATTAAAAGCTGCGTACAGTTTTTGTTACAAGGTTAATGCAAAACCCGCCCATTTTCCTGAGACTGTCCTCAATGAGGAAAGCAGAAGGAGAAGTACCACAGCACAAGCCATGGTCAATTTTTCCTGCAACAGCATATTGAAGAGAGCACTGCCAAGACATCTGCAGAGGAGTGTGCAGATCTGGCTGTTCCTACAAGCACATAATACCCATTCTGAGGTTTTCAAAGAACTGCAAATTAAATCTGAGCGAACCAGCTGCTGAACTCGCTGGTATAGCTGAGTTGTAACTGCTGAGGCAAGGAATACCTTCACTGGCCCAGCATCTCTGGGCCCCAGGTGGTTTCAGCTGCCAGCTGGCCATAGGCTCACACATCTCTCCACCTGCTTTTGCACACCTCAGATGAGGCTCAACATGCAAAGCTACAAAATGGTGCTGTGCTACGTTCTCTCTGGCTCAGCTTCAAAAAAGTTCTAGTTTGAGCAAAACTTAGGTTGAATGAGTTACAGATCTGGGACAATAAGGCCAAGAACTGAGAAAGTCCAAGAATATAATTAAATGGGAGAGGAGGGGATCAGAAGTCAAATATAAAGGAGCATATATAGATACCTAGAATCACTCAGAATAAAGAGCCAGTTAAACCATGCAGAAGCTGACACAGTTGTTTGCAAAAAGACTCTGTCCACTCCAAGTGAAAGCCTCAGCACAGCTCTTCCAAACCACTTATAAACCACAAGTCAGGCCTCCAGGAACTGTGCTGCTCTAACAAATATATGTGCATTTTTAGATACTGCATACTGTGTCCAATTATTTTTCCAGGAACCTCCTAGCTTCAATGTGTAAGTGAACAGTTCAATAGTCACTACAAAAGGGAAGCAGCAAAACAGTCCCTACTCTCCATATGAGGAAGGCTCCAGCTATCACACTAAATTCCCCACACCAGGCAGATGAGTATTTTAGCCAACCTCTCCTGTCTCCTCTAATCTCATCTATTCTATTTCATGGGGGCCTTCTCATGCTCCCTTCTCCATCTCCTCAGTCTGTCTACACACTTGTATAACACCATTTCTCTCACATTACATCCCACTGATCACATCTCCAGAATTAGATTTTCTTTATTGTTTTTCTTTGTTTGGTTGTTTTGTTTCATTTTTTTAAAAATAAGTTGCAAGCACCTTCAAATGAGTAAAATAAATGACAGCCATCCTGCCATTCTGACTCCACTGAAAGTGATGGAAATATGCAGTTATTTTGAATGAGGAAATAAAAACTGAGATGGAGGTCAGGAATAAGGAAATGATATGTAAACTGGGGACATATCTCAGTGTCACTGGACTAAATTCAGATACATGTCACAGACAAGAATAATGATATGCTCACTGCTCACTTATGGCACAAGTGAATTCGGTCCAGAATAATTTTGGGTTTTTATTTAGGAAGATGAAGAAAAGTTCTTTCAAAATATTAAAAAGCAGTTTCTGCAAGATGTCTTCAAAATGATCACAACCTCAACAAAAACATCTGTATTTTTACAGACATGCATTTGTTATGTGCTACAATGCAGCAATATTTTGTACAGATATGACTTCATTTCAGCATTTGCATAAAAAGGTTGCTGAAAGTCAAATTTTGAGGAGAGTCAATCCATCTCCAGAATTACATATACATTAATATTTTTACTCAAATTATGTATAAGGTTATAGTAAAACCCTCTTTCCTTTTTATCAAAGAGCTTCAACTTGAATTACTTCTAACATGTATCCTGGACGTATAAAAAGTTACTTTAAAGTATAATGCAATTGCAGGAGTGATGGTAAAATTTTTAACTCTCTAAAGTTAGATTTTTGTGGTTTATGGTGTTTGCATTACAAAATTCGTCAAGTGAAATGTAATTTTTTCAGGATATGTATTATTTTACATAGAACTTGGTAATTTCCGTCTAATCCTTCTCCTGTTTTCAGTACACACCACTATTTTAACTTGAATTATGTAGTAAGACCTAAAAGCAGTGTTTCAAAAGAAAAAATCTGTGTTTATCATCTCCCAGTTAAAACAATACTTTTCACTGTGAATTGTAATCTGTAATATTGCATCTTTATTCAATGATACCCTAGTAATCTAACAGCAGTGTTTCTCCAATGCTTTTCCACCTCTTTTCCATCTGCATTTTGGATGCCTTTTCTTGTCCACTTTGTATAAAAATTTATTTGCTCTTAAATTTACTGAGACATAGTTAATATGTGCTTCCTTTGATGCTTGAATGAATTAATCATCAGTTGTCAACTAAAACCAGCATTTTATCATTTCTCCCAAGGCACAAGGAGAGCTCTTCTTTTATTTATGCATGAAACTTTGCAGTGGAAAAAGTCAGCAGTGTTACATCACTGCAAAACTGATGTTGTATCAGGCACTTGAATGGGCACACACAAGAGAGAAGTTCTGTGGGTAGATCTGGGACAAGTACTTTTGTACAGATTTTGTTTCACTCTTTCAATCTGTTATATGAAAAGGTTCAATTAAAGCTCCTTTAGACTTTGCTGCAACACCTTTACAAAGATTTTTCTTTAAAAGATCTAGCTTGACTTTTAACTAAAGCTAGCTCTTAGTCTAGAGATGTGCATAACTTCCAAAGCAGGAGTTGCCAGATGTCTGAACTATGGGAACAGGCAGTGCAATTATCCTTGGGTCACCTCCTTAAGGTGAGTTTCAGAGAGCTGCCACTGGCACAGAGGCTGCTCATCCAAGTGTGAGTGCTACAGAAGCCCGGAAAAAGACAACTTTCATGCCTCTGAGCAGGTGACCCTGGATCTCTTGCTGAAATGAGATACTACTAAGATAAGACAGCAGAGAAAAGATCCGACAGTAAGAGGCAAATATTGCCTCTCTTTTGCAGAGGCACTCAAAAGTTTATAAGGGTGACACCAAGCACCCATTGCTCCTCCACAAGTATTAGCTCTGCAGAAGGGTTACTACTGGCTGTGCTTAGGCACTTTAAAATGCAATGCACAACTAGTACAATTTGCAGATGCATTAGTCACCACTTACTCTTGTCAGCAAAGTATCTGCCAAGTTTAAAGCAAGTGCCATATGAAGATCATCAGATAGAGCAAATTCTTCACCCTGAAACGGTGCTTGGTTTTAACCATAGCATTTACTGCAATGAATGAGCTTAACCTCCAAAGGGAGACTGCTATTCATTAAATAGTTGAAGAAAGTTTTACACAAATTCTGTTACATAATAGCCAAATCAGATACAGACATCAGATAACAGTGTCCCAGCAACTCAGAATGCTCTGCCCACAAGCTTTATAGATCTAACCAGACCCTAATTTTCTGCCTTGGAGATTTTGCCATATTAAAAAAGGTGGAGAAGGAGGAATAAAACCACTTCAACAGTAACTAAAAAATTAAGAGTGCTTTTGCCAATGGAAAATATTTGTTTGGGGCAGTGTCAAGGGGAAAAAAAAAAAAAAACAACAAACTAAGTCTTTTAACATAATTTGAAACCAGATCCTCCTCAGAGGAATGGAAAAAGCAAAAAAAAAAGAAAACTGTTGCCCCGAGGCAAGGGATGAAGGCAGGCTGCAATATTTCCAACTAAAGGTCGCTGCTCCCATGACCATCCTCCTACAAATACATACTGCTGCTCTGAAACACAAGGCTCTGGGCACAACTGAAGCGAGACTAATTCTGTGAGATTTGTTTTCCTGCAGAAAAATCCAATCAATGAGTCTCACACTAATACTGCTCTGACTGTATTTGCTTTTAGAAAGTGTGGCTGGGGCGTGGAGGCAAAGAGCAGGAGCCAGCAGGATTAGAGAGTCTACTCTGATCGGTAACAGGAGGAAGGCCTCGCCACCTCGGGATGGGGTTTTGAGCAGGACAGAGGAAGCCATCTCCTCTCTTCTCAGATTCTTATTTCTAACACTGCATCAAAATTCCCAGCCCTTATCATGAAAATACACCTTCTTTTTTAGCACATAGCAATGAGTTTATGGCAAAGACCAGAGTTATGTTAGTACAACTGAGAGGGTTGCAGGAACAGGAAAGAGCAGCCAGGAGATGAGAAAGGGCAAAAACTTCTTGTCTCCAAAGAAAACACACTGCAGAGCACCCTCCTGAGAGCTCGGCTGGCTTCAGCCAGGCTCCTGGCTCTCCAGAACTACTTCCCAGGCCGTGGCCCAGCACATCTGCTCCCTCTCAGCATCAGCTGCATTTGCATAGCAATATAAATTTCACAATACTAACTGTTTTCTGGTTGCCCTTCTGCTCTGGTATAAAGAAAAATACCTGTACATTAAAAACAAACCAAAAAAGCCGTTGTGCTATGAGAGATAAGTTTGATAATGTGAACCCTGATGGCTCAACACATCTAGAAGCAAAATGCAGCATGAAACCCATCATTTGTTAATGGGCTGATTTCACATCTTTGTGGACTGACTCAATAGCACAAATTTCTATACCTGCAATACTCCCATGTAAATTTGACCAGGTAGGACACAGGGTTGTTTTCCCCTAATCTGTCCATGGTTTCTCCCAAAGATAATCAACTTGCCCCTGTCTATATAATGTGAAAGCAACTCAAAATAGAGGTGGTTTTCTCTCTATACACACACACGTGCCCATAATAAAGCAAAAGGTTATGGAATTAAAAGGGAGGCCATTGGCTTTATCTACTCCCCAGCAGAATAAGCAGATTAATGAAGTGTGAGAACACCTGCTCTCTTTTGCCATGCCCTGCCACCAGCAGTGTCGGAAGCAGTGTCATGACGTGGTGAGCTACTACAAGAGCTTGCTCTTGCCAGCTGCACACTCCCTGCTGCCTTGTTTGTGCCAGGTTTTATGTTGTTCCTCAGAGCTCTCTGTGAGCCAGTGTAACTTTCGCAATGCACAGAAACAGCCTGGCAGTAACTGATGACACTTCTGTTGTTGTAGTGAGTCAAAACAGTACAGCAGAAGGTGAGCCACTAACCAACAGCCTCTGCCAAGGAGAAAGCAGTCTGAGTGACCCTGCATAGATCATTTTGTCCTTTACTTCAGCTTCCTTTTTCAGAAATGAGGGTCATTTGGAAAAAGGCCTGCTATTAGAAATGGTGTTTTTGTTATCAATGTTCACCAGTTGTTTTGGCCAGACTTGTTTTTGTTTTCTCATGTTTTCAGCTTCCTGTAGTTCACCAGAAGCCAATTACTTGTTAATTGGAGGCAAGGAGGAAGAGGTAAGCAGCCTCTTCCTAGCACGGTGCCCATTGTCTGACCAGCAGGGAGCTACTCCAGCACACAAGGCTCTGGCCAGTATTGCACAGCGTCTGCTCTGGGGCCAAATCAGCATCTGCTCTGGGGCCGTATCAGCCTCTGCACAGCTGGCTGAAGCTCTTCCAACACAGAGCTACTTCTCTGCTGTGTAAACCCGCACAAGGTTTGGGCACAACCTTACTTCAGGAGATGAGAGTCTGAGAACCAGCTCGGCATTCCTAGACAGCTGAAATTTAGTGCCTTGGTCTGGATTTTGAACACAAGTAAATTTTACTTACATGCTGCTTAGGTCTCAGACAGATGTTCCCTCTAGAACCAGCACTTTTACAAAGACAAATTTAAATCACTTTGGATCTTTGGAAATGGGATAAGTATGTGAAAAGAGTGGGAATCCAGCTCCCGGCCTTGCACTCAAGCACTGTCCTCAAGGTCCCCTGGTTTAAACTGGAGGCCTGATATGCTAAGAAACTCCTCACTTGAAACCACCATTTCCTGAAAAAGATGAAACCTTTCAGATTCTAGGAAGTATTATCAAAGTCTTTAGCAGCTACAACCAAGGCTCTCTCCACTGATGCTCTATGTGTTTTCATGATACATATGCACCAGGAAGTGCTGATATCAGTCAATAGCAAAGGCTGCTCTCTCCACAGAATCTTGTTTTCATCTCCTAAGTGAAAACATTCCTTTTAAGTGAAATCTGTAAATTTAAGATGCAGAGGTATCAGACAGCTTGTATTTTTGTTATATAAGAACTGCAATTTGACCAATCATCGATAAGTTATTCGAATGATAACAAGACATCACACAATTCCACTATAGTTAAAAATAAAATCAAGAAACCATTTTTAGATTTTTTTTCTTGCTGTTATCTCTCTGAATCTTGAGATTTAACATTTAGCCTTACTGCAGCCCTTCACATAAAGCAGACATATCTGAGTAACCAAGGTTGTCTTGGATACAAAGAATGCAGGGCCTGATACATTAGTGACTGGCCCCTTGCTCGATATATCTTTCACAGTTTCAGTGCTCTGAGTCATAAGGCTTATATTCGACTCAGAACAGGTCATAAAGTTGCTTTCATTTTAAGTACTAATTCCATGTATTTCAGCATTTTGTTTGGAACATGCACAAGGCAGCATATGGCAGGAATTCTTCCAAAGGACGAACTTACAAATGCAAACATTTCATTTTCACAAAGCAATTATGCAACTCAGTACCAACTCTCAAACACAACTCAAGTTCAAATAAGCCAGCTAGTGGGATGCTGCACTTTCTTTCAAACCTCACCAACAACAATTGTGCAGCACTATGCAGTTTTCATTTGTGTGAGATTCAGCACATTTTCTTCTCTCAACTTCATATGGGTTTGTGCCTGCTGAACCTCATTTAGAATTTCATTTTAACTGGAGAATTGCTTTCTAAATTTGCTGCGCACCTCATGAAAGCTAAACCTCTTACATTACACAAATACATAGGGAGGGCCTGGGTATGACAAATAATCATGGAATCATCAACACCAGTGAATGACTATGAATAAACAAGAAGGGAGAATTAAATCTGGTTCTTTTAAAACATTTATAATCCTCTGTGAAATATTTGGCAGCCTTCTGAGAAAGGACATTGATGTAGTCCAGGGAGAGTCAATGAGAATGATAAAATTTGATTGTTAACATGCACAGAAAGTCAGGAAATACATGAATACCATAAATTGAAATCTAAGCTTTTAAACTCTTCAACTGGTGTTTCATAAAGGAATGAAGCAAAACCAGCAGTATCACTCCAGGAACAGGACAGTGTGTTTTGCAGAGCAATAACAGAGCAGTAATGGAGTTCCTTGCTGTGGTTTTAGGAATAAGAGTTCTGTTGGCCTACTCTATGATTGTATAATACCTCACCTAGCACTGAGAAACCCTAAGCCCAACTCCGAGCTCTCTGAGCATTTTTACTTAGATGTCAGCATTCTCTCATTTATACAGGTTACACCAGTGTCCAGTCTGCACTAAGTTCACATCCAAAGCTTCAATTCAGTAAACAGGGAGCACATCCAAGCCCTCTCAATTACTTTGTCATTTCACACAGTTTAAAGATGAAGAAAACACAGGTAAGTTAAAAAACAGACTAAGATTTTTTCTTCTTCTAGGAAGTGGTGCTGTTGTGTACATATACTGTCACCCTTACACGAGGGTACATACACCCCAGGAAGGGTGTATGTATCCACAGTGAGTGTTTTTCCTGTGCTCTGAATTATGTCTGAGGATGCATTGTATTTCCCCTCCTCCTCCTTTTCTGTCCTCACTCTGAGCCTTATTTGATGGCATTAGTTTTACTTCAAAGGGAATTTAGACTGAAAATAACCATATGTTACTCTACGACTCTTTGCAATGGCTGGGTGCTGGAGTTGGAGCTCTGACATTATCAGGCTGATGACAACCAAACCTTTTGAAATTCCAGCACCCTCAGGGCAAAGAGCTCCCTATTTCAGTATCCAGTTAAGTGTTAAGTGACCCAACAGACTCTACAAGCTTCGTGATGAAGATAGACTGAAACGTCCTGTTCTTCTCCATTTTGCCTTCATTTCTGGCCACCAGACAGCCTCTGCTACTGTAAATCTCCACCAATTCATTTACCTGACTGAATTTTAAAGCCCCACCTTGTCTGCTAAACTCAGTAAGCACTAGACATTAAAAGGAACAGAAGTAGTCACTTTTTTCAGAGTGAAAGCATGAAAAGGACATAAGGAAGACATTAGGATGGCTGAGGGCACCCTTACACTGAGCAGTGGAGTATGGCACAAAGATCCTCAAACTGTCACACAATACGTGAGTTCTGGAACAAGCAGGAATGTAACTACATCAGAACCCCATTATTCGTGGGCTAATTACCCTTGCTGAGAAGCACCATGTTAATACAGCTATGGTATTTCCAAGATGCAAGATCCCTGGGTTTGTGACTAAATCAAAACAAAAATTCATTTCTGTTAATACAAAACTTTAAAAATAGTGATTTTGACAAAAGATAACATTAAAAACCCCAGACACAATCCTCTTAAGCTCATCATTGTAGACATTTTCTGTAATATACAAGGCTAAACTCATTAGGACACAGAAACAGATCCAAAATTTCTCTAATGTCGTCCATAGCAGTCTTTGCAGCTTTGCAGAAGAGTGCAGCTCGTTCTCTTACTCTGCTTCACTGTAAGTAAAAGTTTGAAGTAAAGCTTTGTCTCCTGCTCTGAGCAAAGGAGGACAACCTTTACATTCATCCTTTCCCACCAGTTCCAGTACCAAGACAACTACTGGCCACAGAGAAAGAGACTGACACTGCAGTGGTGATTAACAAATTCTTTGTGGAGGTTTTGGTTTCATCTCTGAATCCAGTACATATTTCACAGAAACAGTTTCAAAGACCAGAAGAAACCACTCTGAATTCCCTGCAGCCTACAGGAAAACAAGCTCCACAGGACCATGTTTCAAATTCTCTCCCAAACCCGGCAAAGAAATAACTTCAGAAAAGGTGCTCTTTTTTCTCCCACTCTTCAAAACAAATACTCTGACCACTGTGTTACAAGGGTGGACTTACAACACTAAGCCCTTTAAAATTTGTTTCTGAATTAATTTTAAACAAGTTTCGTCAAATTAACCCCACCATTAATCCATCAAATAGCACTTCTGTCAGATCATTCTGTTCCCCTCAAATGTTCATACAATTATATTCTATGTCATCATATTAAGCACCTTCAAACTGCTTGGTTTGGACCCGGCTCTTTGTCCTTTAATTACGAGCAATGGCATTTCAATACTATAAATCCATCATTAAAAGGATAAGTCAGCTTTTACTCCAAGCACTCAGCTAAATTTTTAAACTGACAATAATCCTAAAGCCCTCAGGTGCGAGTAGTTACCAGCTTACAAAAAGCATTCACATTACATGTCTGCTCATTTCTGTGAATTCCTCCCAAGATTAGGGTAATGTATCCATACAAACTGACAAGAGTTTGGGAAAACCTCTCAGCTCCAACATTCACTTGTGTTGGATGTACCTGAGCATGGTACATTGTGATCATTCGCTCACTTTGTCATCCACACCTGTTTACTGGGGTAAATATTTATTAACCAGAACTCTTTTGCATCAACAGAAATAATCTGTCTTGTTGCATTGGTTTTGATATATTCATGGCTTCTAACAGAGTACAGTAACACCAACAGCAGAACAAATCAACAAAAAAAATTAGATGGAGCCTAATCATCTCTAACAACCATTTCTGTTCACTTGAAGACAGTAACACACAGGGTGCAGCCTGCTCCCTGCCTCTGTGTTTCCCAGGGACTCCTCAGGCACACATTGGAAATGAGATATGGACTAAACAGGTAAGCAGCAAGGTCTCAAATGCCTTCTCTCCTTAGAGATCCAAGTTCAGGTCCTGTTGGTGGCTGGTGATGCACCTTCCTGAGGATCAGCCTGTAATGACCCTGCTGTGTTGGAGGACGATGCCCTGCATTCACTCGACACACGTGTACATGAAACTGAAACTGCCTGCCTATAAAGCACTTATAGGTGCTGTTTAGGTGTTCCTTAACCTGTCACATGGCCTTCCTGTCAGGAAAGGAGAGCCAGGGAAGGCCACCATTAAGCTGCAGAGTAACTCTATGCCAGGAAGGGCTACCAGAATAGAGCAGTGTTACCCGGCTTGGGCACACAGGCACAAAAAACACCTTTAATACAAAATCGTCCAAAAAATAAACTTTTTATTAAACTATGATGACTTATCCTCTCTGAAGTAGAACTGGTTCCTAGTGAGTCCCTTTTCTCTTAATCAATATGGGTTTTTAGCAGTTACTCCAGCATAAAGCAGCCCTTAGAGCTCCTGCGGACTGGTACTGCTGTTGAGCCGTGCCACCTTCTGGCTCTCCTGAGAAACGCAGGCTGGCTGGGAATCACCTCCGGAGTACCGAATTCCCACGGGAAAGGATGGCCCTGTATATGTCTGAGCTGTTTCCATCCCCACTCTGGGCAATTTCAATAATAATTCTTCACACAGTGAAGTATTTTTCCCTTATATGCAGACAGAATTTCCCGAGGCAACTTGTCTGCGGCCTCTTGCCCTGTCCTTGTGCACTTCTTTGAAGAGTGTCTCCACCTTCTCCAGAAATACCTCTTAGGGTATTTGATATTTAATGTTTGAAGAATGGAACTGGTTCCCCCCAAACCTTCTCCTCTCCTCTCCTCCAATCCTCTGGTTTCTGTGACGTTTCAAAAAGGGTAACATATCTTTGCAATGACACCAGCAAGTTCTCAACACTCTGAAATATACCCAAGCAGGTCCCATAGATCTTTTTCTTATATATTTATCTCTAATTTGTACAGACAGTCCACAGTGAACTTGATACTACTATTGGTGTGTGCTGTTCCAGCCCTGCTCTTTAGCACAGAACCAGTGCTGGTGGCTACACATGTACACAGGTCTGTCAGAAATACCTTATTTAAAAACCTCGATAGAGCAGTTCTGGCGCACTTCATGGTTTGTCTAATCTGCTGCTACTGAAACCAGGCAAGTACGTAAAAACAATCTGTTCTATTAATGTTAAAACCAGCTTTCAAGTTTGTGTAAAAATATTTAAGTGATCTGAAGGTGATTTAAAAAAAAGCCTTACAATGATTTTTGGTTTCAACCTTATGGTCATTTGACACCTGTTACTTTGATTGCTTGGCAATAATATGAAGATATTATTTCACACCTGATATATACAAATGTATATAAATTACATTGTTAGCTTTACTTGTCTAGGTGACTGCTTAAGAAATACTGCAAAACCTCAGTGATTTAAAGACAGGTTAACAGGATAACAGATATGTGAAGTCCATCCTGCTTTCAGAGGGAGCTCGGGTCACAAAAGCAGTAGAATAGTGCTCATATGAGAGTATCAGACTGCTCCTTCAAGGAACACAGCCCTGCTTCCTAAACGTCTGTAAGGCAGGTCTGGCCCTCAGCTGCAGCTTTTTGCCACCGACCCCAGGACTGATGAGACCTTCAAACAAGAAAATAGGTTCTCACCTACTCCTGAAAGAGGTACTGTTTGCATGGTGTCAGCAACAATCAAAAGCAGCCACAGAACAGTCCAGTTTGAAAGAGACTTTCAGCAGTCATTGAATTCAGCCTCCTCCTCAAAGCACAGGTCCAGCTGTGGGCAACTGCATCGTGACAAGAACAAGTAGGACCGCAGTTGGTCACCCTGTGGAGGAACAGCTCATTTCACATAGAACTCATCCAGCACATTGTAAACAAATGGCTAATCCTAAACCACAGTAAATTAAATGCATATTTAAACACACTTCAGTGATCATTTTTTAAGGGATTTGAGGCTAGATCCCACTAATACCCCTTCATAAATAATTAATTATTGTGGCATGTCCCCACCAAGTACTTTTGGTTTTATATCCTGTATACATAAGTTTCATTCCTCAGCACTTTTTGAATTGCACAGAACAAAAGACTGATGGAACAAGAGAGCTTCGGGGGCAAGGGGAGAGATGAGGTTGCTGTATGGAGTGAAATTAGACCGCCACTTAACATACAAACCAGTAAGTGTAATATTGCAGAGACTTTTCATGTCTTGCCATGTGAGGAAAAATACATACTACCCTTTTTACTGAAAAGTGAGCGCTGAAATGCAGGACAATTAAAACATCATTTAAAATTATGTTCTAAAATTTGAGGGCAGAAAATATTAAGATTATTTTTATTTATATTTTTTATCTATTTTTATTTATATTATTTATATTTATAAGGACTATTTTCCATGTGTACTTGAATTGTCTTTTTCACTGGTCTCCATTACACCAGGATCAGGAACCTGTTCCATCCCTTAGCCTAAATATGACTTGCTAAAATGAATATCAGGAGGATGCATTATAGATATCTATAGTTAAATACTGTGTTTGGATGCAAATATGTTCGAATTTTTTATGTTTACATTTTTATCATAATAAAATAAATTGCTTGCCTCATTTCAGATAGCTTTTCATGCAGTTTGTGTTAGAATCACCTTAATCATAAATTATAAACACCAGGATAGTGTTTTGCAACTGTTTTAATTAACTAAAATGTACTTCAAGTGTGGTGGATTGAAAAATGTCAGTTTATCAAAACACTTAAAACTTAAAAATTTTGTCTTATCAGGAAGATGAATAGAATTAGTAAGAATTTGTAAGAGATTATTGGTTTTGCAGGTCTATCCACAACTTGGAAGTCATAGAATTAGTAGCTCTTGCCTGCTACATCTACTTTATTTGGAACTGAAAAGAAAATTTGTGTTATTCCAAATTCTGTGTTGTTTCAGAGCTCTGAATAAACAGCTCAGTTAGATGAAATAGTTCACCTGAAATGAAGGAAAAAGCTCTCTCTGAACCGGCATGAAAAAAAATGCATTAAAAATAAAATGTGTAATAAAAATTAAAAAGTATTTATAAAAAGTAAAACAAAAAGTATAAAAGTAAAAAAAAGTATAAAAAGTATGAACAAAGTGGTCTTTGGCTATCTTTAGCACAGGCAATGCCAGCATATCTTGCTGCAGTGTCTTTACACCAGCAGGCCTGCTCCTGGGGCAGGGCTGGAGGGGAATGATGTTTTTCCTCAAGGCTGTCCAAGTAGCAGAGTGGGAGCACTCCAGTTCTCCAACAGCTTGCCCTGACTGACACATGCCCAGCACCTGCCTTGCCTGACACCTCTCCTGCCTCCCTCGACCCCAGCTTCTGCCCTGCCCACTGCCCAGCCCAGGTGTGTTACCTCCCCACCAGCTGCGCAAGCCCCTGCTCAGGGCTGCTCAAGGCCCTGCCTTTGTCCTGCTGAGCCCCTGCCTGCTGCAGGCAGCTGCTCCCATCACTACCTGTTCCTCTGCCCCATCTCCCCCATCCTGCCCTGCTCCTGCTGCCCAGCCTGCCCCACCAGGGCTGTCACCATCCCTGCCCTGTCGCAGCCCACTCCCCTACCATCCTGCCCTGGTTCCTCGACATCCACACACACCCTCCCCAGCCCACCCCTGCTGGCTGGGGTTGAGAATATAGAGCCAAGCCACAAGGACAAGCACTTCGCAACCAGTTTGTTTACTTCATCTGGGTGGACAACATGTTTCTATGTGTTTGGGAGTCAGGAGCTCCACCTTGCCAGCATTTCTGAGCTCCCAACATGGCTACTTCTCCAGCCATAGATTAGTCCGATTTTTCTCCAAGCTTCCCCCGTCACGACTGCTGTCCCTTTCCATCTTAGTTTTCCAGCTGCTCACTCTCCTGAACAAAGAGGTTACCAGGAAGGAAGCAGCCAGAGTACCCTTCATTACAACCTACCATCAGAACATGCTTATAGGCAGCCACCATATCCAGACCACTGTGCCGGAGAAGGAAACAGAAGCAGCAGCTAGAGAATGCTGAGGAAAGTACCTCTAACTTCCAGCATGTCCTAGGCACTTCTGCCAGTTTCCAGGAGTTGGCTCGTTGATTCTTGTGTGTTCCTTCCAACTCAAGATAGTCTCTGATTTTATGACTCCATTAAGCTGTCTCACAACAACCCTCTTTCTGAAGGACAGGGAAAGTTTCCAAGCCCTGCTTCTGAGACCTGTTGGGGGAACAAACCTTTTATATTTGTCCCTGTGTTATGGAAAGCAAAGAAAATGCAACTCTCCTCAGTTCAGGTACAATTTCAAGTTTGGAAAAATAATCAGAGATCCTTATATCTTTCATGTTTCTTCAAATCATATAGAACAAACATTTACAGTTGGTTTCACATGGCTTTTTATTTTCTTCTAGGGAGAAATTAGATTTCACAGTTGAAGGAATTGAGCCACATCCAGGAAAAAGGGAGGTTATCATACCTTGCAGAAATTTGTACACAGCATAAGCCACTCTTTGCACTTTCTGCCCTGAAGAATCATTCATCCCTTCAGCACAACCACGCAAGCCCCAACTGACTCGGCACAGAGGAAGGGCAGCCTGCGCAGGGAAAAGGTGGTGCAACACAGACATATTTTATTCCTGGACCTGTAACCTCATTTTGAAAAAAAAAAAAGAATAAAAAAGAGAGAGAAAGGAAAAGTTGAACATTTCATCTGGCATAATTTCCACTGCTATGATTTCTTTTCCACAAGCAAAAAAAAAGAAGACCATTGTGCAGTGGATCTGGACAGGAAATAGTTTAGTTTCAATGTCAAGATTTTTTTTAGAGATTGAAATAGTTTTCTTTCTTGAATTGTAATGACAAGTCAAAACCTGGGTAACTTTTTTTAAACTTCAGCCAGAGCAATCCAGTAATGAAGTGGCTTATACATGCTGCAATGTAAGCAGCTGCTCCTTCAAAGGCTGAATACTCAGCATGCTATCTCAGAGAAACAAGGGATGTAAAGGCTTCTTTGAGTCTTTTAGGTGTTGTTTTTTTTTTTTAACCTGTACCTTTAACTTTCTATTGCACCCTTTGAAATAGGGCATGTGCTTGCCACAGGCCCACAGCCAAAGAGGCAGAAGGTGTGCTTTTAGATCACAGGGTGATCCAGTATGTCATTTACTATGCAAGGCCACATCCATAGACACTGAGTACCTAAATTCAACAGAGTATTTTTTTCCACCTAATTACCTTAGAATGAAAAGCATGTGTCTTTTATCAAGAAAATAAAATTTTAACTATAATATTTAATGTACTTGTAATTTTATTATATAAATATATTTAATGAATCTTGTAGGATTTTACTAGCTATTTCATAACTTTTATTTAATATATTTAACATCTCTCCCTGCATTTCAATACTGTTTATTAACAAATAAGTGTTGCAAGGTACAGTTTAAAGAACATAAGGTTCTAACATTTAAATGAAATTACATATTATGATAAATCCTTTTGTCTCTACTCATTTCTTGGCACAGCTTTGTCTAACCCAGAGATTGTTTTGCTAGTGTTTCTACAAGTAATAATGGAAGTACTTGGCCTGTTTTCTAAGCCCCACTAAGTGTAGATTGGAGTCATTCCATGGCTTCAGCGGATGCTGTCTGGGCTCTCAGTGGTCACAGTGTTAGAGCTGATGTGGAATCATGAATATGACAAAGGCATATGAAATATATTTTTTTTGAAACAAGCTATTTTAAGATTTTCCAGTGCCAGTCTCATTTTCTTCTTTGAAACTTGATTAGATATTATGTGATAGAACAACAGGTGTACTTTGTTTTGATTTGAATTATAGGGTATCAAATCCTAGTTTCATTTCAGGAAAACACTCATCCGCAGTGTTAAGAGTGTTTATATTCAAAACAACCCCTACAGTTGTGCGTACCATTGAGCATGTGTTTGGGTCCTTCCAAGGAGGACTTAAGCAAGTAATTAACATTGACATATGTTTACACACTGCCTTGGATAGGGATGTTTTCCCTACTGAGGCTTTGCTCTCAACTGATGTAAATAACTGGCTTCAGAATTTACCTGTGTGAGGTGTAATTAGTGCAGAATCTCATCCCTCAGCTGCACAAAGCAGATGGTAAACTATCCTTGTTTCCTAACGAATGACTGTATATCACAAAAGGGTGGCTTTTCACTCAAAAGATCTCCCATTGGGAATATATGTTCCAGGCAATTTATTTTAATTTTTTTGCTCCTTTTCATGCGTTTGAACTCCTGCTGTGAGTTACATCCCATTACAAAACTGCAGGGAAGCTCACTGAGAATAAACTCCATTATCTTACCAAAATTATGAATGCCACAGGTAGGCTTTGGGCTTGCACTTAAGGTGTTTTCCCCTTAATTCCTCCTTTTTTTTCCCTCCTCTTCCCCGCTTCTGCCCTGTACTCCTGCAGCTGAAGCAGA
Organism: Dryoscopus gambensis; assembly: GCA_013389985.1. Lineage (NCBI taxonomy): Eukaryota > Metazoa > Chordata > Aves > Passeriformes > Malaconotidae > Dryoscopus > Dryoscopus gambensis. The sequence continues at coordinate 131,140 of WEIT01000622.1, read as the reverse complement.
TGCTTTCTCAGATGTCGGGCTGAGTCTTATAAATCTTTTAACTGACTTAGAAAGGAATTGGATCCATATATTAGATGCAGGTAGGGCATCAAGGGGATTTTTTTACTACCTTTCTCTAAAATTTGACAAACCTGAAGCTATGGCTTATACATTGATGCACAAAATTATACAAAATCATCCAACTAGAATACTTTATATTGTGTTAACACTAGTTTACAATCTGCTGTAGTATTTTCTCTCTTAGGAAAAGGGAAGCGGGGTCAGTTGGGATTGAGAAAATCCAACTTGTTGATAGTGAATATTGAGGAAACAACACCTCCTGCAAGACAATATTCTTTTCAAGTTAGCCATGAAATTTTTTTTCATTTATCTTTCTTGTGAAATATGCCAGTTATCCTAAGGTTACACTTTGTGTCCCTGTCCTACCCTGATATTGCTGAGTGCTCCTGATACTGATACTTTGTGGTTGGACACAAAGGTTTTAAAGCTCTTTGCCAACCTAAACAATTCTGTGATTCTAAGATTTTTACAGCAAAGAATGAACCAGCTCCTATTAGTGAATCTGCAACTTTCCTGAAATATTTTTAATTGACTGTCATGGAATTTAGATCAAGTCTTTCTTTCATGTTCACAAATCTATCAGATACTAGTTTAATTTTATCTAGAATATATCTGTGGGATTATAATTTATTTTAAAGCAGAATTACCACATAAAATTCTTATTTTAGTTCTCTCTGTCTAATTCCACTCCTCATATTTGGCCTCAACGCCAAGAGCAGGATCTGCCCCCCAACTACCTGATTGCCATTCAAATGTGCCACATTCAGGAAATCCAAGGCTGTGCCCTGTATCAGAAGATGCAGCTGCACAAAGCATACTCGTTCAAAAACTTAATGTCATGAGAAAAGTGTAACTTGAAATTTGCTCCCTCTCATCAGTTTCAAATGCCTGATTCAGGTTCCTCCTGGAGCCTCCATCAATCCCAATTCTGTGGGCAGTGGGACAAGCAGATGTGAGAAGTGGTCACAGATTCCCTGCTGGAGTGCCAGTGCCAGACAGACTGCCCCACCACGAGAAGCAGGCTGCTGGAGTTACTGAACAGTGCATTAATTCATGACCCTGCAATAATTGCCTTGCCCGAGAGCAAGCCCATGACAGATACATAACATTTAACTGCCTGGTTGATCCCAGGTGTCATTCCAATCTTCCTTTTTTCCTTCTCCCTCCCGCAATGTTGTGGCACCAAATGATACATTTAGGTTAAATTAGCGTATTTATGTCAAGAGTGCATAATTCAGTTAAGTAGGGAAAAGCGTATGCTGCAGTTTCAGGATGGGGGACTGGGAAAATAGTATTTCTAAAGGAGACTTTAGGATTGTGATAGCTGAACTAAATTCCTGCTGTGATGCTGTGGCCAAAGGAGCTAATGGCATCCTTGGACATGGAAGCAGGAACATACTGAGTAAAAGCACTCGACATGTTTGGACACTGCTGTGATCACCAAGAGAATGTTGTGTCTAGTTCTTGTGACTATAATTGAAGAAAGATGTTGAGAGCTGAAGAGATGTCAAAGGAGAGACTTGACAATGACTAATAGATCGGATGGATAACATGTTAAAGAGAAAAGCTCACAGGGCTCCACCATTTCACTGCACAAAGAGACAGGAAGCACACTGATCAACGTCTGTGTACTCACCAGTGGGAGTAAACATTTAACAAGAGCTGTTCAGGCTAACACAAAAAAGCAATAAAGTGGCATTTGAAATTCTGTGCAGATGACTGAAAAGGAGTGTACACAAGGGAAATGATACCTTGACCTAACACAAACACACACAGAGACAGCCCAGTACTAAACATGATCTGAAAAGCAAAGCAGACGTTAGTAATTATCAGGTAGGCATCGAAGGAAGATAGGCTGAAAACAAGCCAAACAAGCTGATTGTTCATATTGGGTAGTTAAGCTGTAGGACTGCTTACTGAAGGATGTTATAGATTCTAGTTATTTGCTTAAAAAGGTAACAATGAATTCACAGAAGAAATATACCTCTCAAGGAGTATTAGGTATAACTGCACCACCTTTGGATCAGGATTCTCTGATACTGCACAGCTGCCTTGAGCATATATTTTTCCTCAGTATTTGTTGCTGGATGCTGCCAGTGACAGGTTCCTGGACTTGATGAGCATTTGGTCTGGCCTTGTGTAACACAAGCCACATGTGCTGGTGGATGAATGTGGAAAAACTGAAGTGGAAAGAAAGAGTTTACATGTAGACTATAAGGTCTTTTGTACATAGATGATGGGAATATCCAGAAATATTTGATGCCATCCTTTGTTTCTGCACCTGTCCTTCAGACACTTTGACTAAGACAGTACACACTTATATTATTTGAATTTATACTGTTTATTGTGTGTGCTAAGATTTTTTCAACATCATAGCTGCTATACTGTGTAGCTTTTAGTACAACCAGGGGAAATAAAACACTAAATTATATCTGCCATGTTTGATCAAAAAGTTAGTGACATTTTTACCTGCTGAATAAACCAGATGGAATTATTTTTTGTCTTTATTCTTAATATCTCTAGTTAAATTCCAATCTTAGTCTGTACCCTTCTAGTCAGGATGTCCCATAAGCTGGATGGGTAGGAGCAATAGAAATTGAGCAAAAGAGAGTGTATGGATGAGCAGAAAACAACATAGTTTTAGAAGCTAAACTCTTATATTAATATTTTTTTCCAAAAAAATGTGATTTCATTTGCATAATTTATTTTAACATGCTTTTCTGGCTTTTTTTTTTTTGTACAATTTAGTCGCAGTTATTTCAGGATTTTAGTTTTTATTTGTATAGACTGAGAGAGGAACATTTGTACAACAGTACCCCCGGATGTCACATTTTCAGAAGTGAATTCTCTCATGTCTGTACATGCTTAACAGTGAAAGACCATGTTTGGTAAAGGGAACAGTAGTTTATGGATATTTGGGCTTCAGCCTTTTAAAGTTTGATTATTTGAAATTGAAGAATACTGTAGATTGGTTGGTCTTAAGCATTTACTGTCAAAAATAAAAAAGTATGAACCCAAAATTAAAAGTTAATCTAAAAATGTAGTTGTAAGCAGTTGGGAACTTGATTTATGATTGTGAGACTGCCTGTATAAATTTGGAAAATTGAAAGTAATGATAGTGGCTGATGTACTATTACCACAGGTTTCATCATTATGGAATACTTAATAATGTACAGAGCTGTCAATAGATTTGTAACAGTAGTTTGAAGAGCTTCATGTAGCTTCAAAATCACTTGTTACAACAGCAAATAAGGCACTGAAACCCCCAGTCAGCTGCAAGGGCAAGAAAATACCGCATTACCAGTCATGGATGGCTTAGCAAAGATAAGAACTAAAAAGAGCATTTTTGCATATTGAACACTTCAGTTATGTCAGACAATAATGCATGCATGATAATGTGCTGTATCTACTGTAAATTTGTTCCTAAGTCAGTTCCTGGTGTTGCTAACAGAGATGTGTGGCACACAGGGAGATTTTCTCTGTCAGGATGGCTCCAAAGAGCCTCAAGCTTGTGACCACTGGGTAATTGAAAGCAGTATTTCTTAATCATTGATCCGTAGACTAAAAGAGTCAATGAAAAAAACCTCAACAAAGTTGAAGCCAGCTGAACATGAGCCACTGTGTGCCCAGCTGCCCAACAAGGCCAATGCTGGTAGCAATACTGGCTACAGCCATTGCAGAAATGTTTATCAAGTAAAAGGCTTATTTCCAGAGGGATCAGGGAATTCCATCAAAATTAGCTCTCTAGTTTGTAGGAGGTCCCCCTTCCTAGAGATCCCAAAATCTCCTCTCCACCACCTTCCTCAGTGAAAACAGTGCAGGGAAAACATTATTCCTGACCTGTAAACAGCTATACCTGCTCTGCAGGGTGGGAAATGGTGATGAACTGCATTTCCCTCAGGCAAGTCCCGAGCTGTGCTCTTCCGGGCTTGTGTCAGGACTACAGATGCCTGCACAGGAATGTCTGTTTAGCCCAAATTTACAGAGGCAGACTCTAAATTAATGAATTGGGAGGTGCATCTGAGCTCTTTACATGCTCTTGACTTTATATCAGACAGAAACCTAAGAGTGTGGTGTCCCAGCAGCACCCGCTGGGCCGTGCTGTCCATCTGAGAAAGGCAGGATTTCACAGACCCAGAGACAAACAGGACACCAGGATGCCAAAAAGTCCTGCTTGCGCTCAATTTGACCTGAGTCCTCCAGCACAGCAGTTGTTTGATCAAGAAGGTCAAGAGCTGACAGAGCTAAGAATAAAAGTAATTTTGAAGATTTCCCTCTCTGTTTATTTCCTCATCTATCTCCTCCTCAATAAATGCTACAGCAATAGTGATATCTTTGACCTTAGTTTTACTGCCCAACTTAATTATTGACATTTGTAGGTGGGAAGGAGGTAACGATGACAAGAGAAGAGACAGAAGTGGCTTAAGTTATGATATTTTCATCTCTTAAATATAAGGACTAACAGTAGGGTCTGACTGTGTATTCACACATCGTTACACAGCCTCCGACAAATTCAACTGGATTGTGTTTCAAATCATGGGATTTTAAAATCTGTGTTTCCCGCACGTTAAAAAATTTGTTTTCTTTTCTGTATATTTAGATCTGGGTCCATTTCCTACTTTCTCTCTATTAATCAGAAAGTAACTTAAAGAAAGAAGAAAGAAAAGCTGGGATTTTTATTTGTGCAGTTGATTTGAAAAGCCAGGGCTTTAAGAAACACATAGATTGTCAAGAGACAGAAGATAAAAATCACAAGAGCTGTAAAATGGAGCTTTGAGGAGAAATAATAATAAAGCCTTAGAGAGAAGCTATGAACAAAGAAGCTTTTGACATTTTTTTCTGATAGTGAGACTTGAAAGCAATAGCATTGTGAACATGTAGCAGCATAACTTGTTTTGAATATCGTGGTCTGTTATGCCTGGGTTCCATCAGGAGATGCTTTGTCTATCTGGAGAGATCGTCAGTCATGCGAATCTGCTGCTGAACATTCTGGGTTCTGCTAAGTCTTTATGATTCATTTCTACTATCTGCTTGAGTTCAGAGAAGATATTTTTGAAAGTGAAAGTTAACAAGCAGGGACATGACAGTTTTCTGATGGGTATTTCTAAAATGGGTTCAGTAAATGAAGCTATAATAATTACCACATCTGGACAGAACAAATTGACTACATTTTCCTAAGCCATATGATATAATCAGGTTAAGAAGGCTAATACTGACTTCTCATAGTGAGGAACAGTCTATATTTAGACACAGAGCTACTTCCATAAGCTCTCAGCATATTTATACTTTGTCCTTTCATCTCTTCAGTTCGATCATCAGAGGTGTCTCCATCCCCCCGGCTCTCTTTCTGCCTCCCTCTCAGTTCATGTCCCTCACCTCTCCAGCCTCTGCAAACCCTTCTCTCTTGCTTTCTTCCCAACTGACCCGAGGTGTCACTTTTGTATGAGGCATTACTTTTGCACGAGGCATTACTTTTGCACGCTCACATCCTGCACCTTTGATGCCTCCGTTTCTTTCATCAGTTCAGCATTATACCTCTCGTCTCCCACAGGGGAGCTGGTGCCTACAGAGTGGTGCCTTACAAAGAATATTGGGAACAAAAGGTCCCTTCATGGGAGCCAGAGGGCACTTCCTCTGTGCTTTGATAACCATAGGAAGCAGGAGCTTCCTGCCTGAGGAACACTTTCACCTCTGCTGGTGCCTGGCATCCACTGCCTTTGCAGTGGACAATGGTTCGTGCAGGTCAGACCAGGACCGCAGTAGAGCAGATGAAGTTCCCTGAGTGAACACACATATCCTCGCTTTGTTATGTATTGGACAAGCCTTATGGAAGCTGAATTGATCCAGCACATGCTCCCAGATGTATAACAGCAATGCAGTTCTGCAGATAATAAGCATTCCTCATATGCACATCAGAGTTGAATCTCAGACTGTCATCTGTGGCTCTCTCTAAACGGCAGTGGCACAGCCATCATTATGAAAACGACAATAATACCACTGCAAGCATAAAGGAAGTAATTAGACCCACTCAGCTACTCAGGAAATGCTCTGGGGCTTTCAGCCAGTGTTGGACATGGAAAGCTGTATATATGGACACAAATCAGGACATTAACCTCTACCAGATTACAGATGAAGTCTTTCCAGAATATTGCAACAGTCAAATATACATGCAGGAGTGAAACACAGATGTGCTCATCTTGGACTGGTTCTTTTCCCTGGCAGGTTGGACAAAGAAAAATCAATTTCCATTATAATAATTCTATACACCATTTACTTTTCCCAATGCTTTCTAGTTTCTTCTGCTCACACAAAAAGATGAAAATTCTGTTAGAGGATGACACTCTGATCATGTCCAAAAAAACCACAGGATTTGAAAGAGCAATTTAATCTTTAAAACTCTTCAAAAATTACAAAGGCCTGATGTCAGAGGTGCACATCAGCTCATAAATATGATTACTGAATATCAATTTGCTCTAATGTCACTAGGTACTCTAAAGAGACAACAGTTTAATCTCTGTACTATATTTTTCCCATCTCTCCGGCAACTGCAGGCAACTCTAGTTCTGTCGTTATTCCAGAAAGCCACAAAGGCAGTCTCAGATTTGAGTCCTGCCCAACTCAGGACCCCAGGTATAAGGTCCTTTCCACCAAAGTCAGATGTGAACAACAGGAACCACCAAGTAGCATTACTTGATGAGTGACAGATCTACTTCTAGTCAAGAGAAGAGGACCCTTCTGTGACTGATACCTCTGTAAAGAATGAGTATCTCATTGGAGCTTGGTGAGATGAGATGGGTATTTTTTCTTTGCAGAAGAGATTATGTGTGTCTTCTGGCTCAGTGGATTCAATCAGGTTTTGTGTTTTCTTGTTTAAATTAAGAAATGTCAGTAAATAGAAAACAAGCATACGTGGAATGCCATGGTCACTTGGACTTGGTTTAAAGGAATCACAGCCTGCTGTAGGACACTTGGCATTATTTCCTGACAATGCATTACAGTGGGTTTTTAGTGATAAATAAATAAATAGGTGGCATTTGCAGCCTTTTCTCCTAAATCATTCTTATTTTCTCTCATCCTTAGCTGTCAGTGTTTCAAGTGCAGTATTCTCTGCTCTTAATTAAAGAATTCTGATGTCTGACATTTCCCTGATTTCTAAATGCATTTCAGTGCCTTCAGTTTAGATAGGCTTTTGCCCATGATTTGATTGATGTCACCTAACTTTAATGCCAGACTTCTCATCCAAGTCATTTGTGCAAATATCCTCAACAATCCCTGATGAGAGGTAGACACTTTTGCAGGGTGACATATTTCATGTGAAGACATGGGTCAAAACCTTGTAAGATGAATCCCAAAGTTACATACCAATTACCTTCAGCTCTACCCAGGGAAAGTTAGGTACCAAGGAGTGAGAGTCCTTATATCCAACATGCTTGGCAGAGAAACATCAAAAATGCCTGTAAAGGAAAGGGAGTGATTTAGAATTAGCATAGCTTTTAGCTTTCAGTGATTAGTAATAAACAGTTTATTAATACTTGTGCGTGATGATAACATCACTGTTGATCAAAAGCCATTAAAAAGACCCCCAAAGCTATTTTTTAAATACTCTGATGTGATCTTTTGATGCAAAAGTACCCCATCACAGTTAGTTATGGTAAAGCACAACTTGGTCAAGTGGTGTCCAGAGCGCAGGAACTGCGACAGTTCAGAGAGGTGGCAGGATTGTGACACAAATCAGGTCTATCCCATAGCTCTGGTAATGAGAGCTTCTTATTACAGCAGGGTCAGTCTCCACTCAAAGTTAATTGCTTCTGGTGTCATTATCATGGAACTTGGTTCTGTCCCTGCCTGTCTCTCACATGAACAACAGAGGCTAGGCTGTTTTCCTCATCCATTTTAAAAGGATAAAGGAAAAAGATGCATGTCTGTGCCCATCTTCTGAGCTTTGATTAATTTGATTAATCATTATATATGTTGAAGATATAAGTGATCATGTACATATCCTGTGTTAATTCTTATTGCAGCCTGTGCTGCATCGCCTTATCATTTATTTCTTCTGTCTTCAAAATTGGAAGGGCACAAGCCTGTCCTGCCCCAGGGGCTGCCACCAGGCAAGTCAGCCCTGAATATGGCTGTGGCTCAATGCAACCATGAACGCAGAGGAAATGCAGCTATCCAGCCTGTCAGAAGCAATAAATACTGTGTATCACAAGAAAATCACTCTGACTGGAGGAAAGTAAGGGATTTGGAAAGGTAAGTATGCCCTGCAGAATGCTTTTGTTCCATGACCAAAGTCTTCCTCATATCTCATCTTCAAAGACAAGACTGCAGACAGTCCTGGCACCTTTCAGGATATATGTTAGAGTTATCTCAGAAGATTTAAACATTGCTCTAGAAGCCTCGTTGTCTTCTGTACAACTGCATTTTCATTACCATCCTTGGCTGGCAGGTTGAATAAAATTTAAACCAGTCACTGCCTAGTGCAATAGCTAAGATAGTACCCAGTGGCCTTATTTTTTATATATGCCTGAATAAGGACTTATGTACACAGAACCTATACATTTTTTCCAACTATTTAATTTACATTAATAAAAAGATAAAATCTCTCCTAACAAATGTTGCCTCTTGTGTGTGCGCAAACCAGTTTTAGATCAGCACCATTACAACTGCAGTAGCAGAGACAGCATGGGAGACCAGTGAGAACTGCTGTGGCACGAATCCTGTGTCACTTCAGTCTCTACTCAGCTTTAGCAGTAATTTTTCCCAAAGACAGGGCATCCCTATCCTGCACATGGTTTATTTTTTCTTTCTGAGATTCACAAATGAAGAAATTCCCTTCAGCAAATTAAGATAAGATATTTTTCATTAATATCCATCAGGGGCAGAAAAGAGCACATTTTCCAAGTTATTAAATGAGAAACTGCTTCAGGAGTTCACTGGAGACCAAGGCAGTACAAGAAACAGGAGCTGCCTGGAAGAGATAAGGTTCCTCCTGTGTCTCAGGATAGATACTAGATGAGTTTAATTTTATGTACTTGATAGAAATGTGGAAGGGAAGAATTTTTGAGCTAGGGGATGCCCAAATTACTTTGGAACAGACTGAAATTATTTGATCTACTCATAATTTCCTGATTAAGTTTACAATTACAAGAAAACCAACAAATAAAGCTATTTTAATTTGAGGTAAAGTGTCTGCACTTCATAACTCACAAGATTGCATACAGTTGTGGATGAAGAAAGAAGCACGTGACCCTGCTAACTCAAAGAAAATGATAAATTGGTAAGCTGAGATATGCTCCTAAACATCTTCATTTATGATTACGTAACAGTATATGATACAGGCAGCTTTGCTTATGGAGCCTGAATAGAGGGCTCTAAGATGGATGAAGGAGCAGAGAGATATTCAGTGAAAGGCAGGACATTTACAGTTTTTTGACTTTGGCTTGAGAAACTGAGACTTTTGCAGTCTTGATTGTGTAAGGAAAAGTCACATATACACCATAACAAAACCTTTAAATTCTGCTTGGACAAAAAGAATTAAGATCTTGATTTCTTGAATGTAGTAAGAAAAAACATCAGGAATTACCTGTTTTGCCTGTTTTTATAAACCATCAGTTTTCTTGTGCTACTGAGATCTGTGCTAAAGGAAGTCTTCCCTCTGTGTCCACCCATATTCAAATATACAATTTATTCATCCCATTTATTTTTCTGATGGGTGCGACATCCATTCCACCATCTTCAATCTCCGGATGCTTGTCAGCCCCTATAACGTAGATCCATCATGCCAGCTGCTCTGAGTGGTAGCTCAGCTGTCCATATTCACTTAGCTTCTCAGTTTCATCTGGCATTGTACAGGGAAGAGTGCTGAGCCTATCTGCTGACTTTTTGTGATCAGCCTTGGGTAGTTTGCAGGCAGCCATTAGTCACTGGTGTCCATCACAGCACCTGAGATGGCACATGAGGACATCCTTGAACAGCTGCTCCAACCTCCCACTCAATGAAACCAACCACAGAGGAAGAAACCATATCAGTGACCAGCAAAAAGAGTTCTTCACTGGAATGTAATTTTCTGCAGAAAATTGCTTCTGTATTTTTATGCATGGTAAGTAAAAGCAGAAATGTTTTAACCATGAGAATTTCTGTTACTGGCATTCTAAAAAGTGGGTGTTTGATTAATTCTTTTTCCTGTTTTAAGTGACCAATTTAAGATGCAGTCATGTACGATATTTAAACTGAGAACTGTTTATCTTGTGGGAATGAAGGATTTGTACCAAGTTCTCACTTGAGAAAGCTGCCTTGGAATGATGATAAGCCTAGGTTAATCAATATGCAGCCATCTACTGCTTAAATGTTTTCCACACCAGCCTAGTAAAGATTAGGCAATATTTCTGGAATATATTTCTTTTTAAATAATCTTCTGAGTATCAAGCATGAAGTTTCCTGAAATGCTTAGAATCAGATAAAATTTATCTTCTTGACCCATATATTAATACAAAAACCATCCTAGTTTCATTAAATCAGTAGGGTTTTGTCACTGACTTCAACGATGCTGTGATTTCAAACTTTGTGCTCTTATTGCAACATTAAATCTGCCTTGCTAACACTCCTGTGCTTCTGTATGCATGTATGTGAGTAGTCCAGTGCAGGGTAAAGGGAGTCCAGATCTGTCAAAGTCATACATCGGCTCCATCTTTCCCTTTCTAGTAAGACAACATGACATTTTAAGCACTAGATGTATGCCAAACTATTTGAGTGAAACAGAATAGATTGTCTCATAATAAACCATAATGGACAAAATTCAGATTTCCTTGAAAAATCTAGACTCTTCTAGTATCTTGTGAAAGGAACCATAAATAACAGTATTTATTATTTCTGTACAAGAGGTTATTTTAGAGGCCTCTTTCTCTGTCACATGAACTCCTGTCATCTGTCATGCTAACAACATTTGTTTGGGAAGTCCAGGGTTGTGCAATTTTTGAAAGCTCCCACGTAACGTTTGAAAAGGTAGATTCAATCTCCTCATAAGGTCACTAAAGGGATATGTAGTGTCATTGACTGTTACAGCATGCACTGAGAATATCAGGCTTTCTAACACACTGCACAGTCAAGGAGTAAGGCTGTTTAAGTGTTCACCAAGTGATGAAAAAATCCAGAAAATTATACATGTCAATTTTTTAAAATGTTCATCTTAGACCATGGCATAACTACACACAAAAAAAAAAAATGTAGCATTACATTTAACCCAAGAAAGGAATTTTTCATAGTCATTGAATCTTATAATGGTTTGTGTTGGAAGGGTCCTTTAAAGACCATCTAGTCCCTGCCATGGAGAGGGATGTTTTTCACTAGATCAGGTTGCTCAAAGCCCTGTCTAACATGACTTAGAACATTTCCAGGGATGGGGCATTCACAACTTCTCTGGGCAAACAGTTCCAGCATGTCACTCCCCTCCTCTTGAAAAATATCTTCCTTATGTCCAGTCTAAATTTACCCTCATTCAGTTTAAAACCATTACTTCTCATCTTGTTACCACAGGCTTTAGTGCAAAGCTTGTCTCCATCTTTCTGATGAGCGCTTTTAAGTATTGAAAGGACCCAAGTTTTTCACAATTGTGGCATATAGTTTTTTCATTGCAGGGAAAACTCCAGCGTCAGCAAACTGACATTGGCAGAGGAGCAGAGTATTGCTAAGCATGAGTGAGTTTATAGAACCCATCTTCAGGAGAACCAGAAGATTCTTTGGGCAGAGCTTGCATTTCCACTTTACATGTCCATTATACCTACAGCAGTGGTATCCTATGTATGGCTATCATTATGATAATAATTATAGATACTGTCATCAGCAACGTCACTGCCCACAGACCTCTGAAGGCATGAAGGTATTCGTTTTCAGGGAAAGAAAAAGTCATTTAGATAAATGAGTCTTGTAGACTAAAGAGGTGCTTCATGAAAGGGAACTGCTATTAAAAAGGCTTCATTGGTGCTCCTTGAACTGATCTGACAGAGCATGTTTGGATTGTTTCTTCCACTTGGAAACTCTCAGTTTATTTAGTTTACTTAAATATTACGTAACCAGATGGTTACATAATAATAATAAGGTTAGAGGAGAGCTATGTACCTCCCATGTTTAAGGCTGTGTCATGGTCTGCAGGAGACAGAGCAAACTGCTTCTGATAGAGCTCCTGGCAGAACTTCAGGGCAGCAGGATCCTCCTCTATGGAGTTACTGTAAAAAGTCAATGTCACAGAATGGACCCAGATATTTAGAGCAAGGAGAGCCGCTGATGAGGAGAAGCAGATGGGAACTAGGTGCTTCCCTGTAATTTCATGGCCAATAATCACGCATGCAGGACAAGTCCCAGATCTACCCTCTGACTTTTAAAAGCAGTTTTGAAAATATTTACAATGTCTGGCATTTTTGTGTGTCTGCTGGACTTTATTCGGAAACCAGCCCGTGAATAATAAGCCAAATATTTCTCCTTGTAGTTGGTATGCAGGTAATATCTCCTATGCCAAGTCTGAGCAGCTGCTCTGTCAGAAGGTCCTACACATCCTTTATTGCTCCTATATGAACAGCCACAGAACGGTTTCTGTGTCTGTTGTCTTTGCTCTACTGTGTAGCTAGAGGATGCTGATGCTCCTCATATAGCTGTAGTATTATAGTGTTAGAAATTCTTGTGCTGACTTGGTATTGATAGTCATATTTCAAAAAATTCCTCTTCTACATAAATGAATAAATTTTGCACCTCTAAAATAGGCTTAGAACAAAGTCAAACTGAGTGCATTTCCCCTCAAGCTGTTTTTTTGTTTTCACCTCAAGTCCTGTGTTGTTTGCTTTAGTGCAGCTTTTTTTGCAGGTCTCTCTTGAGGAATCCTCTGAGATGGTTTTACAATACACAAATGTGGAGTAAAAGCAACTCACCCAGACAAGAACACGACCCTGAGCAAACTCAGCACTGTGCTCACTGAGTGTTGACTGGATACAGCTGACTAGGAGCAGGGATGGGCAGCACCACAGGACTAGTCACGTGCACAAGGAGATGAATGCAGAAATACTTGTCCATGTCTCTTTCTGGAAGAGACACAACTTCATCCATGCTTTCCTCTTGGACATTCTGTGTAAACATGTTTTCTTCTTGTGGCTTGCTGCCTGCTCTCACTGAGTCTTGGTGGTACTCAGCCACCAACTCCTTTGATGGAACACGATCCTTTGGGAGCCTTGACTCACTGTCCTTTTCCTTAGACCTGCACAAGAGGTTCAGGATGAAATTCAAGTGAGGCCAAAAGATTGGGAAAGGCCCTTATGTCCCAGTCCCTAAAGATGCTGGATACCACAGAACATTTAACTTTAGAGAACGGGAAATTTCCTTCAAAATTCTCAGAATTGAACTTCTAGGTGTCTGCTTTCCTCCCTGCAATATAGAGGTGTAGCTGTTAAATGAACTCCGAAAACCAGAATTTCCAGCCCAGTATGGCAAACCATTAACAAAAGTAAAGTTGGTGTCCTGGTTTGACAGGAAGGAAGTTTTTTAAGGAAGGTGTAGTCAAACCAATCATGGATTAGAAGTGAATATTGACATCTGGTGTGGCCACTAAGGAGATGTGTCACCTCTGAGAACATGGGGAGATAAAGGAGAGATTCACGGAGGCACTTCCTTTTGTGTTCTGGTCAGTGAAAGGAGCAGATCTCCCCCGCCCAGCCTGAGGCCTGGGCCTGGGCCTGGGCCTGGGCCTGGGCCTGGGCCTGGGTGGGGGAGGGGCAGCGGCAGCCATGCGGCTCGAAGTCACTCGGCCTGAGGATGAGAGGTAGTCCGGAGCTCGGAGAGAGAGGGAAGGAGATGGAAGGGAATGGACTAAGCCAGCTTTTTGCAGGATGGAAGGGTGGAGAGACGAAGAGATGGTTCTCTACCCCCCCCTTTCCCCCCCCCCCTCCCAGAGAGAGAGACTGCATCTGTGCCAGCCGAACGGAGCGGGGGAGGTTTCCCGGCCTTGGGAGTCCTGGAGCTGACTGCACGGCAGTAGCAGCAGAGACTTTTTAACCCTTCTCTTCCTTGGGGAAAAGAAAGCTTTATGAAACATGAATCCTCCTGTGCAGTGTTTTGGAGTGAGGAGAGAGACAGCCTGGAATTCTGTGACGTTAAAGAAATTGATGGGAAGAATTTGGTGGGAGGAGATGATGGAGTGGCTTTGGCTGGACTTATCTTGTATGGCCATAGACTGAACAATCTGTCTTTAATACGTGAGACTGCATTTAGGTGGATGCAGTGGCTGGATGCCAGATGAGGCGACCTGCTGCAGTGATGCTGATGCCAAGTGGATGAAGAAGGAGAGAGGATGAAGAGGGTGGGGTGGTGCTCTCTGTCTTCAGCGAAGAAGACCAGGAAGAGGGTGTGGTGGTTCCCTCTGTCTTCGGAGCAGAAGACCAGGAAGAGGGTGTGGTTGTGCCCCCTCTCTTCACAGCAGAAGAAACCCTCGGCCCCAGGGGTTATAAAATGGGGGGGGACTGTTTTGTCCCAAAAAGAAGCTTCTGGTACTTGGTAAAGCGTCATTGAATCCTGAGGGCAGTCTCAATCCATGGATGGTGGTGAGAGCACCAGACATGGAAGGACACTATGGTTTGCAAGAGAGACTCCTCTCTTCTTTGATGGATTGAGAAATGATTATTTAAGTATTGGTAACCGATCAGAAAATCCAAGGTTTTGTCTGATTGTGGGAAGGGTGGAAGTTGGGAGGAGGAGGAATGTTTCTGAGAGTTTTCATGTTCCCTGTGTGTTTCTTTCCTTTAATGTAGTTTATTAAAGTTTTTTTCCTATTCCTAAGTCTGAGCCTGCTCTGCTCTGTTCCTGATCACATCTCACAACCATTATTAGTAAAAAATATATTTTCATGGGGCACTGGCATGGTGTCCAGTGTCTAACCATGACAGTTGGATAGCAAAAGTTAAGACTGGAGTACCACATAAAGACTAAAAATAGTGCAAATATAGAGTTCAGCGAGAATCTTTTTACTTGCTCAGTATTTCAGAAATACTTAGACAATAGAAAATACATCAATCAAATTCTTAATGTAAAGGAACTACGTGTGGTGGATAGGGCTCTTATATGTGGCAGTGATTGGGTCTTACAAACTATACAGCCTCTGAAGGGGACATGAGGTTAATAGCTCTTCATCTCCCCACTTATAAATCTGTATCTGTGCAACAAAACAAAATTGCAGACAACTTGCTGCATGTCTGGGCTGGGGTAGAACTCATCTAATTTTAAATATTTATAGTGGGATACCACAGCCACTTACCTAGACCCTCTCTTTAGTGGAAAGAAATATTTCTCAGGCATAATTCATCCTGTCCTAATGTAGTCCTTAAAGGAGTTCAGATGAGTCATGTCTCCTTCTTTCTGGACATTACACTGTAAAAGCCTAAAGCTCACTGATATTAATCCCAACCTCATTGCTTGCTTCTTTTAAGTTGGGGGTTTGGGGAGTTTTTGTTTTTTGGGGGTTTTTTTTGTTGTTGTTGGGGTTTTTTTGTTTGGTTTGGTTTGGTTTGGTTTGGTTTGGTTTGGTTTGGGTTTGGGTTTGGGTTTGGGTTTTAGTTTGGTTTTGGTTTTTTTGATTAGGGAGAAGAAGGTGCTTTTCTGGTGCAGTCTAGCCAGGCAGGAATGTACACTGTGTCTGTATTCAACAAGGTTCCTTACTGAGCATCCAGTCAATGAGCAGCATTCTATGAGTGCGCCATGGACATGCTGCATGGTGTGACTGGTCAACAACAAAATCTCCACATCGTGTTAAAAATGAACCTGGGGCAAATTCAGGTCATATTCATTCTTTGAACATGACAGTGACTCCCTGAATGGGGAAACAGAGGTCCAGAACTGTCTCATCTAAACAATGGCACATAGAAGGCACATGATCTGGGGGAATGGAGGAGTCTCAAGAGTGAGAGAGAAGGAAGGGAATGGGAATGGGAATGGGAATGGGAATGGGAATGGGAATGGGAATGGGAATGGGAAGAAGGGGAAGGGAGAAGGGATGGGGAAAAGGAAGGGGAGGAAGGGAAAATGTTAAAAATTGGATGTAGAACCAATGCAAGGGCAGAATGTGAAAGTCTTTTTCTCCAGATGTTGGGAGGCAAGTACTAACCATCAGACCTCACTAGAATATGCTGCAGGAATCTCCAATGGGCTGGGAGCCTGAATGCTACACATTCACTGGATGCTCAGTAAGGAACCTTGTTGAATACAGACACAGTGTACATTCCTGCCTGGCTAGACTGCACCAGAAAAGCACCTTCTTTTCCCTAATCAAAAAAAAACAAAAAAAAAAAGAAAAAAAAGAAATAACTTACAAGAAACACAGAAGCAATGAGGTTGGTATTAATTTCAGTGAGCTTCAGGCTTTTAGAGTGTAATGTCCAGAAAGAAGGAGACATGACTCATCTGAACTCCTTTAAGGACTACATTAGGACAGGATGAATTATGCCTGAGAAATATTTCTTTCCACTAAAGAGAGGGTCTAGGTAAGTGGCTGTGGTGTCCCAGGTACTGAGGAGGGAAAAGCAGGCTGAGGCAAATATAACAGTTTTCCTGGTGACATCTACTACGTATTTTGCTATCTGGCCGCCGGAGCACTGTAGCTCATGCAACTACTAACTAATCTATTAACACAAGGGCTGGAAAGCCCTTTGCAAGGTTTTGACATGTACTGTATTATGTGATGCTTTTAATTAGTAAAAAAGGAACAGTTAAGCATTACATGTGTACAAGCCCCTGAGAACAAGTACTACCTCACTGAAAAGTACTGCTTTGAATCAATTCCTAAACTTACACACCACCACCAACACGACTTAGCTTTCTGGAAGTATGTTAGGATGTTTTTGGTGCTATTTCTGGAGAGCTGTCAGTTCAGGCAGGGAGATTTCGTAAGGTATCCTACAGGAGAAGTGGTGCTGGAAAGGCAGGGGCATGACCTAACACAGGTCAGTTCTACCCCTCGGGACCAGCCACAGCTGCACTACCTTTGCTGGCACTGCCCCCAGAAAGCATTGTGGGCTGCTGAACAGAGACACCCAGCTGGCCCAGCACGGGGCAGTTCTGGAGGAGCAGCACTAAGGTCACGTGTAACCAGCACTGCCCACCATGATCCTTGTGGGTCCCTTCCAGTCCAGGATATTCTACTTTCTAATGCACTCTGCTTCAGAGTGGAGCTGAAAGGTCTATAGCAATGCACACTGTGCTGCCTGCCTCTGTGGGCTCTAGGCTCAGGAATTAATGTGCCATGTCACAGCGCAGACATCCAACATACTTCCAGAAAGGTAAAGGGTAGGAAGGGTCCCTTCCTGTGACTCCTTAGGTAGCTGACCAAACAGTCATTAGACAAGTATTGAGTCAACAAATAGATGGAATATAATTTTGAGCATACACTGTACAGCACAAAGTGTTTAGGATGATTAGGTCCCCAAAATAAAGAAAAAAATTAAAAAATCAAATAATAAATAGAAATTATTGTACATTTCTCTAAGATTTGTTCTTCAAATATCAATACAATGTACTGAAAGAAATCATTGAAACTGGATCCCATCTGAAACTGAGTCCCATCTCAGACTTCAAATACTCAATTTCAAGAAGGATTGAATGTCCTTCTGCTTATTACTTTGAAACTTCGTATTGATGACAATCAAAAGAAGACTCAGTATTGATGAAATTACAGTGTTATAGTCAAAACCTGAAACAGGATTTAGCAGCACAAAAGTGTGGCCTTAATGGTGGGAAAACACCACATTTATCTGCCAGTTTGCAAGCAGGTATTTCAAGTTTTTTTGATGAAGGGATCAGTCCTTTCAAGGACTTGTACCTAATGCATATGTAAAATTTAGCTTTTAAAAATGCTGTCCTTCATTGGGGAAATAAACTGTTATTTTATTGGCTTAATGATAGTGAACACAACCAAATTTCTGGTGCATTATGCTTCAGAGTCAGCAGCAATATTTTGCCTTCAAACTCTAGACAAAAACATACTGAAGACTTTTGACAATTTATGTTACAGACTTGCTTCATTTTTCAGTTGGGGTGAAGTCCCCTCAAGGTGGCCTTTTTGTTGTGTTGTTGATGCTTTCAAAAAATTGCCTTTATGTGTAAACAAAGTTGTTACACCCATACTTCACCGGTTACCACAAACTGATTCAGAAATCAGGAATATCAGAGAACCTAAGTAGCGGAATTCAAGCTGTAAATATAAAGTCAGTTTCCTGAAAACTGGCTGTGCACCATGGGAAAGCAGAAATAAAACTTGAGCTTGATTTCAGATTGAAAACTGTGGATGCAAACAGGATCACAAAAGTTAATGAGCATGCACACAGAGAATACAGCCCTAGATAAATGTTCTCAAGTGATCATTTGCAGAAATAGGCTTCTATTGAACTTTTCATAAATCAAGCTGCCTAAATTGCCTTTCACTCTGTTTGAAGGGCATTTCAAATAATCCAATCAATGCTTTTCACTTTTGGATGCCTTAGTAAATTCTGAGACTACTGAAAAGGGCCCAGAGTAGGAAGCCTTTTAAAAGACAGTGTTTAGTTTCTTGCTCTGTTGCTGTTTTTCTAGATGAATGTGGGTTTCTCACCTTTGTTTCTCATCCTACAATTTCCTTATTTTTAAAGCTGGGATAATGCTACAGAATGTTTTTCAATCAATAATCAAGAAGTGAAACAAGAGACCGACTTACTATTCCCTAAGAGTTTCAAACTTAATTGCATCAATCAAAGATTACATTATTCATTGAAATGCTGGAGGGCAGTAATTATTAGCAAACACCTGATGTTATTTGGTCCTCTTTGTGTTATTTCCACTCATCTCTTTTCATTTGTCCACTAAAGGCTGCTTGGAACTGTTTGATTGACAGCAAACTTACTGTGAAAGTATTTGACCTTGGGATGACAAGGTAGGTGAAAGAATTAGGAGCCTGGTGAAGCTCTGATGTTGGTGTATATGCAGTTTACTGGCATTGATCAACTGCAGCTGGCTGTCAAGGAAGTTAAGACATAGGGTGTGACATAGCACTTTGTGTTTTCTTTCCATTAATGACCATAAGTCATTATGCAATAAGAATAAAGAATAGAGAATAGAGTCACTCAGCTGCCTCAAGAAGTTAAGAATTAAAGGCAAATCACAGCTGAGAGATTTCAGTAGTCACGTTTGTAAAGAAATCTCAACGTTTACCTTGAGTAGAAGATTTGCACCTGATTTGGGGACCAAGCATCTTAATCAATGGCTTCAATGAAAAGAAGTTGGAGAGGATGAGCAGCTGACGGAGCACGTCCTCTGAGAAGAGGCTGAGGGGAAAAGCTGCTTAGCCTGGAGAAGAAGGGGATAAGAGGGGATCTAAAAGCTGCCTGTAGCCACTCACAGTTACAAAGCTAATGGAGCCAAGGAAGTCTTATCTGAGCCAGGTCATGTAACAGCAGACACTGGCCACAGGCTGCAGCTCACAAAGTTCAACCTGGAGAGTAAGAGAAGTTGTTCCTCCAGGAGGGTGGTGGAACAGTGAAACGTGCTGGTCAGGAAGATGGCAATCTTTAGAGGCTTTTAAGACTTAGCAATACAGAGCCATGGCTGACCTGCTCTGATATTGGGGGTAACCCTACTTTAGCAGAAGTCTGGGCTAGATTGGCCTGACAACAGGTGTTTACATGATTCTGCATTATTTCCTTAGTAAGTTGATAACAATGATCTGTTCTAGATAACAGGTAATGCCTCTATCAGGTATCCTTTGGAAATCTGAGATTCTGCCTAGGCTTTCTTTAGGAACCTTACGATGTTCAGGGAGGAAGCAGTAAATAGTATTTCACTGTAACAAGTTTGGTTCTTGCCTTTTAGGTATGTTCTGGATAACCTGTATGTAAGTTCTCTAGGAACCAAGTTTCCAGTGAAGTGGTCAGCACAGGAAATTTTTCATCATACCAAATTTAGCAGCAAATTAGATGCATGGGCCTTTGGTATGAATTTGTACATACATATGCCATTACATTTGGATTTCATCAGCTTGTTAAGCAGAAATGTTAGAGCCCTAACACACTGAAGGGCTATAAAAAGCAGTTAGAGCTTTTGTTCTTTTTTAATATTTTTACGCAAACAAGCATAAATTCCTATTTGGATTTTTTTAGCCCTGTGATTCTTCTTTTAGGCAAACAGAAACTCTGCCCACTCCACATTTGTTACATATGTGTTTAATACGGTCAAGTAAACTTTGGCAGTGGAGATCAAGTCGAATCTTTAGTCTGCCTAGACCATAAATCAGTGTTGCCCAGCTGTGGGAGTTTCTGTGAGCTGGGACTCTGTATCTCAGCAAAAAGTATATCTGTTTGCAGATCACTTTCCACCAGGAATTTCAAACATTTGAACTTCTACTTCAGCGGTTTCAAGCTGTGATTTCCAAATCCCTGGAGTCTGTTCAGTCTTTCTAAAAGTCTGCAAAAGGTGTCAGAGGAAAGAAAACCTTTTGTGAACACACTTGAATTTCGCTTATCTGGGTCTGCTCCTCCAGCAGGAAAATTTTGGCAGCTGTCAAATTGATGAAAGATTGGCATTGAACCACAGTGAATAAAGCAGATAAAAGTGTTTCTGAATGTTGGGTGGCTTCTTATCTTTAACCTCAGCTAGTCTCCCAGTGTTAGCAAGTCTGGCAGAAAAACAGCTCGTTCATGCCCTTTACAAGTTGTTTATAATATATACAATTAAATCAGAAGTTGGATTTTGTGGTGATACATTTTCTTTTTGCTCCTATTGATTAAATCCTGGCCCCAGGCTTTGCTGTCATTAACTTCAATATTGGCATTAACTTCAATGAGAAATTTTATTTTTCCTTAGAAGATCTTTTTTCTCATTTTCACACTATCCATTGATGCAGTGGAAGCAAGGGGAGAGTGGGATCAGTCCATTCTTGTTTGATTGTTTTTAACTAATGAGCCTTTAAAGGGCTAAAGAACAGATCTGATATATCTGATATCCCAAAAGCAGATGACAGAGAACAAAGAATCCTAGGGTTTTTTAAAATGTTCTCATCAAGGAAAGCTGGGATTTGGATGCCATTTTAGTGTCACTGGGACACTACAATGGTCCAGTCTTCAAGCTGGAGGGAAATCAAAGATCCTACAAATCTCTTTTTAAAAAAAAAATTACAGCCAATATTATATATCATTGTGAAATAAATATTTCACAATTTTTTTTCTATAGGGGAGGCATATTTATTACATATATTCAATTACAAACAAAATTGTTTCTTTCAAGGCTATAATTATTAATTAGTGATTATGATATTATTCAGTGTTTCTATAGCTTCTGTGTAATCCAATTTTTAAAGGTAAACTAACACTGTAAAATCTTTCTGATCCCAAAGAAGCGTATGTCCCACTCCGAAAAATCAGTAAATATTTTATTATTATTTTTAAAAGACATAGATACCTATAGTTGTCATTTTGCTTTTCCTTCCCTCTGTGTATACACACATATATAAGAGGATGTCAGCATGTATTCTGCAGAAAATTCAGCCCAACATTGTTCCCATTAAATATATTTTGTACCTAACTTTATCACCTAAATTCATTGACTTCTGCAGTAGGAGTTGTTTTACATTCAGGTACAGAATCACACTTGTCAGTCATTTTTTTTGGACAATGTTCTCAGAGGCTGATCAGTTTAATGCTGCATGTGTATATTGTTTTGTAAAAAAGGATTTATCTTGACTTTAGTTTCATGTCTTAGTGTGGGAGGTGTTCACTTTGGGAAAGCAGCCCTATGAGCTTCATGATAATATGCAGAAAGTTTCTCATAGATACAGACTTTACAGACCACAGCAGGTTTCAAACATCATCTACCAGATAACGGACAACTGCTGCTATGAGGTATGTATGTACATCTGCACATACAAACTGGAGAAAACAAAATAATAGGAGTCACTGGGAGTCCTTGCTGATAGTTGAACTGATGCTCATAATGAAAATATCCTTTAATAAGAGCCATTTTTTGTAAGTAATACATTCTATATTATCTAGTTCAGGACATAGTTAATACAGGAAATGGGGCGCAAAGGCAGGTTGGCTTCCTTTCTTTTCAGAAGCACGTATTTAAGCATAATACCCTTCAACATCAAAAAAATATACAGAATGAGATTCCTCTCACCTAATTTTAACGATTTAAAAATTGTGTGCTGGGCTAAACTAACTGTCTAAATTTCTTCCGTGACTACAGGACTGTTACTGGTACTTCCCCATGGTCATTTGCCCTTTCTCTCTTAGCCACCACAAAATAAAAGATATTTGCCTTCCTGTACAGAGATTTTAAACAGCAGGCATAGAGGAGTCCTCCAGTTTTACAGCTAAGTCTGTGTGAAATAATGCTGCCCTTACAACGGGAAGCATGTGTTACCCCATCCATGAGTCTTCTAGGAGCTCTAACTCAGAGGCTGATCATGCTCATTTGATTTTGAGATCTGCATCTTCTGTGCCAAAATTTACCCTGAGTTATTGTTCCTCTTCACCTAAATTTTGATCAGCTGTCTGTAGACCATGACTGGTATCTCACCAGCAACAAAGAACTGTTTTGCGCATTATTGATGACGCCATGAAATGACTGCGATGTTCTCATCTTTTTTTTTAAATATAATTCTCAGGAAAATGAGTAAAGTAACTTATATTAGAGGACATATTAATGCAAAGAAAGAAGATTAAACTATCACAATGTAAGATAGATAAGTAAATTAAGTTTTATTTACTTCCTGCAACTTTATTTTAGCATGCAGAGATTTGTAGCAATATGATTGCCTATGAATTTCTGCATGCTAAAATCAAGAAAAACTAAAGCAAATTACAGTTCCTGAATTATTTTAAAATTAAATGACTATATAGATCATCTTTGCTTCATTTAACTACCAGAACAGCTCCCTGCCTTTTATCAACTGTTACCATTCTTTTGAGGCATTGAGAGAAGGCAACAGAGCTTGAAAAATAAGATTCAGAAACAGATGACTTTGCATACCGGTTCCATATCACCTGCCTGCTATACAAGAGCTGAACCTAAAATCTGCCTGACATTAGCTACCCTTATTATTGTGTATTTTAGTGTTCTTCTCATTTAATCAGTGTGATTATTTTTCCAAGAAGCATATGGAGAAAGCGTTTGTGACACTGTGGGTGACAGAATTTGCAATGATACTGTAGAAGAATATAATTTATTTTGTTAGCATTTTTTCAAAAGACTCCTCAGACACTGAGATATATATACCAATTATGTGCACTCCTTCAGTTCCTCCAAACTGTCATTATGTGGCCTTAACTGGAAATGTAAACAGGGAAATATATGCTTGGTAGGTTTTCTGATTATCATAACTCATCTGAATGTGTGTTTTCTTCATAATCACTTGAAGCTGACACCTAAAGTCAAATTTAGGACTACTGAAAGTGACAGCAACATAAATAGATATAGTCTTACTTTCAATTACTTAGAAATTACTACAGGTAAAATATTATATCTGTTATCTGTTTTCTCACCAGTATTACTGGCTTTCGTTTTGGCCCTCAGGGTGTATATTTGATTTGAAATTCATTCTAAGCTGCATATTTAGGATATTTTCAATTTAGCAACATACGAGGCATCTACTAGAGTGTTATTGCTTTCTGCAATAACAGGTAGAAATAAAGAAAATAGTGTTTTATGCACAATTCTGTAGTCACTGCAACAGTAAATGGTAAATTTGCTGATCTCAATAAAACTTGAGAAGCAAAAATTTGGAGATAAATGAAAATGCTATTAATATAATTGCTTAGCCAAATATTTTACTACTAGGCACTGAAATTTGGCTTCTGATGTTAGTGCTTAAATAGGAGCACCCAACTTTCAAATGTGCACAGCACTACAAAAATTATTGCTAACTTCAGCAAGTCTTGAGATATCAGATACATCTGAAGCTATGTAAGTATAACAGAGGCATCTAAATTTAGGCACTGACAGTTGTAAAAATGCTGATCTAATATGTATAAAGAGGTTTTAAAATGATTTCTGAAATAAATCCTTTTCTCTCTCCTCATATCTGAGCTAGTTCAGTGTGTGATGCCCATAAGAGTCCAAGTGATGTCTGCTTGCCCTTTTCCTGATGGAGCTGGCCCAGCCCTAAAAGGGACCCTTCTGCAGCTGTAGTTTGAGCTCACCTGGAATAAGATGAACCTAGGGAATAAGAAATGCAGGGTGCAGACCTGTGGGGAAAGGGGAGAAAGAAGCAAAGGTCTCTGGCCAGACAGAGGCTCCCATGCCTGTGCTTGTTGGCATTGCTTGGTCCCAGCACTGGAAGCTGGCTCGGAGAGCACATCCTTGTGCTTCCTGGGGAGCTGCAGGTGTGCTTGAGGGAAAGCTGCATTTGTGGTCATGCAAATGACTTTGGGGATCTGTGCAGGCCTGGGGAGGGAGGGCTAGGGCTTGGTATGATGCTGCCTGTGGACCAACCTGGGCCAAGGAGTGCTGACTCAGAGAAAGGGTCAGGAAGGAGTGCAGACCCTGAGAAAGCAGGAGAGGGAGGGCCCCCACAGCACAGAAGGTGTGAGCTATTACCCCCAGCACAGGAGGTGTGAGCTATTGGTGGACCTAATGCATGCAGCTGATTATTTTCATATAAACGTCTTTTTATTTATGTTCTTCCAACACCCTGCTATATCCTTTCAGTGGCTTTTTGTGTTGACAATTCTCACTAGTGTTTTTTGATTCATAGCACAGCTTTTAAAATTAATTGTATGAAAATTAAAGCTTTGTCATAATGAAAAAGTTAATCTTAACAACAGATCTGAAGATGGCTGGCATGACTAATTACATTATGTGATTGTTTCCAGCTTTGCCATTCCTTTTTTATGTTACTGCACAGTAAGTAGGAAGATCACAAATAGTTGATTTATTTATCCTAAAAGTTCAGATCAGGTACTAAGGTTTGGGGATGTTATGGCAATGGACTATGTGGTATAGATAAGCAACTTTAAAAAATGTATTTTCACTCCTTTGCATTAGTGTCTAGTTTGCAGTTAATTAGTATCATCTACTAACCATTTTTAACTACTTCATTTAACTGTCTTGTCTCTTAAATAGGAAATGAATGTGGAGCATTATGTCAGTGTTTCGTGAACCTGTAGAGCCCAGATGTACTTTTCAGATATATGTTTGGCTGCTTTCTACAGATTGTGATCATTTTGGAGGCCCATGATTTTTAAGAGTCCATGCATTTTCTGAGCATTTTTCGTGCAGGATCGTGTTTGCTACCAGCTCTTTGTGGCAATCCAGCACTGAGTACCAGACACCTTGTGACTTCCAGTGACTGGGTAATTACAGAAAAAAACACCCTGGCATGGTTGCAGCTACGGTGGGGGACATACAGAACTCAGAATCACAGAAAATCTGGCTGAAGGGGTCCTCTGGAGATCATCCAGCCAAACTTCTCACTCAGAGTGGATTATACCCACTGCTCCATGAGCCATACCTTTGTCTACCTGATCTCTGAACACTTCTAAAGGTGGAGATCCCACAGCCTCTCACAGAGTACAGAGTAAGCAGCCTGGTCCAGTGCTGCACTATCCTCCATGTGAATAGATTTTGTTGTTCAGATGCAACCAGAACTTCCCAAGCCTCAGCCTACTGCCCCTTGTATGTGAAAGCACAATTGTATTTGTTGTACGCAGCATTTGTAACGCAGTATTTGTAATAGTGGAGGCAATGGCCAAGGTACAGGGGAAAATAACCAAAACAACTTTGCTCATTTAGTATTAAGGAAGTTTCCATTTTTAATGTTAACAAAAAAGAGATTTTTGTTTGAGGGAGAATGAGCTATTTGGTCTCTACAATACTTATCAAGCAAACAGTTAGAAAAATAACTTATATTATAACTTCCTAATAAACTTCCAGTGCTTGTTAGTCTTCATCCAGTATCCATTTTACATCGATACAGATTTCTTGAAGGTGCAAAAATTGCGGTTATTTCATATCAAATTGGGTTCTTCATCACTAAGGTTCTTCTGATAGTCAAGAGGTTTTTTTGTCACTGTCTTTAGAACATTTTTGAGGTCTCCATCTGGAAAGATCGAGATGTTCTTCAGGAGTATATGAGTTATTTTTATGTGTGTCTTGGTCTGTATACAACTGTATACTTCTAAGCTTTTGTATCTCATGACACAGGAAACAGACGTTGGATGCAGCAGACATGAAAAGCAGCACAAATGGTGTGTAACGTTATGCACGTAATTCATAGAAAAGCCAGGCATGTTTTCTAGTTATCACATAAACAGCAGATTTAGTTGCTATTGGCCATGAACCAGTAGATTAATGGTCAACCAGACGACATTGTTTGATGATGTCCATAGTGTTTTTCTCCTTTGCTAGGCAATATTGTTAAAAGTGAAATGAAAAAGAAAATCAGAAGCCCTTAGTGTACCCACACCTTTTAAAATGTTGTTTGTGTCTCTTCAGCTGGCTCAAAGCCCAGGTTGCTTCTTCCCTCTTCACCATAAGGGTTCACCTCTCCACTGTTTGATCCTGCTTCACCTCTGCTTTCTCTTGCTCTCCTGTAATGAAAATCCATTTTATATTAGAAAGTCCCCGTTCTGTTCAAGTCCTTCTGGATCCCCAGAATCCCTGACTGTAAATAATACTGTGTTTAACTGAAAATATTTATATAAAAGAAATCAAGTTAGGTTTAAGAGGAACTGTAGCAAACCTCCTATGTTTTTAGAAACCCTATCAGTGGAGGGACATAGAAAACCAACCAAGCTATATTGTTGTTAATGCAATAATATTTAAGGAAAACGTCATTACTGTACAGTCTTCAATAAGATTAGAGAAAACTGTAGGTGCTGATAAATGTGAGCAACTCTGCTGTTGGAGAAGGCACCATGTTCCCAGCAGGACACCCCATCCTCCTTGCAGCAGGGCTGGCAGAAGCCTGGACACCCTGTGGCTCCCTGTGGCCACACTGGTGACAGCACTGGTTAAACCGATGACAGTGGGGAAACTGCATTAGGCTGCCAAAGCTGCCATGCACTGAGACAGCGAGCTGAACCTTTAGCTATCACTGTTGATGGAAGAGGGATAATAAGCTTTCATTCCATAACTTGCTTCAGGTAAACTGGGCAGCCTAATTTGTAAAAAATCCTGATGATTCAATTACCGAGACATCTTCCAGTGGTCATGGTCACAGCATCAAAAAATATTACTCACTTTTTGCGATCTCTTTGCCCAGTGATGATCAAGGCAATAACTCCAATGACAACCAGACCAATGACCACCCCAAATACAATTAACCAGATGGTGACTGGTGGTTCATAAGGTGCAGCCAGGGTTGGATGTATTCCCACAAACTCCAGCGTGTTATCATCCAGTCTGAAAGCCTCATTGATTCGTCCCCGAGACATCCTGCCATCGAATGCAAAGTCAAAGAGTTTCACACACTTATTGGAAGGAAAGGACCAGTCTTCAGTTGTTTTATAACTCTCCAGTGTGCCAAGCTCCCCCTGAACTGCTCAGTTGAAAAGGCTGCAGAGGAGTTACTGCTAAACCCAAATTCTTTCTGGCATGTGAGTGACCACCACAGGAACGTAAACCCTTAACCTATTGCAGCTTAACTGACACATTCAGACACTGTACGGACTCTTAAACTCAGTCTTAAATTTAACATTTATCAAATGAACCTTCTGATCTTCTTCTCTCTTTGTATTTTGCCCTTCGTTCTCTTTATCGTTTCTTGTCTATCCATAAGTTTCTTAGAAATGACACATAAAACCCCAGCTTTGACATCTTACCTGTTTCTCTCCTACGGTCTTACACGATTTTGATTCTTGTGTTTTTCACTGCCCTGAAAACCCTTTCCCTGGTGTATCATCTGGGCCTGGTTTTTCCCTAAATTTCCATATCTGCTGTTGAGTGCTAATCCAAAAGTGACTTTCACAGCTATATTCTTTTCCCTTAGTTCACCAACTTACCTCACTGCTTTTTCAACCCCATCTCATGTTGATGCTGCTTTTAGATTTGTGCCCTTTTCATTTCCCACTGCACATTACCCATGATCTTCTGCAGAGTTGCAGTTTTACTTATCATTTTTATAGCAATGACTTACAGTGGTGTCACACCACTGTCACGTTGCTATAAAAGAGCTGTTCATTGACCTGTAAGTGGAAACTCTGACCTCGTCTATATAATCAAATACATATGTCTGTCTTTCTAGTACACCATTGTTCTGGAGTCCTTGTTAACAGTAATTCTTTCACTGACTTTTCATTAATGAGAGGAAGAACACGTGTGCATTGTTACTGTATTCTGTATTTCAGAATATAAAATAGCTCCTTTTAAAGTTTGAGCAATTATATCTGCTGGCAAGGTATGATGCGATGAGATGTGTTTTGGCAATTTTACAAGCCCCCTGAAGCATTTTACATTGGCTGTTGTCCAAGACACCATCTTGTTCTTGATGGGCTGTTTTCTTTCTGTCATAATAGTTTTCATCCTAGTTTCTCTCATCCCACTATTTCCATTTTAACTGCAATATTGACTTCCTTGTCGCTGCTTCTGCCTCAGCTGACTTAAGCAGTGCTTTTCCTTCCACCCTTTCATCTGGTAGTTTGGTTGGATTTTTTTCCCCAGAGAGCAAAATCTCACCTGATGGCATTTTCCACGTCAGCTTTGGGCACAATATCACTGATATTACCCGGCATGCTGACAGTGATGTAGAAGGAGATCCTTTGTGTCTGTTCCCCAACATGAATGTCAGTAATTCTGAAGGAGAAATAGAAGAGAAAGGTTATTTTCATTGTTGAGATGACATTAGCTTTAAATTCAGGCAAGTGAACAGTTGTGTTTGATTGGCATTGCCAGGGGTTTAGTTTATGCTGGGGAATGCTTTCAAGTGAAATCAGCTGGGAGGTGAAATCAATTTTCCTGCCAGAATTTCTTTTTCTGTGTACGAATTTGTATCTTGAGCTGGAGAGTCTACCTCATACCTAAGACAAACCTTGGTGTAATTTTCCACAGCACATAATCACTTGCAGAACATACGAGTGTTTGGGGTTGGCTCCATGGATGAGGTGATATATGAAGTACCAAGTGAAAAAAAAAGCTTTCTTCCTTATTTTTCTAGAGCAGATTTTAGATATTACATGACTGATGTTCTATGAAGTAAAACCTAATAGCTTAAGTAGACAGCTCCTGAACATTATTGAAAATCCTTAATCAAAAGGGTTGTCTTCCTTACCAAAATCATTCTCAGGTGAAGGATTTTGTTTGTAACTGAGCCTAGATAAGATTAGTAAGTCTGTACCAAATTCTAGTGCTTTATGGTCAGCATGTTTATCTTTCCTTGGCCCCAAACGGCTTGGATATTCAGTATCATACGCATACATTGCTAGAAATGTTTATTTCTAATCAGTGTACTGATACTCCTATATAGGTGTTGGCCACGAATTGTCAAGGTTCATCTCCTTCACTGATAAGCTGTGGGAGACAAAGCCTTCCTACCTAACTTTAGCACATTGCTCCTAAACTTCAGGCTCTTGCGTGGAAAGACACCAAGTACCCAAGCTGGCATCTTGCCTTTTGCAAACAGCTGATGTTTGACATTGTTTCTGTCGCCTTATATTTGACAGAAAGCACAATTAATTCCACCAGTTCATGCCGTTAGCCAGCCAGCAGCAATGGAGGCATAGCTGGCACAATTAAGCAAGCCACTCACTGGAAGTCAACTTCCTGTTTCTTCTCCTCCGCGAAGTATTTTCTCATGGCATAGGCAACGGATGACTTGAAAAAGAAGAGCTCACTTTCATCCCATTCGTACTGCAGAAACAGCACAAGAGAAATTCATCAGAGATGGCAAGAAATCAGAGACACTGAGAAATCCTGCTAAAAAGAAATAGCGATGGTAATGCTTGGCATGCCCTTCAGTATTATTTATTTGTCCCATGATAGCAGATCAGAAACCAACCCAAACCCTTTAGCTCCATTAATCTGGCAGGAGAATAACCAAGGAGGCTGCCAGACATCATGCTGTCCCTCTGCAGTCTCTGGTACCTGTATATGAGACTGCTGAAGATGCTGCAGTCCCAGCACATCTCCCTGCCTTAGAGGGGAAAAAGACATCAGCAAGGCTATTCCTACAAAATATTGTGCACTCTCTTTGAATTTTAAAGATTTCATAATTTATATCTTGTTTTAATCACATAATTTTATTTGCAGACCTGTTCTATTAAGGATGAGAACCTTTGTGGTAGAGTTGTGTGAAGGTGGCTAATTTATTTGCTTGATGAGCTGGGATTTTTGTTTGGGGTCTGTTTTGGTAAAAACCTCTTTGCATCTGTACTTCTGCAGCAAGCACATATTTGTTGTTTTTCCCTGAAGAATAGATAGGTGATATAAAAAAAATGTACTGCCTGTGTGCAGGCTTCTCCTGGCTTGCCTTATGAGTCCAAAGTTATTCGCAATGGAAGACAAAAACAGCTTCCCTGGGGCAGGAACCAAGAGCTGTACAGGGAGCAAAAACCGTAGCAGGAGGTGATAAAGCAGCCTGGTCTGTTGTGCAATAGCATGTGTGCATGAAGGGAAAATTCCCAGCTGAACTCTGTGGCAATATCTTTTCATTCCCCCAAGGCATAGATTTGATTGTGTTTATGGTACCTGGCCAGGAAGGCCTATAAATGCTGTCAGTGATAGACTTACACAGCTCCTGACTTTCTTGAGTATTATTCAGGAAGGTGTGGTAGAAGGCAGCTCTGTTGTAACAGGCTTTATAAAACCCAGTTACATTTTTAACCGTGTCCACCTCTTGACACTGATATAGAACGAGAGACATGTATAAATCCCTATGAGGAAGACAGGGATAGACAGGGACACACTGCTTAGCTGGGTCTGTTGCAATAGGACAAGGAGTAATGGTTTTAGACTAAAAGATAGTTGATTTAGATTAGTTACTAGGAAGAAATTCTTTACTGTGAAGGTGGTGAGGCACTGGCACTGGTTGCCCAGAGATGTGGTGGACACTCAGTTTCTGAAAACATTAAAGGTCAGGCTAGGTGAGGCTTACAGCAACTTGATCTAGCTGAAGATGTCCCTGTTCATTGCAGCAGGGTTGGGTTAACTGATCTTTAAAGATCCCTCACAGTGTAAACTGTCCTGATTCTATTAATACAGGGGAGGAAAGAGCAGAAAGAACCCACTGCGGTCAGTCCATTCAGGACCAGATCCCAGGAATGGTGCAGGTACCCAAAGCCATAGTAATCAGAGCAGTCCCCATGGCATTTGGAGGGCAGGGGCTGTGCCAGCCCTGGCTGTTCCCACCAGGAAAGGCTGAGGCTGAGTCCACGAGGCAAACGCCCCCAGCTTTCTCCTGCTTACACAGCCCTGCACTGAAGCACCTCTTCTTGTTACTGCTGCTGCCTCCGGCAGCTGGCACTGTTCACTATCACAGCTAAGAAGCTTTTGCTAGGGTTTCTCAATTTTCTATCTACACCCAACATCCTTAGGTTTGCAGTGCTGCTTTTATTATTATAATTATTATAATTATTACTATTATTTTTACAAGGATCTAATTGAGCTTGATTCCTCTACTGATGCGTTCTGCACTTAGCATGTTAACTTTTAAATCATTTATTCATTTCTCTAGCTTATATTTTGTCTTTTTCAGTCTAATATATTTTAATCGCCGCTGTGCCTCTCAATTGCCTTCATAAATACTATTACTGGCTGTGTGGATGGGAAGTAGTTGCCTGGCTTCTGATCTGCGTTTGAGTCATGACTACCCACACGGCTTCCCCAGGCATCTCAGGAACCCATCTTACGCTGCGCATTACAGAAGCTGCTTTGCTTCCAGAGAGAAATTAAATCTGCCAAGCACCTCTGCTCTAGTACAGTGTGCTTCCTCCAAGATCCCACATGCGACTTGAAAGAAAGTGTAAGTGTGGCCTCTGATTCAAAAAGGATTTTTCATTGTAAAACACATCTAAATGCCTGCAGGCTGACAGCCCTCAGTTCCCTAACAGTCTTGTGTGGCAGCCCTTTACAACGTGATCATATACATGGCACTGACCTGGTGGAGAAATTTGAATGAGTGTTTGAAGAGGGGTCTGGCTTTCAAGCAGCAGTCAGGGGCTTGTGCTCCTGGAACTGTTTATTTTAAATATGACAGACCCCAAGGGATTCAGTGGGGATCTTGCAGCACTTTCCCTTGTGCGGGCACTTTCATAAAGCCCCAGCTGAAGCAAAGCTGTGGATGTTTCAGCCTCATCAGCTGCACTGGTGATCCAGGGATGCTGCGGCTGCAGCTCTAATCTCATCAGCCTGAAAACAATTAGCAGGGTAATTGCGGCGGTGCACGCTCTGGTACAGCTGGCGTTGAGCCCATCCGAGAGTCTGGATGTTTAATTTGCCAGAACTTGGGGCTATTGAAACTTCCCTGCTGGTACCAGCCAGGGCTGAGTCGAGGCCGAGAGCCTGTGTGAGCCGCAGCTGCCCCGCGGCCCCAGCACAGCTGTACCTCTGCCCAAAAGCAGCAATCCTTCCCTGCCTGCTCTCTCCAGAGCTAACGAGCACAAATGCAAAAATGTTCGCGGGCATACCCAAAGTGCTTTGTACTGTTAGGTCAGTACAAAATACACCTTAAACAAACAGCTGCCACGGGGCCCACAGCTTCTGTGCGCTGTGAGCCGTGCAAAGCACCCAAAACACATTGTTCTGTGTAGATGGGCTGAGATTCCTGTCCGAGATTCCCCCTGCCTTTTCTCTATGCCAGTTCATGCATGTACCATTACCTGCTGCTGCCATACCAGCATTCAGCCATGTCCCTGGGGGCTCAGCATAAGGGAAATTTGTGGGGAGGCAGAAAGCAACAGAATAGAAAAGGTTTCTTGCAAGTTGGTGACGTGAACTGGTTTTGAGAGGAAAACGTATGGCTTGCTCTTCAGAGCTTAGGAACCTACCATCCATACAATAATTCAAATTAAGTAATCCTTATGAGATTGTTTTACAGCTGCTCAATTGCACAACAAAAGACTATGATGGCTAAAGGCAGGCATAAAAATGATATTAAGCTAAACATTAACCATAATGACTAATAAATGTGTTGTAATATGGAACCTTTTCATGCTGTTGATATCAGTTTTGAATTGTATCTAACTCGACTAGGCAGTCTAGGAAGCAATAAAACTCCAGTGGGGCTTGCATGTGAGAGAGTGATAGAAGCAAGAGCATCAATTCATATGAAAAATGAGCCCATGGTTTGTGTCCTTGCTAGTGCATTAGGCTCCAACACGCAGGTCTAAATGACCTGCCTGATGACACACTCGTTCTTGGAAAATTAGTAATGTCCTGCAAGGTGAAAATGGCTATTAACAGGAATGAAGTGTCTGCACTTAAACCTTCTACACTGCCTCCATGAGATTAGCATAAAGAGGAAGAGTTAGAATAAGGAGTGAATTTTCAGCCTGGGTTAAGCAGATGGGCTAAACCAATGCTCTGTTTAAAATCGTAAAAGTCATCTTCGGCTTTGATGAGATTTTTTTCATTGCTGTAATACATTTAATTGGACTAGCTGGGTATAATTGGGGAAAGCAGACAAGCTCTTGGGAATGAAAGCCCTTCTCATCTGAAACAGAAGCAGCTGCACTGCACTGTTCCCCGCAATCTCAATAACAAAGCTGTCTCTGCATCAGGGTTGGAGGGCAGGAGGCAGCTGAATACATCAGGACCTGGAAATATTACAGTAAACAGGCAAACAAAAATCTACAGAGAAATGCTAACAGATTTTAGTTTGAAATCAAGAGCATTTAAGAATAGAGAGTGGGATCCACCAGGCTGCTTTTAAATGTGAAGTAGCTGCTCTTATAACTTCTGAAGGCAGCCACCATAGCCATGATAATGGCAATTAGAGGAAATGAGGTAGAAGCTTTATGTGGACACATCAGCAAATCTGAGAAAAATACAGCCATTTTCATGTACACAGGTTCCCCTATATTAGCCCTCCAGGCCTGGTCTGTAGGAGGAAAAAAATCATGATTGGTATCTCTACAGAATAACTCATCTAGCTGAGATGCCTTTCCTAAAATGGGTGGGATAACTCCCTGGAGAAGTTCCTCCACTAATTCTAGAGGGAGTCTTGACCACAAACTCAGACAAGACATCTTATATGTGATAACCCTTCACCTGAGCTGATGCCACCCTTCAGACACAAAGATCAGCTATACCCTGACCCATTATCACAACACCTCTGCGGCCCAAGCAGTAAGAAGGGTGCCACAGGACAAACACACTCACCGCCTGGTCCCCCAGAGCTGACTTCAGGCTGATGCGCACTTTGATGGCATTTGTAGAATCTGGTTTAAAAAGAAACAAGGGCCATGTTAGAGCTACAGCAACAAAAATTCTGTTCCTGGGAAATGCTGACGTGGCTAAAATTTCCTTACAGGTTCTCCTGCTCCCCTTGGAGAGCTTGGTGGGACTGATTTTGTTTCCCTTCAGTCATCTCTACTGCAAACACACTCATTTGAGTTCCCAAGTCTGGATTTGTAGAAGATAAAAGGAAAATCCCTCTTTCCCACCACTGGGAATGAGCAGCTTAGATGCAGATGCTGGTGCCTGGTTAGGTGAATCCCACTGTCAGAGACTGGCACAGGGCTGTAAGAGTTACCGTGCTCTCCAGTACTGGCAGTGATTACACATATATAACCTGGTTGGCTCATCACTCAGTGTCACAATAAGCTGAAAAATGCATTTTTCCACAGTCTTCTCCTTTTTGTCCCCTTGAGCTCCCCTCTTTGACTAACACGTCAGCAAAAAGCATAGCAGTAATTCTTTTGTACTGGCTTGCCCCTATGCCTGGCTCCCAGGAGCCGTGGCTCCCAGCCCTGCAATACAGGCACACTGCTTTCAGGCAAGTGCTACACAAGACCAAGCTTCTGGTCTTTCTTCCCTCTGTGCAGTCATCCTGCACTCTGAGTGCTGCCATTATGAAAAAAAAGACACCTCAATTTCTGAGAACTGGGTGGGGCTCTGACAAACACATGTGCTGACTTCTCCAGCTCTGGCCATGAGGAACCCAGTCTGTCTTCCTGTGAGTAAAACTTAGAGCTCAGTGTTTATTTCCCATAACCCTGCTTTTCTAGGGAGAATAGCCTCCAACAGCTACAAGGGAGAGGGACTTTGCTAATCAACGGTTGTGAAGACTAACAAGTGTCCTTAAATCACCCACAAGCCATACGTACATGGAACCCAGTCTGTTTTCCAGCCGATGAATCTGCCAGAATTGTTTTTTTTCAGCCACTCATATAAAGGTTCAAAGTAATTGAGCAAGGGAGCTGCATTCAGGTATTTTTCTCCAGTTACACTTTCCAGCGCTTGAGTCCAAGGCTTGGATCTCCCTAATTCCAGCATTTGTCTGTATATGTGGAATGAGAAGTAATATGTTATTGCCATGTTCCATCTAGACGAGAAAAACATTCTGTGATCAATGTAAAAGTGTTCTTTTTTGCTTTTGAATTCACTCCTTTCTCCCAATATTCCTATTAGTAAAAATATTTTATTCCCACAAACAAGTAATTAAACCTTTGATGTTTAGAACCTTAGTGTACATAAATTTAGTCAACTTGTCAAAACGAATTGAGCAGGTATATGCTAAATTTCCAAGCTAGGTTTATTCTTGATGCAACCTCATTGACTCCAGAAATTTCCAAGGATGACTTAGGCTTTGTTATATTCTGATTTATTACATGTGAGAAATTTACTTCATTACCTGAGTTTCTGGCCAGCTGCAGTGGAGTTGGTAATGTCACACTTGTGAAGAGGGCCAGTATGGTTAGCTGCCTTGCAAAGTGCCTCCTGGAACTGGAACTGATAGATGGTGCGGGTGTAATACCTAAAGGAAGGGCAAGGAAAAGGGAGGCACAGGTTTTGTTAGTTGCCTGCCAAGGAAACCTGCAAGCCCTTGGCCTTTGGAAAGCTCCGCTGTGTCAGCTGTCACTCCTGGGAGACTGCACTACAAGGAGAGAGGCCAGCTGATATTTATAGCCTAAGCTAACTCAAATTTAGCAAAATACCAAGATCAAATGGACTAGAAATGCTCCAAATCTGTTAGTTGCCACATAAATCAGGAGAGAGTAAAGTTTTTAAGGTCCAGCTCTCTGCTCTGAGCCCTTTAAATGAGATGGCTGGGATACAGAGGACATCCATGGCTGCATGTGCACGGCTCAAGTGACATGGGGCAAAGCGATTACCCAGGAGGCAAACACCTCATACAGAAGTGCTCCTGCTGGTTTGGTGGCAGCGTGAAACTTTTCTGCTCAGCAAGAAGCTCAGTAGCCTCCTCACTGCTCAGAGATTATTATGGAACAACCCCTGATGTGCAGAGAAACACTCCCATTGAACTCAGCAACCTTCGGTCTGGGCTTTAAACAAAATAAGATTGGGTCCTGAGACTCTCCAGCAGATGTTTTAGGTAGCTGAGGCTTGTTCTGTAGACAAAACTTGAGTCATGAATTAAACACTGCACTACCTTATGAAGGAGTAATCATTGGCCACATGAAACAGCGCGGCAGGGTCACAGTAGGTTTCATCATGAGGGACTGGTTCCACAACACCAACTATGTCTCTCCTGGAGATGAAGGAAAAACACAGGGTTTCTGTTTACAGACAATAAGGAAAGGTAACCTGACTCAGCTTTTCTTCTGTTTCATCTGATACACATGGACACCTCTCACTTCGAAACAGAAGAATTCCATGCAGCTCCCAGGAACCCCAAGCGAGTTCTGCTCCACAGCTGGAGAGCACAGAGAGGCAGCTGCTTGTAAACTCATAGTGCAAGGAAAGGATCTGTATGACAGCAGGGTGTGCAGAGAGAAATTAGTGGTATGACATAATCTACAAGACGTGAGCTTCACACACACAGCCCTCATGCCCTGGGCCATCCCCAGTTTAGAGACCTGCATTTTCATTCTGGGCAAGGGTATGCAGAGACTGGGCAACCCAAAAGGTAGATGGCCTCTTGTGCCACTGGGCTGGAGATGAGCTTTCTCTTTATCTTCCTCTCCTGAGAAGTACTACAGAAAAAAACCTATGCCTTAAGTTCTGAAAATGGTAATAAGCTTCCATGGAAATATTTTTCATAAACCTGTATTTCAAGCAGAGAGCTTTGCAGTGCCACTGCAACAGATGTGATAAGCTTCCCTGAACAATTTGTCATTCTCCGTTTCTCTGACATCTCTGCTACTTTTGAATACATTGAAGCTGATTGATTTTTACAGTGGGTCAGGAGGCTTGCATATATCAAGTTTTATTATAGATTCTGTTCACTGATGGAGGCTTACTGTTCGTGTTAGAGTTCAGGATCCATTTTCAGTGTGAGGCTTGTTTGGTTTCTTTGCATTTTTCTGCCCTCATATTAAAACCAACCTGGGAAATTACAAACTCCAGTCTGAATCATACTGATTTTTAATCTTGTGCTCCAAGGTGCTGAAAATAGACTGATTGATGGGCATAATCTGAAAAGGCTCTCTGGTTGTTACTTGCCAAGGGAACTGTATTTTCTTTACCAAGAAAGGTGGTATCTCAGTACACAAGAAAGGAAAGATTCAGTCTGAAATCTTTCAGACAATTTGCCTCCAAAACCACTATATGGTAGGGAAAAAACACAAAGCGGAGAAGTGCGCTCAGATACTCGGTGGGTTGAGATCTGCATGCTTCTCTGTCTGGCAAGTGCAATGAGCATCACTTTCCACTTGTCCTTAAGGACGTGGGGAGCAAACCAGAGCACATGACCAATGAGACTTAGAGAAAGGCTGTACTTTAGCTACAAAGATGTCTTGGTGAATGTGTCAGGGGGATAGAAATGTTGATCTGAAACAGGCCATGCAAAGGCCTGTTTTCATCAGGAAAAGGCTGTCTTTATCAGGAAGCTGATATTAGAAACAAGGAGGAAGTTTTTTGAGAGGCAGGGTAGACTTCTACGGGCTGTACAGAGTTAATGGGGACACACAGCTTATGAGACATTGTCTGCACCAGTATTGGGTATTTCTAGCTGGCACTCTACTGGCATTTACAGAAACACCCAGAGACACAGATCATGCCCTATGGGAGCACAAGCACCTCAGTATGTTGAATAACTAGGGTTGAGTTTGCAGGTTCATATGAAGAAAATCTCCTTTGTTTCTCAAACTTACTTCATGTCCCACCACCGTTTGGTCCATTCCTGCTTTGTAATCTCACCCCTAAACACCATCCACCTCCACTTCTCCAGCATGTAAGTAAAAGGCATTGTTCCAACAATCGTTAGTGCTTGCTTGAGCAGAAAGTTGATTTCAGTTTCTGAAGAGAGAAGCAGTTAAGGTAATGGTTATGGTAGCAATTAGTATCTGATTAGATGGCTAAAATAACTTCCCTTTACAGCTAATGCTTACATCTTGTTTGAATTACAGATTTTCACTAAAGAAAAAGTGGAAGGAAGAATACTACTGAAAACAAAACATGAGATAAGATAATTTAGGACTTGTACACAGTTTTGTCTCTCTTTCTTTCCCTCAAACTCTTAAATAACCTAGTCCTTTGATATTTACATTTAATTACCCATCATGGAGAACCTTTCCAGTCTCCGGGGAATTTTGAGCTGAAGACATCTCAAAATGTTTAAAATGTGCATGTTCATCCCTCTAAGGCAGTACTCAGAAGCCAGATGAACTGCATTATAATGAGGGCCTACCTATGTTGTCACTCAATATCACTTAAGTGGGAGATGCAAATCTCAAGTTTTCAGTTTCATTTGAACTGCTAAATACATATCTTGACAGAGATATGTACGGATTCATGCAACAGAGATTGAAGAGAGTTTTGGAGACTCATCTAAATGAACTACGAAGATGTAAGGATGAGTTGTTCAGTACTGAAGGTAATGAAGTGCTAGCTATTTCTTTTTAAATTATATAGCAGCATTGTAAAGCAGTGATCCTTGCTTCCCAATGTGATTTGGGGGAAAAATAGTATTTCTGGTAAATTAGAGGAGTAAGATTTTCAGAAGCCTGTCAGTTGATTGCTGAGTTTGCAGGCACAATCTTCTTCTACAAAATAAGGCCAGCAAGTGCTTTCACATAAATATATAATATTCATTCATTTATTTACCTTCATCATCTTGGAAAGTTGGGTCTAGGAGATGAAGAGATTTCAAGTGCTGAGGAGTGGCTGCAGAAAGTGACATAATTTCACCTACAGCTTCGTGGAAGCCCTCATTGGCACCGCTCCTCAGCAGGTAGGGCTGCCCTGAGTATGCCATGTCGTACTCAATGTGGCCCATCTCGTGGTGTGCAGTCAGGAAGTCATCCATGGTCACTTTGGTGCACATCTTGATCCTTGAACAAAGTATCTGTGGTTAGAGAGACAGTGGCCCAGGGAGAGGCTGCCTGAGCCCTGTCTGCCACAGCCATGGGGCAAGGTCCCACCAGGCTTGCAA
Source organism: Dryoscopus gambensis (assembly GCA_013389985.1). NCBI lineage: Eukaryota > Metazoa > Chordata > Aves > Passeriformes > Malaconotidae > Dryoscopus > Dryoscopus gambensis. The sequence goes on along the minus strand of WEIT01000622.1, from coordinate 91,602 downwards.
ATGCTTCTTGCCCCTTGCAAAACCTGGGCAGCTACCTTCTAGTTTGCAGTTCAGATCCTCATGCTACAGCAAGACTTCATGGGGGACTCAGCAAAACACCTTCAGCCACCTTGAAATTGTCCAAGGAGTAAAAGAAAACTGTTTTGTGAGAACAGATGTCCCCTAAAACCTGGCAATAAACTCACTGTATGTGTGGGAGTGAGTCACCACCACCAGTCTCAGGAAGACAGTAATGTATAAAACCCTGTGTGCTGGTGACTCCTGCTGCTTCATCATTGTGTAGGTACTATTTACTAAAGGAATGTCTTCCAAATAGGGTTTCTTTTCTCCTGCCCCAGACTGCTGAGGTGTGATGCTGATGTGTTTCACTAAGGCTCTGCTGGGCACCAGCTTCTTTCCCTGGGTAACTGTAGGGACTGCAAGAGGGGTCAGAGTTTCTGCAAGAAGTCTTCATTGTGTGGGAACTGGCTGTCCCACTCCTTTCCCAAATATGGAAAAGACTGATGGATTTTCATGAAACTGGGTAACTCTGCTAAAGACAAACAGTGGGCTCTCAGGAGATTTTCCCTTCCAGCCTGGGGACCCACTGCCATTGCTGCAAAATGTGCAGCTGTCCACGAATCTCACAGGTATCCACCCGCATTTCTGCTTATTTCTTAAACCCTAGAACATAGTCATCATTTCTCTAATTCATACAAATATTAGTCACTTCTCTGCTAAAATTTGAGAGTAGATCTTGAGTAGATCTACTAGTTAATTTGAGTAGATCTTCACAGGAAAAGTTACACAGAAAAGTTTACAGTCATACAGGATCCCTGCTTTCTTGTCTTCCTTCCCCCTCTTATCAGCCAGAAAAAAAATAAAGGAGAAATTCTAACTTAAACCAGCATGGTGCTCCCTTAGTGAAAATATGATTGTTCTAGTAGGTGGTATAAAAAGGGGTCAGAGCAACGCCAGTACCTGTAGTCGTTTTTGCCCAGGTCCCATGCTGTAGGATGGCAGACAACCTTCCTGTTGTCGGTCGGCTCTGTGAGCATGGACTTTGTCCAGAAGCTGTCAGTCATATTATCAAGGCCAATGGAAATGAAGAAGGCCTCAGCAGCTTCAAATATTTTAGTTGCATTCCATTTCTGAAAGAGACAATGCCACCATTAACCACTGCTTCTGCACGGAGCCTGTGCCAAATGCCCTGGTCAATGTATTTATTTCCCAGGAGCTTCACACCTGCACCTGGCCTGTTGAGAGTAAGTCAGTAGCGTCTGCCTTTGGTGCTTCTGTAAATTCTGCTGGGAACTGGAATTAAGTGTCTTCCCTGCAAACAAAATAGGTTTCTGCACTCAGAGGTTCAGCAGATAGCACCTGACCCAGACCAGAGAAGCTCTCAATAAAAGGTAAGCTAAGATAAAAAATGCATTCCTGTCAGTAGTTTGTTAGATCTGCAATCCGACCCTTCAGCCACTTCAGTCAATTTAGGGACAACTCATTTGAGGAAGTGGAGCTGCATTCCCAGCAGATGAGCATGAGAGATTTCAGCCAGAACCATAAAACCTGGCAAATGTATCTATAGGAGTTGCTTATCAGATTGTGACTGCATGGTAATGTTCAGGATAATTCTGCCACTCAGAAGTTGTATTACTCTACCTAGCAGGAGCTCTGCATTTACTGGACTGAGCTCTCACAGAGACCTGGCTGGCAAACAGCTGCTCTGGATGAAAATCCCAAACGGGGCACACCCACCAACAAGGATGAGCCCACCCATTGCTCAAAGGCTCTGTAAATAATACTTCCCTTCTTGAAGTGGTACTTCAACAGACACAAATTTATGACTACGAGGGGGTCAGTGGTGTAAAACAGAGGTGAGATTAAGGCAGACTTGTGCAAACTGCTAAGGAATCAAATTCAACTATTCCTTCTCTTACCAGCATAACATTTTCATGGAGTGCTGCCTATGACAGGACAGTAGATTTCAGGTGAATAATTGCATTTCAGAAATCAAATTTCACCTATCACTCTATTTTATAAAAGGAGTGCGGTTTTGGCAAGACTACAGGGAATTATCTTCGCCCATGTTCTTGGTCTGGTAAAGGTGCTGTCACAGCTGTTAGCTCTACATATCTCAAACACAGACCTTACGGTGCTATGCAGTTATCAAAAGATAACAGGCAGCATTGCAGTTTCTCTAGCTATCCAAATAAAAAAGACTGACAAAAATAAAACAAACAGTGATATACAAACTATTTGATTATGGTAATGACTGGCAAAGGTCATATTTGATACCAGCCCACTCCAGGAGTCCTGAAATATAAGTACAAAATATATCTCTTAATGGATAAGTGTCTCTGAGGAAAACAGACTTGGAGACAAGATTAAGGGAGTCAAAGGGAGTAGAGGGAAAAGGAGAACAGCTAAGGGGATAGGTACAGTGAAAAATGCATAAACACTCTAAGGTTAAAATCAAAAAAAGGATGTTAAAAGCAACACTTTGTTGGCAGTGTGTCTGCCTGAGGGCAGCCACAGATTTATAGAGAGCAGCTGATATGTGGTGCATAATTTTTATAACATCTAGATTTGTTACATAATGCATATTGCATAAAGGCATGTCTTACCTTTTCAACCATTGCAGAAGTTACATCAATGTTTGGTTTGGCTGGATAGGGAACAGTCAAGGCATACAGATTTGTCCAGAATCTACCCCACATATCACCTTCATAGAAACAGAGAAACAAAGAAATACTTTAAATGATTTATTATGTATTGCTCAAAGGTGCCAGATAGGTCTATAAATTGTGCAGTGTCAAGAATAGGGAGTCCTATACATTCAACCAGGCCTGATCCAGATGTGGGTGGGGACAGTTCTGAAAGGTCATGCATAGGTCAAACTCAGATCAAGAATCCTTTTATTACCCAATATCAGCTATTCTTGTAAAATATAGTTTCAGGACTGATCACATTCCTAGAGATGTATGAAAACCGAACATCCTTTTTGTTAGTCCACATGATTGTTGTGTCACGTTCAGGTACACAACAGTTACAGCAGCTTAATGCTGCATGCTTTGAAAGCCAAGTCATGAAATGTGGGATCCTAGAGTAAAATTTGAGAGGGAAAACAAGTCTCTCTGAAACTCTCATTTCTAAGGAAGACAAGTGCTGCAGAGGGGAGGGAAATGTCCCAGCCCAGTGCTAGAGTTTTGTGCTGTGTGAAGTTTGGCGAGGATGGAAACACCTGCCTTCCCTTCCTGCCGCTGCTGCTAGGTGTTTGTGTCATCTCTGCTAGGAATTCATCCATTTCTCCTCTACCCTTCTATTATCCGTAACCTTTGTGCTAATATCCTGATTAAACAGTCAGATTACTCTACTCCCATGTGCCTTGAAGGTGACTGTCCTGTGTATAAAGTCAGGTTTGCACGACACGGACGTGTTGACATACCCAGTAAGTGAGCAGGGAGGCATCCTGTGGAGCTGATGAGCTCGGGGCCATACACTTGCTCCAGCTTGTGCCTCACGTAGGCATGCAGCTGCTCATACAGAGGTTTTATCTGGAGGCAGGGGAAGAGAAGGAAACAATTATTTTTTTCACTTTGCTGTATTCCACTCATCACTCCTAAACAGAGAGCCTCAAAGCTGTCTCTGACAAAATTCTCCTGGCAGGTAAGTGCACCCCACACCTGCAGCTGAGCTTTGCCCCGTGCCTCAGGGCTCAGGCACTGAGTCCAGGTTCCAACCACAGAAGTCCTGTTCAGGTAAGAGGGAGGCACCACTGCAAACTTTGGAGCTGGAGTATCAAGGATGCCATCTACCCCATGGACCCTACCTGGAGGAGAGGCATGGACCTGCAGAGCTCCCTCTTTCCCAGCCTTTGGGGACCAAGCTGGTCCTTGAATGGCTACAGAGGTAGAAATGTCATGCATATTTCTTCACATCTGTTTCTGTTAAACCCATGTAGACTGAGATCAGCCAGTTTAAAGGGTTCACCTTCCTTTGTAACATCAGCGTATGAGCCCACCATTTCAAAACACAACCCTGCAACCCAGGTGAGAGCTTTTCCTGCCTCTACCTGCTCAAATGTCTTCTCCACATCTTCGATCAGCTGGTCACGGCTGTATTTGTAATTTTCTGGAGACTTTGCTTCATAATTTGCTCTCCAGTAGTCTCCGTAGTCAGCATAATCTGTAAAGCATGGATGCATCACATGAGGACCCCAGATGTAGCACTGCTTAGGTCTGCAGGAGAAGTGCAGCTCCCTGCTGATCCCATGCAGACCTGCAGCCTTTCCCCAAAGTGAAGCAGCAAAGATAGTTTGGGTTTAGCAGAGAGGCAAAAGCTTCCCTGAGGGTCTGTCTCATGAACATGCAGGTATGAAAGATTTCCAAGAAATTCAGAAATTGCAGACACAGTTATCTGCTAGTTAAGGTCATTCTGTCTGGAGATAGAGGTCGAAGGAAATCAGGAATCCTGACTGGAGCTCTTGCGGCTATGAGGGACAGCAGCCTCTGCTCAGGCTGGATGCTAAGGGGTTCTCACAGAAGGTATAAACTGGTGGACACTGAATATGAGCCTTCTCTTGCAGAAATTAAACCACCAGGACTGATGTAGACACCAGAAGTGACATCCAGCTCCCAGTTCCACTAAGTCTTCCAGTCCACTGAGCTCCATTAAGCCTGGTGTAAAAATGGCTCCTAGCTGAAGTCTCTTCCTTAGTGGTACAGAGGAAGACCATAATGACCATTTCTTAATGTTTGGCTTTTTTCCCCGTCTTACTATTTGGACCACATTTTCTTATCTAGCTCCAGCTTGACAGTTTTTGCAAAACAAGGAGCATGGGAAAGCAGGTGATAAAGCTGTCTGGCCAAGAGACAGATAATGTAGCTACTTCAGAAGCTATCTTAAAAGACCCCAAAAGAAAATTAGAAGCAGCTGCTGTTGTTCCTTGAAAAGACAGTTCCATACGATTTGTGTGAAGATCTCAGACTGGAGGCACACTTCCCTTCGTACAAAATCCTTTTTGAGCACCCAGCTGCACCTGCTGTCCCAGGCCTACCAAATCTGATCATTCCAGCTAGGGAATAATGCTTATAAACATACTAATAATTATGGCTGCTGCAAGAAGGTCAAAGCCCATAGGAAAGAGGAGAGGTTGCCAAAACTCAGGAATACTCAGAAGCTGTTTAAATGGAGTGTGCTTGTCCACAAATCACAAATGGTGCAGTTCTGGATTGTATGTAATGAGGGGCACCGATGCATTATGGCTTTTGGGAAAAGTGCCAACAAGGAAGGGTGCCAACAAAAAGGTGCCTCTTGTTCCAGGCTGGTAAGAAATCTGTGAGCGGGTCAATGGCAGCTGTCTGCACTGCCTCTTACTTTGAGACATGCACACCAAGGGCAAATTATGTGCAAATTACATATGTGTTTTGAATTCCTGGAAAAATTGTGTAAGACTGCAGTATGTTTACTAGTTTCTGGAAGCCAGAAGGAAAAAAGAAAAAAGAGAAACAAAAAGAAAAAAAAATTACTTACTATTAAGCCTTGCAACCTCATTTTCAAGTTCAACATACTCTTCATATAATGGTCTCATCATTCTGCCAACATCAGCTCTCCAGCCTTCCCAGGCCCACAGTCTCTCATGATAATCAGTGCTCTCAGCCATAATAGCATCCAGACCTGTCAGAACAAAAAAGTAAGTACAAGGCTTTGAAAAAGCAGAATTTTTCTTTCACAGCAGGCAAATGAACCAAAGTGAAAGAAATTCATGAACAGAGAAGAAAACACTTTGTATTTGATATACTGAACTATCCCATTATTTCATTGCATCCTTTCCTAACTTAAGGTTTCCCCTTGTCTTTAAGAAGCATGGAGCACATCATGAGTCTCTTAAATGCTCTCTCCACATTAGCTTCCTTTAAGTTGGTAGAATTCTCAGGACTGGCCTCAATGCAAATTGAGTCCAACAAGACTGATGGCAGGGAATAAAAAAATAGATTTTCTGTGGTATAGGCAAACCCCAGATGACAGGCAGGCTGCCACACAAGCAGAGCAGCTCTCCCCAAACTTTGTTTGCCATAAGCAGGAGACAGTATGTCTCGTGGGCAGAAGGTCCAGTGGAGGTCCCTGAACTGTAAGGTGCAATTAAATTATGACTAAGCTTTAGATAGCAAGAGATATCTGTTGAAGTTACAGCCTGTTCTTTTGCAGTCAGGAGCCACCCTTGGGCCTTCTCTTTTTGCACCCTCAGGGTGAAGGACACAGGAGGGGCAGTGGTTGGTGTCATACCTGGCTCCAGCACCAAACACTCAGATGGATTGTTGATTTTACAGACGGTCCCAGTGCTGTAGATGGTACTCATTGTATTTAGCACAGTGCCCAGCTGCAAGTTAGATGCAAGATAGCCTGTTAGAAACCCACTCTGTGCAAAAAACCAGCCAATTATGGTAATTCCTTAAGAGCTAGAATCAACACTTCACCCACCAGCTTAGTATTTAAGCATATGTTTGAGCTCAGCAGAGATTAATGAAAGAATTTGCCTAAATGCATTACTGAACCAGACCTAGCTGGAAAAGACAGATAATCTCCCAAATATATGATGTAACCTACAGGTTCTTAATATCCAGTAAGACAGCGCTCTGGATTCAATGAGCACTGACTGTAACTAGAGAGCTATCAATACACAGCAGCAATAAAAAAAAAATAAAGTTTATCAATGTGCTTCCATAAGCATGAACCCACATAAACTTTGCAGGGAGGTTGTGGCTTCGAGTGGCAGCAATAAGAGGCCCCTTTGGCAGGTGCTGCCAGGCTGACTTGCCTGTGAGTTTTAACATCACACCACACTGATTGCATGGATCTGCTTAGACTCCATCACAGAGAAGGTGTGGCTCATCTCTTGGGCCAGCTGAAGGCCAAAATGCATCTGAAATCATTCATCTCTGTCTCAGAACCTATGCTATGTAGCTTTGTTTTAAATACCTTTTAATGTTTTCACATCTTCACGGCTCAAGGAAAACATGTACCACTTTTAGCTTTCCCTTTAGGACTATGCAATTTCTCACTTAGAGCTTTAAATGAGAACTGTGAAGAGACATCAGTGGGAGGGGTAGTTAGTGAGTAGCTCTAACTTTATCTCTGTCAGCATTAAAATAAATGGGTGCCCAGGCAAACTTTTGTGTCAGTGAAGAATACTTAAATATTCCTATGGAATCCCATTAGACTGGATAAAAAAAGTCACTTTTCAAACATGAATCAACAACTTCAGCCCCAAAGGCCATTATATAGGAAATTCTAAGTGTCTGAACAGGGAGGGTACTGAAGAACATACCTCCTCAATAGAGACAACATTACCATCAGTGCACTGTTGTGATCCAAATTAAATATAAGTTTGTATGAACTGCCAGCATTCCCACCAACACAATCTGCTTTTCAGAAACGCATCTTATTTGGATCAGACAAGAGATCCAGCCAAAGTGCTGCTAGCCTTGCATTGCGATTAGCACTGCTGACCTTAGCAGAAAAATCTCAGGATTCTTACATAATTAGGACCGTAGGATCCTGGACTGTAGGTTCCCATGACTTAATGCTGTGTTTCAATTTGATCTTCAGCAAATGGAAAGTAATTTAACTCTCAAATGTTTGGTTGTAAGTGTTTGGTTATAAATCCCTTTTGAGTCTGCATAGCTGCTCACTCCAATTTCACCTACAGGCATTATCCATATATCTGCCTCTTAGGTGAACTTGTCAGTGCAAATGTCAAATCTTGTTATGATTCTTGCCAAATCTTGATGGCCTTCGTGAGCTTTCTGTGGAACCCTCCCCACCTGCAGGCCTCCCGAGGTGCCCAGTGCAATGAAACATTCCTTCTTTTTCACAGTGTGATAATGTACCATGTTCAGCGGAAAGACTCCCTTCATCTCCACCTTCTTGACTCACTGAATGGCCTTTTACCCATCTCTTTCTGCTCATTGCCCTAGGTCTGGACTTCGCCAAGCACTTACCACATGTCCTTTCTTGGTTTTATGGCTAATCCAGCTATAAGCGCAAGGACTACTCTGAGGTGTGTGTATGTACATGTGTTTGAAATTTATTCCATGGCAAAACTGCTGACTGAAATGGCAACCAGCTTCCTAGGCCAGACCACTCCTCCAGTCCTGTATTGCTATGAGCACCTAGAACAGGTACACTTCCATACCATACACAGCATCATCCCAAAACAAGCAGAGTGGAGGCAGCACCATGCCCTGGCTTGAGGGTGTTGTGGGAGGCACCTAAACTCACCCACCAAAAATGGTGAACTACATTCAACAACTTACTCTGTTATATTTTTCTGATGACAGCACAGATGATCCTCTTTCCCGGAGAATCTCGATCTGGAGCTTGGTGAGGTCATCCGTGATGCTGTCTACTGGGATTCTGCTGGCGTTCGTGGAGAACTCCTCATAAAACGAGGCCCACTTGGCGCCCGCTTCATTCTGCAAGAAGTTCACACAAACCTGAACTACCGTCTCCAAAGGACTGGAGTGGCTTGATGAACTCAGTGGACAAAAATATCACTTCTGGGAAGAACTTCATTTGTGAAGAACACCTGTGGATTGCAGGCTGCGCCCTTGCACTGCATGGTGAAATGGTTGGAGAGCTTTTTGGCTTTGTTTTATTCACACATCCAGATTTTTCTTTGGGAACAGCAAAAAGCATGACTGTCTACTCATACCTTGCTTGTTATAATTGATCCATCATCACTTTGCTGTGTCTCCTGCTACTCTAAATCAAATTTTCTTCCCTTAGTACTTTTCTTTACCCACCTGTAAAGAAATTAGCCAGGGCACAAAGAGATCTGTGACCCAGATGTCAATCCCCATTTCTGCTGCAGAAGCAGGAACACTCAGCAGCCAGGATATTGATACTGAGTCTGTTTGTAAGGCAAGTATCACTTTCTTCTGAAATACTGGTAAATAAAAGATTATACTTGGGCAAAGGAGGCTCTAAACTGGTGCCCAAATTGGGCATGCAAAATCTCAACATTTTGCATGAGATTGCTTTTACCACTTCTGCAATTACAGACCATGACATGTGAAACTCCCAAATTTCAGTGCACAAAGTAGCATCATTAGAACACAGTTTGGAGTTGGGACTGTCTTATTCAGCTTTTTCTAATGTGTTTGTACACAGTTTAGCACATCAGCACCCAATTAAATGGCAACAAGAACAGTATTAATTAACCTGGATCCTTGGGACAGTTTATTTAATTGTGCTTATGCCAGAGCTTCCCAGCTTGTGGAAGAGGGCACCTGTAACACTGATCCCTCCCTGCTGAGGTGTCAGGGAACTCAAATGTCATATTGTGCCTGAAGAGCTCTTTCAGGCACACATCATCCCTGTGCAGGCATACGGTGAGGCCAACACTTTCTGCAGGGCTGTGCCTGGGTTGTCCAGCCCCGTGTGTGACAGGGGCACAGCACCCACTGCACCTGCTCCAGGCTCCAGCAGAGAGAGGTGGTGGCGAATGTAAACCTGTGTTAGTCCCATCCCCACATCTCCTCCATCTGCAGGAGGGCAGCCATCACTGAGAGACCTTCCAAACTCTCCCCTTCACGCGAGCAAACAGTCCTGACACTCCTCAGCAGCTTGCGAAGCTCAGTGGGCAAGAGCTTGATAAGAATCCAGAGGAAGAGCATCGCTGTCCAAATGTGCTCCTGAGCTCCTTGTCCTGAGCAGGAACAGAGAGGTGCCTCAGGAGTGGCAGCGCAGAAGAAGGGGTTTGTTGGCTACAAAAGCCATGGGAAAGAAGTTATCTTGCTGTCTGATATTTCCACAATTAGAGGAACTGGTTGATAAGTCAGAGGAATAGTTTTAGGGTTTGTGAAACAATTTACAAGGAAAATTGATGTGAAGGAGCCAGAAGGGACAGTATCCATTAACTCTCCTCCAGCAGAATGGGAGGAGGGGAATCAGTGGGTTTATTACCAGTGCTGCTGAAGAGATCAAGCAAGAGAAAAAGTTCTCTCTGAACACTAGACTAATTGGTTTTTATTGCTGGTATGTCCTAATTTATTTTATTATCATCTCATTAATGCTGAAAATACTATATAGGGCTTTCATTTTATGTGTTTGGAAACATTACAGTTTAAGTATCTAGTGCCTCAGAAAAATTCCAGATTGACAATGATTAGTCATTAGGATTTCTTCCAGCCACCAGTCTTCTTGATTTAATTAAGAAATATGATAATTAAAACATGTTTTGATGAAGTTATATGACCACAAAGTGAAAGACGAGCCATTATGCAAAAATAGATGTAGGATGTTCAGCTTCATTTTTATGCTCTGAATTGTTTTCTCTAAGGCTTGAGTTAACTTTAAAAAACATGCAGCTTCAAAACAAAACAAGGCAAAATTCAAGGTGATTTTGTTCATTTTGAAATGCTGAGCTGAGGCATGGCAATATCAGCAACCAGCCAGACTATGGCTGCCTGCTCTTGTCAAGTTCTTTGCCTAGAGACCCCCGGGGCTGGGGCAGACAGAGGCTGGTGTTGAGAAGCAAGCAATGTGTTGGAAGACAGTTGGAAGTTGGAAGTAAAAATGTTGTGGTCCTTCCTGCAGATAGAAATGGATTTTCAAACCAATGTACTAGACCACTGTACTAGAAACTCCACTGCTGGCATTTGTTAGTCTGTGATCTCACTTCATTTTTCCCAGTCTAATACCTCCAGGCAGTCTACCAACAGCCCTGACTATGAGAAGAGTGATGGGGGAAGGAGGAAGGGTCCACTACTGGGTAACTGGTGTGGGCTGCTATATAAATCCATCAGCAAACATTTAACAGAATGCCTGTATCCAGAAAATATTTGCGTATTCACTGAGAAGTAAAACAGCTGCCTGTGTCAGTAAAAAGCCCAGTGTTCATTTGGTCTTAGGGAAAGTGGGAGACCTGAGCTCACATGGGGGCAAGATTCAAGCCCTGCTTCCTTGCTCTACAGGGCAGCACCTCAGACCCCCAGGGAGGACCATCTCCTCCGGGATGTGCTGTCTCCAAGAGGAAAGGGAGTTGCTTTGCTCTTGGAAAGGGAAATGCTGCAGAGAAACACTACACCAGGAGGGACTGGTGGTGTTGGGCTCAGCATAAGAAAGTGTCTCTCTCCATCCAGTACAGATTTTGGGGATGAACATGCAGTGCTCCCTTGCCTTTTCCCTCCACTCACTGGGGTGACCTGAAGTGATGGGACATCCCTGTGCAGTGCAGGAAATCCAGGTACTAACCCAAGGCTGTAGAGGCTGGTGGTGGCCCAGGCACATCCAGTGAGCATTGCTATGTTAAAGCAAGCTCCTCTACCCTCCCCAAACTGAAACACAGCTACCAGAGAAGTAACACTCCAACTTCAGCCAAGCTTGGTGGAACCAAAACAAACCAGAAAGTGTCAGATTCCTAAGACAACAGTAAAACCCACAGGATGGAGCACTTACCATTTTATTGGCATTCTCCTCAGTGATGTTGGTGTTGTAGTCCCATGAGGCAAGAGAGTTCTCATAGCTGATATTTTCTGCCTTCCTGTTAAACTCTTCTAACAACATTTGGGCTTGTTGAGTGGAATCCTGAGGGGTCACAACAGCGCTCAGGCAACAGAGGAGCCAGAAGTGGACCAACATATTCATGTTCAAGATGAGAACCTCCCAACAAAGTAGGTTTCCTCAGGGAAGCTTCTCTGTAAGCCTCTGCCTCATCAGCCTTCAAGCATGGCCAGTGCGAAGAAGAAAGGCTGAATCCAATTTGCTGCACCTTTTATAGGTTTTATTCATTATAGGAGAGAAAGGAAGAAGTTTTTTATAAAAACCAAATAAACAAAAGTCAATGATTAACTTTGGAAAAACATAATTAGTCCTGCCATTTTATGGCCTTCTTATAAAAGGCTTTTACTTTTGGTTAATGTTTCCCAAATGTGCTGTCAATGATACAGCTGGTCACTTTATCTATAGCCTACCCGTCTCTCTGGTAGCTTAGAATCTGTCAATCCTTTAACAGGTTGGTGATAAGATGTAAAAATATTTAGAAACTTCACTGAAACACCAAGCCAAGAACCTTAACTCCCAGGCAGGAAGGAACCCTAGTTAGTCTGAGATAGGGTAGCTAGTTGGGTGTTTAGGGCCATGTTTTTAAAGGCTTTGCAAAGCCCGGGTGATTTGGGGTACAGACCTTATTTTCAAAGCAATCGGGTCATATAAAACCTGAATTTTAAATGTGTTCACTGAACCATCAAAAAGCAGCAAGAGACTTCATGGGATCACAGCATCTTGTGTAGAGACCTAATCTGAACTATAAATCAACTGGATTTAAGTGCTAAGGTGACTAACACCACTAAAATGACTCCATCTCAATATTTAAATACCTTTGCTAATCTAGCTAGGAACCCAGCAGTTACTGCAAATTGATGGGAAAATCAATAGATGAATTAGCTCCAGAAATGCAGCTTGGGTTGAGTGTTATTGATCACTCAATGCCTTAGTACTTTTTAAATTAGCCTATTTCTGCTCAGGATCACCTGGTTGGTTTTGTTTTGGGTCTTGTGGGGGCTTTTTTGAGATGTAACTCTGAAGCCACATCCACGGGGTTGGTTTCCCATTCCCAGCAGAGTTTCTCTGAAACTGCTATGAGTCTGCCTCCATGGGAGCAGCAGGAATCAGCCCCAAACCCTGGAGAGGAGCTCCAGCCCTTGGGAGCCCTTGGGAACCCAGCACAGCCTCAGCAGGGCCACTAGCAACAAGCATCTGGCAAGCACAGCCAGAAACCAGGGCCCTTAAGGAAACACCTGGCTTGAATATCTTGTGGTACCCAGGGGTGAGTGATCTCTCTCATCCATGTGCAATCCTCTAACAATCATTTTTTTCAAGCGAAAGTTAACAACATTCACTCAACCCTTCCCCAGAGGTCGTGCTCCCTAAATTTCATGTTGCTCTTCTTGGTGCCAGCCAGACTTGCTTGTCTTGTGCTTGGTCAGCGAGGCTGTCCACATCTGAACACAACTGAAACTGTATCAATGACCAGTAACCCAATCACACTTTATATGCTGTGCCCCGCCGATACAAACCTTCCTTCTGGCGACATTTGCCGACGTCAACTCATGTTCCAGGTGAGACCTTTCTGGTAGTGCTACTTGCTCAGCCATTCTCTTTTTTGTCTCTGTACATCTGGTTCTAGGGTGGCACCCATTACTGCACTGTGAATTTGTCTGGGCTGAAGTACATAGCATTGATTTCAGGCCATTTTTCAAAATTTTATGACCATTTGGAATTGTAATCCTTTGAAGGACTCCCTTGGCAGTGCTTGGCAATGCCCAAAAACCTGTTAATTGATAGATAGTCTCTTTCCACATCCAGATGATATGGGATACAGTAAGGCTCAGGAGAGGTATTAAAATGACCCCTCTTCTTGACTGAGAACCACAAAGCCTGTTTTCTAAGTAATTATGTGCCTTTTGTGATTCTTGTCTTGCTCATCGGTTCTCAATTTGCCAGTGAGACTGTCACATGGTGAAATGATGAAAGGTTTTTGTGCTGTTGTTTCAGCTGTTGTCTGTCAGAGCAGAGAATTATGCCTATTATTACCTTGATTTCTTCTTTTTCAGTAGAGATCAGGGACTATGTTGACCCTTCACTTCAACTCTACTATTTTCTCTTCTATGCTGGCAAGTTAATTGCACAATCACTGAACTGGGTATTTTTTAGGGTACTGAAACAGGGCTGGCTGATCCAAAACTCCCTTTTTACATGCAAGTATTATTTTTCCCCCTTTACAGGGCTCTGCTTCCCCAGAGGCAGCCCTGGTAGCTGTCACCTCCCTGCCATGGTGCAGGAGTCACCTCTGCTCCTCACTCCCACCTGCTGCTGCCACCTGTCTGTGCACGGCCTGAAACCCCAAGTGGTACATGCATGACTCAGTAGCCACCAAACAGCAGGATACTTCCAGGGGATACCTGAAGGGCAGAGAAGGGTGTCACCTCATTTCATATAGGGTTTGCCTCTGCACCTGCATTTAAATGTGTGTGTAAGCCCTGTAGTGAGCTGAAAATGGAGCAGGTAGAGTCATGCTGAATTATGCTGCAAATTCTCAGCCCTATTTCTAAGTTCTTTTCTACTGCATACTTAAATGTAAACCTCGATATCATCTCTGAGGAATAATCCAGTAATAACTCTCCACCTTTCTTGCCATTGCCTTTACACAAGAGAAAAAAATTAAGCTGTGAGATGATTTAGCACAAAGTTATGTTTTGAAAAACTGTGTAAGAACAGCGAGCCTCAAGCAACAACAAACTTTCACGGATGGATTTGTTCCCACTGAGAAGACATATGGAAGACACTAGATTCGTAGAATCATAGAATACCCTGAGATGGAAGGGATTTACAAGGATCACCAGCAAGTCCAAGTCCTGGCCCTGCACAGGACAGGTCCAAGGCCCACACCATGTGCCTGAGAGAATTATCCGTGTCTTTCTTGAACTCGGACAGGGCTGGTACTGTGATCATTTCCCTGGAGAGCCTGTTCCAGTGCCAGCCACCCCCTGGGGTGATACAGACTTGTTTGCATCAGCCTTACTACCATGGCAGGCTTTCTGCAGATCAGGCTCTTAGCTGGGAGTGACTTCTATAGCCAGAGATGGTGATGGCCATCCATGCTCAGGTGAGGAGCGTTTCTTGTGGTGGACCTTCATGCTGGTTTGGAAAGCTGGTGAGAGCATGGAGACAGTTTGTAGCACAGCAAAAAGGAAACAGAAAACAGCTGAGAAAGGGAAGTACCTCGATCATTTTCAGGAAATTCAAACCTCTAAGGGCAGCAAGGCAGCAGCCATGGGTTTGGGTGATAGCAGAAGAGCAGCTGTGAAATCCGCCGTTGTGTGTGATGGCAGCCAGCCTGCTTGGCAGGAGCAAAGGGCTGTGTCAGTTTGCTGCTGCCACAGCACAAACGCTGCCTGTAACCCGACGTGCTGACACAGGCTCCTTCTTCTCCCGTGAGCCAGTCCTCCCCGACACACCTCCCGTCTGCAGCGGGGGCTATGGCTCCCAGCTCCTACCTGATACTCCCAGTCCTGTCCCCAGGGTCCGAGTTGTCTGACATCTGCTGAAAGAGCTGCCCACCGATGTTCATCTGTACCCTGGCTCTGTTGGAGCAGTTTTCTGCCTCACCACTCATGTTGTTGGCTGAGCTGTGCTATGAAACTGGGACTGCAATAACAGAGAATTGCAGTTAGGACATGCCTCAATAAAAACCCTCTGTGTTGTGTATTGGGCACCACGCACCCTTAAAATGGCTTAAAATACCATTATCAGGACAATTTTTCCACACAGGAGCGCTATTTAAGCTCTCTGCTACACTTTGTCATTCTGCTTAGTGCACAAAAGACAGACAGAAGCGTTACTCGGTGGCCACTTTGTGAAGAGGATTCTGAAAGGCTGTGGCTGCACGGCGCCGGGATTGCTTGGCCCGGAGGATCCCCAAGGAGAACGAGCAGAGCCACCTCACCACCTGCACAAGGCTGCGGCCGCCCCACGCTCTGCCACTCCTCTGCCCTTTGCCAAAGAGCAGCTCACTTCAGTTAAATACCTGGCAAATCCTTGCTCTGAGGACTCCCGTAAAATGGCTTTGTGGAGGCAGTGACCAGCCCAGGGGTGGCTTCAGCCCCTCCGCACATCTCCCTGCAGTAGTGCCTGGAGAGGGGCCGGCTGCACCTGGGCATCGCTGGGGGGCAATCCCCCATCCTCTCCCTCTTCCTCATGCTTTGAACCGGGGGCTGGGCAAATAGTCCTTTTAATCCCCTGAGCAGCCTTTCCCCCACATGACTAACTCTTCTGCACGCGTGACATCCGCCTTTGCTCAGATGAGAGCCCTCCCGCCAGTGCTGGCACTGGGATGCTGGCTCCCTGGCTCACAGCTGCGAGCTCCAGCCCGTGCAACAGGGGCTTTCCCCATGCTGGGACACATCCCTGTCTACAGGAGGAGGCTTTCATGAGATCCTCGTGTCCAGTCTCTCGAGGGATACCAGAGCTGTGCGGCAACGAGGAGGGTGGGGATCTCTGCTCCTCTGCAGGCAGGCACAGCCTGTCCAGCTCGACATCTGAGCTACCAGAGGCACGAACCAGCACAAAGCCTCAGGCTGAGCATCAGCAGTTTGGGCTTAGCTGGCTCTTCCTCTGCAGGAATGAGAAAGGGCAGATGAGTGACTGGTCGGACTAATTCCCTGTTGCCCGGCAGGAATGGAGGTAAAGGGAGGTTCTGTGCAGAGTGCAGAGACTACCCACCTGCTGCCCCACACTCAGGACCTCTGTCTCTGAGGGAAAGAAGCGAGGGGAGGCTGCCACCTGGAGAACCACCTCCTGCAGCTGGTTCAACTGCCCAGCCACAGGCCAGCAACCTCCTGGAGCACGGAGGGCTTTGTACCCCAGTGCTCCGAGCCTGGGACCAATGCCTCGGACAACTAATCTGCACCTCTCCATGACCTCCTGTCCCAAGACAGGCTGATTTGCTCCCTGTTTTTCTTTTTCAGACCTAAAAAATGCTGTCACCTCCACACAGGTCCTTAGCACTCCAAGGTTGCCACCGGCTGATGGGTGTTTCACGAGTCAAAGAGTGCTCAGCATTGCCAAGGGGACAGTGCCCCATGCGCAGGGGTCAGCCTCAGAGCTGAGGACAACAGGAACTGTGTAAAGATGCTGTCAGTTTCCCAAAGCATCAGGAAATTGAAGTGTTTTTGCAAAGTTTAGGAGAAAGCTTAGAAGCTGAACGATTTTCAGGCAGCTGAGTATACAAACTCGCAGGTTAAATTAGGGTATCATAAAGTGTTACTTTGAAGGCTACAGTCAAAATCAAACCCATATGTTACAAAGGCAGAGGAGAGGCAACCACTCAGGAGCACAATAGCCTGCATCCCTTACACCTTGCCCTTTACAAAAAGCATCTTGCCCCAACAATGAAGGGAAAGGAATTGATCCTCTGAAACATGGCTTTGCATCCAGGCAATGTGTGTTTCTCACTTTAGTTTTACTGAGTGGTCCCAGTTCATTTTACAGTGGCCAGGTGTTGACACATCAGCACCTGCAAAGTTGTTCAGATACAATATCATCAAGAATGTTAGTCCAAAGTCTAAAATTCCTGTTGGTCCACAACTGATAAAAGCTACATACTGTAATTTGTAGCAATTAGAATTCAAATTATAGGACAGAAGCAAAGGTGATAGAGAAATAATGCAAGAACACTCTTGCAGTTTCTCCAAAATTAAATGCTTTCCATTTAGCCATTGCTATAGCTAACAAGATGCTTTAACAGCTTCGAATCGCCACTTCCATGGGAAAGGGAAACTTGTAGGAAGGAAGAGGACAGACTAACAAAATCTTTACTTTTTGATCTTAGGTCAAATTCAGTTCCTACTGAACCTGCTTACCTTACTCAGAACAAAGCTGAATCTGGGCTATAAGGGCAAAATTCCTCTGGACTGATGCAAACATCAATCCAGACACAAAATACCCAGTTAAAATGCAAGTCTATTATGTGGAATGCATCCACAGTGCTTAATGTATTCACAGAACTGAGCATACTGACACATTTGTGCTGGCAAGAGGGTACCACTCATCACTGTCGATGTACTTTAGCTTTATGTGGTTTGAAAAATAGCAAGTTCAGTCCATCAAATTAGGCATATCTAACGGTGCAAATTTTTCATTAGCAATTGTCTGTTTGCGTAGGAAGCTGTGGTGTCACTCTGTTGCACACATGCCTTCTTGCATGCCAGATTAAAAGGAAACAAAAACCATGAGAAGCCAGAAGGAGCTGCTCATAGAAAGCCAAGCACAGATTGCTCATTGCTAATGGATTGTGGACAGTTGGTCAGTGAATTTTCTATAAAAACTTGGCATATTTAAAGCAGCTCATTTCATGAGTCACAGGTTACTGCACTGATGAACTGACCAAATTTCTGGGAGCATCTGAGCCATGTTTTAAGAGTGTCTAGACTCCCACTATTCACTGAGTTATTTCACGTCTTTCTTGCACTTCTGCCCTGAGCTTGAAAGTAACTTCTTTTGTTTTCCCAGATGTGGGAGTTTACATAAGAAAAACTCTTTCTGTCACGATGGTCAAAACTGGCACTCAGTCCTTGAAAGAAATTATCAAACCAAAAGCTCTTGTGCTAATACTCTGATTTGTATTAATTTGGGAATTGTTTTGTTCTCAAAGGAACAGGACTTGAATTCTGCCTTGAGGCTTCTTGAGCCCACTTCACCCATCTCTTTTGGTAACAATAGCAGAAACAATGGACTGACTTCCCTCAAAATGTAGAATAAAGATGCTCCTTTATGAAGGCTCAGCCAGGAAAGGGTTCTCCATGAAGAGCAGTATGCCAGAAGCAAATGTTGTACCTGGACATTCAAACAGGAGCATATAGTGTGCATGAGGGCCCTGAGTTCATCCCTGCAGGCTCTTCAGCACTGGCAGAGCCCCAGGGGAATACTGGGTCCAGTTGTGAGTACCGGGCTTCAAGGTGGGCTGACAGAGATGTTTAGGGCTGAGTACCACAGACAGACTCTTTATACCAACATTCTTCAGCACTTCAAATGTGTAGCTAATGACTGACAGTGTAAACAACTTACTCGTGCATGATTTGTGCTCATTCTAGTGTAGACATCAATGCTGATGTCTCAAGTAAGCTGAACAGAACTGTAAATGTCCTTTCTGAAATGCTGACTTGCTGGGCATGTGGAGCTAGTTGCAGATTTTCTTCAAACAGAACTTCTCCAGGTATATTCGTTCATTTAATTTAATTTTCCTTTCTCCTCTCTTTTCTCAAACACTGCTCTTGAAAATGAAACAGTTCAGTCTTAGGCACACCATGTACCTTTTTTCAAAAAGCACAATAAAAATGTAACTAAAAGCAGAACCAACTCATTGTTTTAGGAAGCAGTTCACCATATAGTCTATATTGCTTGTTACTCACTTTCCTGTTTCTTATCAGCTGTTGGATGCAGGTGTTTTAGAGGAAAAAAAAATGGAAGTTACAGAAAACGTCTAGGTCAGATCCTCAAGGGGTATAAATTGTTGTTGTACCATTTGCAGGCTCTGGAGGACAGCCTGTACCAAATTAAAGTGTTCTTTGTTTTCTAATATGATTCTACTGCACAGACTAGAAAATAGATTTATTTCTTCTGTAGCACTGTGCCCTTGATTAACCTCACTTGTCGTATCTATTTCAGTGAAAGAGCTAATACCTACACTGACTTCAAAGTGTTGCTAAGTGTGGTATAGGGCTGCTCACGTATCATTTGCTTCTCTCAAGCCATTTTCTGTCATAAGAGAGGCAAGTTAGATGTATGCTCTGTGTGAATCCTGTATCATCAGCAGCAGAAAATTAAGCCAAACTGCTGTAAAGTAATTATGCAGCTAAAAGGTGAGCTGTAAGGAAGACACTGATTAAATACTTACCACCACAGTCAACCCACATTGCATAATGTTTTGTCCAGAGGCTTTCAGTCTATTTTCAAATTGGTGGCCAGTGCCATGGGCTGAACTTAACCCTCACTCAGGCCTTGAGAAGTATGCTCAGATAAGCTTGGCCCTTTTTCATCTCAAGTGAATTTTATTTCAGTATCATCTAGTAAAATACAGGATAACAGCAATTCTTAATCTGTAGCTTGAGGTTACTCTTGCACCACTGAGCTGTTCTCACCAAAATCTCTCACAGGTTCTTGCAGAGGTGCTGCAGTCACAGCAATCCATTGTGGTCACACTGAGGTGTAGCTATCTGTCATACAAAGAACGGGAAAAGTGTGAAGGTTTAGAAATAATGGGATCTGAATTACCTCAATAAAACTTTGCCTGCGTGAGAGACCTTGGTGCAACGACTGAGGCAGCAATAATAACACTGTGCTCTATATTTCTCCTCCAACGTTGGCAAGCCTCATCTTTGACATTCCTGTGAGAAATACATCCACACGTTGTGGATGGGGATTTTGAAGCACTGAGATATTATCACTAATAACCGACTTTATTAATCCTTTCCAGAATGGAGCAGCACACACTGGGACACAGAGAAGATGCAGTCCTTGTCCAGAGGGACCCACCAGCAGGACATCAAAGACAACTGTGACAAATGAGACCACATGATGCAAATGATCAGTGGGTTCCATAGTTTTATTTTGCATTTAGCCTTACTCTCCCCTGCCTCCCCTAGCCTTGGGCTTCCCCTGCTCTGCTTTCCGCCTTCACCCTGCTGTTTTCCCTTCTCCTTCCCATTCCTCCCTTTCTGCTGACACTTTCTTTCTTTCTGGTCCTAAGAGCCAATAGAGACAAGTCAAAGGTGCTCAATACAGCCAAAAGACTGAAGGATTTGTACCCTGGGAAGCAAGAAACCTTTGTACCTTCAGGACACTGGATGGTCCTTTACAAGCAGATTTTACGCTGCCTGTTCCTGTTGGTGAGGAGTCTGATGAAATAATTCTAATAAGCAAAGAGGTTTTCTAATATTGCCTCTAATAATGACAGTGAAAGAGGATGGCTAATGGTCAAATCCTGCTTCCAGTGTTGTGGGCAGACGCTTGGTGACTGCAGATACTGTATTTTGCTTCAACTCATTTCCATTGCTTTTTTACAATTACTGACACACAGAACTCCTCTTTTCTGTGGACCAGTGCTTCTGAATTTTATCACTTATCCAGGTCAGGAGCACCAAATTCAGTAGCTGGTATTTCACACCTTGAATTATCCACCTGTCACATCAAGGTTCTTTTGACCCCAGGCTGGCTATGCTGGAAATCTACTCTAGCTTTATTATTAAAAAATTTAAGGAAGATTTTTCCAGAGGGTTGTGAGAGACTATTTACAAGGGCAGGTAGTGGCAGGACAAGGGGGAATGGCTTCAAACTGAAAGAGGGCAGGTTTAGATTAGATATTTGGAAAAAATCCTTTACTGCGAGGGTGGTGAGGCACTGGAACAGAGTGCCCAGAGAAGCTGTTGATGCCCCTGAAAGTGTTCAAGGCTGGACTGGATGGGGTTCTGAGTAACCTGGTCTAGTGGAAGGTGTCCCTGCCCGCGACAAGGAGATTGGAACTAGATGATCTTTAAGGTTCCTTCCAACCCAGGCTGTCCTGTAATTCTACGATTTAATGAGAGCTGGGCCACTAAACACTGACTGCACCTGTGGAAAATCTG
The DNA here is from genome assembly GCA_013389985.1 of Dryoscopus gambensis. Classification (NCBI taxonomy): domain Eukaryota; kingdom Metazoa; phylum Chordata; class Aves; order Passeriformes; family Malaconotidae; genus Dryoscopus; species Dryoscopus gambensis. The sequence goes on along the minus strand of WEIT01000622.1, from coordinate 70,438 downwards.
CCCTTTGTTGACTTTTAATTTCAACAAATTTCAGAGTTTTGCAGCTTTTAATTTCCAGCTTACATAATCTGCAACCGACAGTTAAGTGAAAAACACTTCTAGTACCAGATCTTTGCTAGCTCCAGAGGTATAGATGATCCAGCTATTTTGACCTGGTCTTACAGAGACTGAAAGCTTTTCCATTTCTCAGTAAATGAAAACTTTCATGCACTGATCACTGTTCCATCCAAAGGCATACTACATAGCAGCGAACAGAAGTAATTTTACAGAGAAACTTTTGCATATGGCTTGAGAGAAAACTCATCAAGAACTGACAATGATAGATGATCTCCCCTGTGACATTCAGGAATAATGCAGTTTCACATTTAAATGTCGCGGAAAAACAAGCAATGGACATATTTAAATAATCATTAAAAATGAGACACCTGACACAAGGTAGATTCCAACCCTGTTCTGCCACACATCTTCTAGAAATCTTTTCTGGATATTATCTGAGGCCTTCTCATTTGCGTCGCTCATGAAAAAAGAATTGTAATGGAGGTTCAAGTGTCTGTGTTACCAGCAAAAGGTTCTCTCAAGGGAAATTACGTGAAGGGACATTTTTCTTGTCTTCATGTATGACATTCAGGAGTAGTGACGAGAAAAGGTAGGCACAGGAGCCTTTCAGGAAAACACCAGGGAGCAGTGGCAGCATTTCATAGGGATGTGAACCGTTCATCATCTGCTGCAAAGACTCCATTAATGTGACCTGCTTTTAAATCCAGTGCTTCACAAGGAATCCCATTTTCTAGTGTCACTTCAACTTTCTCTTCTAAATTGTCTCTCTCTGTTGACTCTTTATTCTTTCTAAAAACAAGAAAGAAAAGATCATCTTATTCTGTTGACCTGCAGCACTCCATCATGATTCTACAGACAGAAAACTGCATATTTAGTTAGAAGTTTGTCATAGGTTATGCTCTTCAAGGCATAATCTGGTGTACTTCCTTGCTGTAGTAAATGCATCAGATGGATGTATCTACATTCAATAGCTGAGAGACCCATAGATTGGAAGCCCTGGATTAGCAGTTTGAGCTCAGAATCAGAGACCAGAAAACCTGAAGGAGACATGTTGTATGTTTTAAATATTATTTCACGTTCTTATTCTGTAACATGACTGGAAGATGCAAAAGAAAAGATGGGGCAAAATAAAATTTGAAAAAAATCTCTGTTTTTTTTTACATCAGGAAGAACTGCACTAAACATCTAGTCTGACCCTGCCGTGTATGTCATAGATTTCACCCCATGATCTGTACAAAATAAAATGTACTTTTTAGAAACAGATCCATCTTAGATGAACTATAGCCTCCAAATGTGGAGACTTGTGTGCCCTCACATCCATGATTACCTTCTGCAGAACTTAGGTAATCTCAATGCTGCAAATCTGCATTTTTTCTTCAAACTTCATTGGCAGCCACCTTCCTACCCAGTATTTTATACTTTTGTTTTCTAGATCAAAAAATTGCATGGCTTTCACTTTTCCAGGCTCCAGTTGTCCCCAAAACATATTATAATAGTGGTTGAATAAAATGATCTACATTAAAAAGAAAAATCTAAAAAAAAATTATCTAAAATACAATCATGGGAAGATTGTAATAAACAAGTATCAGTCAACAGGTCATGATGTTCCTTTAATTCCAGATTTATTCTGACCTTGAGAACAACTAGTTCATAGTTGAAAAACCTGCTGTACTTTACGGCCTGCAGCATCAGCGGTTTCAGAGGATAAGAAACTCAAAGGTCAGCTGCACTGCTTCTTCCTCTCCCACAACATATACTGTAACAATCTGACTCAGGACAACTGTAAAAATCTGACTCACTATAACTGCTAATAGCAGAGATATTAACAATAATAAAATTTTATTGGCCTTTGGAAGATTCTTGGCATTACAGACTTGTTAAAATAAACTTGGGGTGCAGTAGCGGAAACCTCTGACCTCTGGCTGCTCTTACACTGATAAAAAGGAGTGTTCTTCAATAAAAAACTGTGGGGACAGAACATAAAAGTTACTAAGAAGGAGGTTCAAAAGAAATTAGAGGAGTAGAAAATGTGTGAAACTCATTACCAGAGGAATTCAGAGAAGCTAAAAATTTCCATGAATCCAAGGGGTTACTCAACAAGTTAGGGGAAGAGAACACATTGTGGGTTACCCAATACAAGAAGACCAAATCCAGCTCAGGAAGGCCCACAACTGCAAATTAAATGCTGGGAGACTAAGAGAGGGAAAGACTGTGTGTTTACTCTCTTTTCACTCTTCCCAAGGCAAATGCTGCAGCCTCTGCTGCAGATGGGATTTTGGGGAATAGGTGGAGACTTCGGGCTAGTTCAGGATAGACAGTAGTGGATGGTCCTGTCCTGGGCATGTGGCAAATCTATTGCTGTAGAGGGAGGTGTCTATTGTTGCAAGGATAGGAGAACAAACATAAGGCTGGGAGACAGTGTGTCTGACCCAGATCACTGCAGGCACTGAATTAAGCAAATCTCTCAGTTCAGTAAATGATGCATGAGTCTAACTCAATATTGAAACTCCTCCATAGGCCAACTCCCCTTCCCTGACACCCTGAGCATGGACAGCCTGGAGCACGTGCTTTTGGTCTTATCTGAACCCTGGTATTTAAATGGTACTTTAAAGACAAAATGCCAGATTTATGAGAAGTCAACGCCATCCTTGGGGCCAGATTTCCAACATAGCTTAGTAGGTAACAGGGTTCCCTTATGTAAGCTCTGGACAGGCTTCCAAGAAAACTAATTATTGGACACACTGAAGTCTTTGAAAACCTGGCCACTTACTTCAGTGTCTGAAAAAGAGACCAGCACTTTTGAAATTCTTTTATTTTGATGCCTGGCTTTTTTTTTTTTCCAAGAAGCCAAATAGCCCAGACTATCCCTTTTACCTCTCCAGTCCTCGTGACAGTAGATAGAAGAAATATATACTTGGTTTACCCTCTCTCTCACTTCCCCACTCCTGCCTGCAGATGTTATTGATGTGAAAGGAGGGTTAGAGTTCAGCCACAGATGAACCTGCTCTGAGGAAAGGTTATATGTAATGGTAGAGTAGGGAAACATAGGGAGGAGTGAAAAAAGCATAGCAACTGAAAGGACAAGAGCATGAGACAGAGACGGTGCCAAGTGCACACAGGCAGGCAGCAAGAAGCCATATGAATGGCAGTGTGATGGTATGAGCATGGAGTTCACACCATATTGAGGGGAACTGCTCAAGCTCAGCTGAGTTATTTAAAAAAATACAGGGGGAAATCCTGTCTTTCAGCACGATACGAAGCACAAGTGATTATTTTAGCTACAAAAATCATAGCTATTTATCATCGTTCATTTATATTACACTTATGTGAAATGTTCCAAGACCCCCTTTAAGTTAGGCACTATAAAGAAACACAGAGCCATGATACTACACAGAGGGCAGGTGTGGGTTTCAGACAGCAACATTATTCAGTTTTACAGAAGAGGTTGCCTATATTTAGGGCATGAAATAATTCAGTCCATACAACATGGTTGTAATCGGGCTTTAACTATCCACAGATTCCATATACCTTCCCAGACTCCTTCCTCAACAGCATCTTTCATCTATTGTTTGCTGAATTTGTGGGGGTTTTTATAAAAACAGAAGAGGGGTTTTGGAAATTCATGCAATTCCTCTGAATGCAAAATGTAACTGAAGGGATTCTGACGACACTACTATAGGTTCTCTATGAGAAGCACTTTACCTTCACAAGTGTTGTTCTTCTGATGTCTTTTAACATTCTTCAAGGTAATAAAAAGGCAGAAAGGAAATGTCTCTGCAACATACCACTTTTCATGTATTAATTCCGTGTTCTGATATAATTGGGGATCCAATCCATTATACAGTCAATAATTTCGATATTATCTAGTTATCAGCAGGAATTTACCCTTTTCCAGTTCTTCTGCTGTTCCTGTATGAATCTATTGCTGAAGTCATAATTTTGTGTAAACCTAAACTCTGTGGCAGCCAAAAGCATGGTAGAAACTGAACTTCTATGGCAGAACCTCACCTCCACTGAGAAATTTCTATTCCTTATGCTCAACTCAGAGCCAGCAAAGGTGGTAGGATCAAAACTCACCTGCTCTCTGTGTTGCTCCCACATGCTCACACTAGGGAAGCATGAATACCCTTCTCTTTTTCATCCGTGCCACCAGGGAAGAAACGGAGAGGAAAAGAGAGTACCTCTCTCCCACCCTACCACCAGAAAAACTCCTAAGCTCATGGGGAGAACCCATGAACCTGTGAAGGGCTGGGCATTTCGGGCTCATCAGGTCATGAATGGTAGGTGAAACCCTGCACCGTTCCAGTGAGCAGGCCCTCTTCAGCCATACATTAATCATTACTGTGTGCTCTACTGAGTCTTCTCAAGCTGCAGCAGCACAGTTCTTTTAGGCCTGCCAGCTTTTGGCACTGCTGCCCTGGAAGGGACACAGTCACTGCCAGCCTTCTCCCTCTTGGTAGCTATGTGGGTGGTCTGTGAGAGGAGACTTACCTGCGGCACAATAAACCTTCACAAGAATGACATCAATTGTCTTTTTAAAGCTGATCTCTAGTTAGGTGGCCACCAGGATCATATTCTTACACTCTCCATTTCCTCATTACATTCCAAAATTACTAAGGCATCTGTACTTCACAGTTAAAAATTTTAAGCCTTTTCCTCAGAAAAAGAGACATGGGTTATCTTTACGTAGTTAGAGAAGGGAGTACAGCATTAATCTGTCTGAGGCTCCTCTGAAACACAAAACCAGCCCAGCTGACTTAACTAGCCAGTATTCCATTAAAACCAAAGAAAGGCTAAGCTGCTTACTTCTTGTGTTTCTGAATCCCTGAAACAATGAGGAAAACAATTCCAGCCACAATGAGACAAAGAACAACACCAAATACAATAAGCCAGACAGGCGTAGAGGGTTCAACAGGAGGTGATAAGGTTGAGGTTATCTTCAGGAACTGCAGCGTTTTGTCATTCAGTAGGAAAGCACTGTTGATTCTGTTCCGGTACATCCTTCAAGAAAAAAAAAAAAACAAAACAAAAAACCAAAACTCTTTATAAAAGTATTTAACAAGTTAAAAAGATGGTAGAAAATAAAAAGATTTTTCATGCATGTGCTGCAAGTTTGGCAGGGCTAAATGTCATCCTGCATGATGAATAAAATGCTGTGACTGTTGTCTATCTTTAGTGGGGTCCTCTTCTCTCAGGCAATAGGACAAGAGGACATAGCCTGAAACTGCACCAGGGAGGTTCAGGTTGGACAACAGCAAGAATTTCTCCACCGCAAGTGTGGTTAAGCATTGGAAAAGGCTGCCCAGGGAGTGGTGCAGTCACCATCCCTGGAGGTGTTCAAGACACAACTGTGCATGGCACTTAGCGCCATGGTCTGCTTGACACGGTGGTGTTCGGTCAAAGGTTGGACTTGATGACCTTGGGTGTCTTTTCCAACCTAAATGATTCTGCGATTCTATGATTTTATGATTTTGTGATTCTCTGACGTTGTCAGGATTACAAAGACCTTCACTATAACACAGACCTCAGTAATCCATAGACACCCACACACTTAGGACATTTCAAACACCAGACTTTTGTATGCGTTTGTGGGAAACACAAAAGGTGAGAAGGCTCTCAGGTGGGAGTGAGAAGAACAGGTTTCAGAAATAAAGCAAAGAATTTAGGTTCGGCCATGACTGCAAGAGCCTGAAGATAGAAGTTACCATTATATAGTAAGCAAGGACATTAAAACAATGGTTGGAGTTTCTAGGCTTGGCTCAGAAAGGCCTTGAGGCTGCAGAAAACATGCTTAGCAAGATAGTTAAGTTTTAAGCTTAATAATGGAATACTGTGCATTGTTATTACAAGGCATACAAGCAAACATTTTTTTGTAGCAGATGTACGCATACTTTTAATGATTGGTTAGAACAGTTGTCTGTAAACTTTAGAAGCATGCTATTGGCTAAAAAACTTTTAAGAATGTTCTGTAACAAAGAGATCCTTGGTTGCAGACGTGAGCCATGTACCATCTCTTGTGAGACTGATGCCTGAATAAAATAATAAAAAGGCTCCTGGAATGCCTGCCTGGGCACCTTGTCCCGTTTGGTTTTTACGCCGACATGAGTTTACCTGAAAAACTGGGAAATACAGATGAGACCTGACGTACGCTATTATTACTTATTTCTGGTTTGAGCCATGTTCTGAAGACATAGCAGGTTGTAAGCTGTAAGGCTGGCTCTGCTGCCTTGCTCATGCAGCATTCAAGATTAGCATAGGAGTGGCAGACATACCCTTCAATGCTCAGACAATTTACTTACAGTGCCCCCTAGTCCCTCAAACTGAACCATCTCGCATTTTATGGGCTGGTACATCTGCCCTTGCTGTTGTAGATTTTCTTAGATCCATGAAGCACAGGACACAGTTTGATCTGGGAGAATCCACACCTATTGCCACATGTCCTTCTTCCCTGCAGGATGCAGCTAAAGGGATTTGCACTTTGCTCATCTTTTCCATTATGAGAAACAGTAAGTCTGAGAAATGTGTTTTTTCACAGAAGTAGTGCAACTGCTATCCTTTAGTGGATATCTTCACCCACTTTCGCTGCCTGTAAGTGTTTCACTGCCTGTAAGGTATTTCTGGATCTAAATCTAAGCAGGCTTAAGAGGCTTTAGAAGTATCTTTCATTAGCTTTTTCAAAACATTAAAAGTTTTTAAGCAAATGGATTACATATATTGGTCTTGAGAGATTCTTTTTGATGGCAGTTGTATGAATTAATGCAGCTCTTTTTCGTATACAATTCAATTTATTTACCACAGAGAAAGTATTTCTGAAGAAAAGATGTATGGGAAACACAGGTACGATTTTGCAAATTTCTCTTATTGGAAATCATAATGTTTGGCTGTCCCTTAAACAGGAAGTTCTTAGCTTTAGTGGAAAGTCAGAATTCCTGGACAGGACTGAAAGCCATGGCATGTTTTAAGACTCATAATACTATAAGCTGTCTGCCATTTAGAAAAGATTTCCTTACTGATATGAAAGGATCATTGTGAACAGCTGAAATAAGCATTGTTTACCCTCATCTAATGGCCTGAGTTTCAGAATTATGTGCTGAAACACATACAGGCAACTACAAGTGTATTTCATGTTTGTATATGCATAACTACATCTTGTGTATATTTATGCAAAATCATGAGTCTCATACAGAGCTCTGACATGGTTCCCCTTCCTCTTTATTCTTACTTTGTAGGAATCTCATACAACAAAATTCTAGCTCATGGCTTGTGTTATGTGCTACCGTAGTATGAAGAATTATAATAAAGGTTTTGTATGGAAGCCTGCAATCAGAAGCAATTGAACAAAACGCATTGTAGTTTTATAGACATATTATTTCTTGTTTTTAAATTAGGTAGGAATTAAAACTTCTCATAAATAGCATATTCTTTATCAGGTGACAGACAACAGTTAAAAACCAAACAATAACAGCATCCAATTTCTGTGCCAAATGGGGCACATAAAAGACTTAAATAAATCAGCTTATGCTACTGAACGTATCAAAGAATAACAGAAATGCAAAACCCCCACATTCCAGCACTCTTACAGAGAGCTTCAGTGAATAAATAATCAGCTTCCTCCACTAATGCTATGAAGCTATTGTTTGGTGTCTCTGTAGGAAATAGTTTAATCTGCTCATAAGATTAAGTTAATCTTTCCAAAAGAACGCATACTCATTCATCAGGAATTAGGCATTACACCTCCACAGAGATAACACGAATTTTCAAGACAGAGCACAGAATGCCTGAAAACAAAGAGATCCATTTTCCACTCCATGCTTGAGAAATACATGTGCGTTATGCTGCTTGAGGGACTCATCCCTATAAACCCCTGGTGCAGGTTTTTTTTGACCACTGAAGTCAGATTACCCATTTTTTTCTTTTTTCCTTGTCAGATCCACATTCTTCCCTTTACTTGCTAGAGAATGTGATAGTAGAAAGCAAAGTGATTTGTAGTGCACTGTACTTTGTACAAGCACTGCTCAGCTGTGATATTGACTGGCATTCTAGAACGAGCTCGTACAAAAAGCATGTGAGCATACAATTGTTTAAACCAAGCTGGAACATATCCAGCTCTGCTCATGAGGAGGTCACACAAGCTCTTCTCATGTGAAAGCTGACTTCTAAATTAAGTCAGATGAACTGTTAGTGAGAAGCACTGAAAGGGACTGCACGGTCATTAGTCCAGGTGTAGATGGGCATGTAGCATGCAGTGAAAGCTCAATTATATTCATCCTACCCAGAAAGTGTGCCTTTCCATTATCTGAGGAAGAAGGATGTCTCACTGGGAAATGTAGCAGCTGTATGAAAGCAGTGTGCCACACACTGGACAGCACATCACAGGTAGGGCTCTGAAAAGGGACTAGATTTCTTCTGAGTCTCCAGCATCAACAGAGACTCTTTCCAAAGTTATAATCCCAAGGCTCACATGCTTTGCATTCTGTGGGACTGGTAAAAATCCTCTTATCTCACATTCATTAAAGAGTACTGACCCCTCAGTGTTTTAGCAACTTGGATTAGTTCACCCTTAAAGAGGCAGAGTACTCATTCATACAAGGCCCAGAGAAAACATCCTGAATAAACAAGGAAGAAAACATTGCAAAACCAGTGACTGTACCTGATGGCTGCCTCTACCTCGCTTCCAGGAACAGTTGTCACATTTTTGGAAGAATCTGTGACCACAAACCAAAATGACACCCGGTCTGTCACATTGCAGAGCAGCACATTGGAAATTCTGCAGGTAGTTAAAATAAAAACCATCATTAAAGGAGCATGGAAGGAATTATTGAAATATTTTAGATTTTTATAAAATATTGCTCTCAACTAAGCAGGGGGAAATTCTTATTTTTAAAAAAATTAACAGTTAATACTCAATAAAGAAATACCACTCATAGCATTTCCCATTTCCCAATATGACTTTAAAAAAATAAAGCTTATGAAGACCAAATGAGTCTTCAAACAAATTTCTAAATCTATTAAACACTTGCATGGTCTTGGACATACATTTAGCATAATCAAATGGAAAGATACATATTTGAATAACAATCATCACTGGCAGTGACAAAGGCCATATAATGGAGGAAATGCATTGGTGAACTAGGAATTCTGGTTTTGACAGCAAATACCACAGGAACCAGTCATGGAGAATTGCCCACATGATTTTCAAGTGAGTGCAGTTCTTCTACAAGATACATTTGTTGGAGGGAAGACGAGTGGAATTGATGTTATTCTTTTTGACATCTTTGTTCACAGAGCCAGGCACAGAGTGGAGGGAACAAGCTAAATTTAGTCCTTCTACCGGCACTGGCCTCTGCCCTTTAGCTTATGCTGTGTCAAATACTTATTTTAAAGGAAGATTGCTCAGCTTTAAGTTAAATGTGGAGAGGCACAGGCAGGCGGCTTCTCATATTAGGCAAACAGTGTGCGAAATGCTTTTTAAACGCCGGTTTTCTTCAGATTCCTACTAGTAAATGGTGGAAATACCAGAAAACCCCTATGGAATGACACAACCACGAGCATTTACACGAAGGAAGTGAAAGCCGATCCATTCCGGGCCCGCGGCAGGGCCCGAGCGCCCCGCGCTCTGCTG
>WEIT01000622.1:41449-52076 GCA_013389985.1 Dryoscopus gambensis | reverse complement strand
ATTTGTAGGGCGGAATTCCAGGCCCAGCTGAAAGAGTAAGCACTTGAAAAGAGACAGAATAAACAGAAAACTTCAAGAAGGAGGCAGACGAGACTGGCAGAGAAAGCTCAGCAGAAATCAGGAGTCTGCCTGAGTTAGGAGAAGATATTGCAGACAACCCTCTGGGCCAAAGGGCAAGAAGCCCCAGGAGAATGGAGATTAAACAGGAAGTAGAGGAGATGCAGATGGCAGTGGGCTCCAGGTGAACACAAACCTCTGTACATGACTGCATACAGGAATATACAAGGGAAAGGAACATAATGAGGAGGAAAAGTAAGGCAAGAACAACTTCAAGCTAACAAACTGTATGAACTCAGGACAGGTGGGCATGAATTTCCAGAAAACAGTTTCTAATCAGCAGCTTTCTCCAATCAGAGGGATAGGTGCAAAGAAACCTTGAATGATTTGGATTAGAAGGACTCTAAAGATCATCGAGTTCCAACTCGCCTGCTATGGGCAGGGACACTTCCACTAGACCTGATTTGTTCTACTATCGCGCTTTATCAGCTTCATCTTTCCCTCCAAACGCAAAGGCCTGGAGTGCAGCTGATGACTGAGGATGTTCCTATGCAGTGCAGCTATCGATGCACACTTTCTGATGCTTTAGAGGAAACAGTAAATATCATTTGCAACTACAAGCTATAAACATAACTGTTATCAATGAAACACTACATGATGGTATCAGAACTATTAGTGTTTACCATCTTCATTGCTCTACAAAGGAACCAACACAAAGTCATTGGCTCAGTTGCACTTGCCATCTTTTATAGTTTAAGGAGAAGCAGAATTGGACACAGATGACTCTGAAAGGCAGTCTTAAATGCCTCTTACTGAATGAAGATGATGAGATAATGCATGAAAGATGATGAATGTAGGTTGCTGATGGGGTGAAGTACAACAAGAGTGCTCTAAAAGACAAAATTTAAGATATGAGAATATAATATTACAAGATTGCCCTGAGCAACCTGACCTGATTTCAGTGTTGACCTGGCTTGCAGCAGCAGAGGACTAGGGACCCTCCAAGATCTCTTCCCTCCTAAATGGTTCTGTGCTTAACTATACAGCCATTCAGACCGCAGAGTGGCTACAGACACACAAACACACTTCTGGATCCCATCTTGTGGCAAGACACAAGGTGTATGTCAGCATTCCTCCTCTTCATCCTCTACCCTGGAAGCAGCCTGAATACAGCAGCCAGAAGCAAGTGCACTTTCTACTTCACCTGGCTGCACCCCTGAGGTGCCAACTCTTTGACTCTTATGGTTAAAATAAGTGGTGACACCAAGTTACACAGACTTGTCAGTGCCCATCACTTCTTCTCACTCTCTAGTTGCCTCTGTCCCTTTTGAATTAACTCACTACCCCTCTGCTGACTCTATGAACAGAAAGCAACTAGTGACTAGCAGCTATTCCAGATGCCACTCATGAAGTCAAAAACATCCTCAGAAAGACTCATAAATCACCCTCCATTTAGGCCTACAGGCACCATGTTTCCTCCCATGGATCAGCAAACAACGTCTCTGTCAAGTACACTCATTATTTGCAAATAAAATGTTAGCAGCTGAATACCTACTGCATCTGAGCTGCTCTGTCCAGCTCCTTTGTGATAAGAACTAAATAAATACACTAAATGGAACTCCCTGCCTAAGAGTAGAGCTCATCTGGTGAACAAACTAAAAAATGGTGTCCTGTTTTCATCAGCTTCAGGCACAGTGGATGGCGTGCACTAAACCACGCGAAAAGCTGCACCAACCTATTTCCTATGCCCCTGAATGTACAGTGGAGTTATCCTGCCACTCCTAGAGAAAAATTCCCACAGTTTCAGGGCCTTCTGTTATCATGGAGCTTGCAGTGACTTGGAAATGAACAAAGCTGACCGTGTCCTACTGTGACACAATGACAGTACTACACTTTTCTTTGATAAAATACATAACACAAAAATGTAAAGTGGCCCAAATTCTTTAATGAAAATGAATTTCAATTTCATAGTAGTTCCAGTTTTCAACTTCAGTCATTCACAGAGAAGACTGCAATGGCTATGAAAAAGAATTACTACTACCGCTGTACCTAATAAATTGTTTATTATTTGTGGGTGATTTTCTGTGGCATCATACCACTTTCCGCAAGCTGCTGTTCTAAAATGCTGTTCTCAATTGTACCATTCTTTGCGCTTTCACACACTTTGTTATATTAAATAAATTACTACAAAAAAACAATAGACTCCTCAGTTATTGCTTTTTTCTTGCAATATCAAGTTCCTTCAAGGGTAATAATTTTCTCATACCCTTTTTGAACAAAAAACAAAAAAATATAAATGATCAAACAAGCTCCCTTTATTTTACTACAGCTGGAGAAGGAAAAGGCACTAAAAAGGGCATTACTGGGAACTGCAATTTTTGTTCTTTGCTACTATGTTGAACCAATATTAAATCAAAATATTAGCAGTTATCATCAAGGAGAGCTTTAATAATTATTTTGACATATTTTCAGCCATAGTATTACACTATTTTTAATAATTAAAAAAACCCCTAGGCTCACACTACTGTTTAATGAAAGTCTCTCACTCAAGAGAATTGCCTTAAGTATGAATTTCCAGACATTTACTTTAGCAGGTATCTTGAATATTTCTTTGTAGTTTATCTGGTTTATGAAGTTACCAGTGAAATTGAGGTCCCTGGTAATGTTAGTTTAAATTACCTGATCTTTCAGGGTAATTTTAGAACAGGTCCTACAGTCATAGGGATTTTCTCATATCACCAGCCTTTTATAACATGTAACCTACTGTTTTTTTCCCAGGGCTCATCACATAATCAGACATCAGACTCACAAGTGGAGATAACTGTCCAGGATGTTTCATACCTAATTTTCTGCTGAGCCCTGTTAACATGCTGCAGATTTGCTCTAAGTATTCAAACTAACAAAGTAGTGGGTTCTGACGTATTAAATAGTGCCTTAGATCAGGAAGAACCACTCAGTCATCTAATGTCCCAATCTCTTACACATCTCTCATTGCTCACACCAGTACTTCTACATTAAGCCCAAAGATCTGAATTAAGCCAAAGCATTTCAGTACCATGAGACAAACCTGCGCACCACAAGCAGAGAAGAAAGGCCACTATCTGAAGCCCTCCATTAGCAGGGAATTGATGAGAAATGCTTGAATGATCTGTACAGTTAATGTTTGTCTGAGAACCTGATATAAAGTCCCATTTCATAAAGACCTAAAAATCTTTTCCTGCTTCTCTTCCCAGACATGCTTGACTTTACAATTAGCATTCTTGAGCAGAAGTGCTTTTCCCAAAATACAGACCTACATTTATGCACCACTTCTCATGCATAAAGTGTAACATCCCTACTGCTTTTCCAGGGAAGAAAAAAATCTTTGACAGAAAATTATCTTTATGAACAAGCAAGCCTTACATTTCTCCTAAAGAATGCCATTTTAAGGAGTGGGCTAGTCAAATGTCAAGAAATGGATGCTTGCATCATGACTTGAGCAAACTATTACAATTAACACTGCAGAACAAATAACTTGTGTTGCCTTCAGAAATTTTAAAGTATATACTACTATTTTGGCAGATATTGAGTTAGGAAGAATATATGAAGATACATTACTTACCGCATTATCTCCCAAAGCTGTTTTGATACTAATCCGTACTTTGAAAGCATTTTGTGCATCTGAGACAAAGAGAAAAAAGCAAACATATATTGGCAGTCAGTCAAAATAGGATTTTAAATCATATACTTCCCTGATTATTTCACAAATGTCAGTTTCTAAATGTGTCTTAAGAGATCACCCGCTTAGGAGAACAGAAGTTACTTGCATGAAAAAAGCCCTACAGAGTCTCAGTGAGGTTTACCATGACCTCTTTAAGTGAGATCAACTTCCACACCTAATTTGCAAACTCATAAAATAACTGAATGCTCAGCATTTCAATCTTCAAACTGAAGACAAACAGTTAAAATAAAATCTGAGAAGTTGGCAGCTTCGTAGTCTAAACTGATAGCTACTTTACCTAAAGGAGGATGGGAATCAGCTCCAAATCTTACCTGGCTTGCAGAGCTCAGCATGAGCAATGGCAACTACAGAGAGTGTAAGCAGCAAAGCCCGTAACATCCCGTCAGCATGGAAAGGTTGAGGCAAAAAGAAGTGAGTCTCCCCTGTAAAGCACTCTTAAACTTTCTGTGACCCAGGATTAAAGCATCAGGAGCACAAGTGAACGACCAAGTAAAAGGTTTAATAATTAACCCCCATTATTTTAGCTAAAAACAGTACTAGAAACAACTGTCCTCTGTTAGTAATTTACTACTTTTCTCTGTAGCAAAAAAAGAAAAAAGCTGCAACAAATATTTAATTTTCCTTCTTCTTTTTCAGAAAAAACCAAAATTTTACAGAGTACTCCAGGCCAATCATTTTTTCTCACGGGCGTAGTGTCAGACACACGAGGTGTCTGTGGGATGTCACACCAGAGCAGCTGGCAACTGTTACCCACAGCAGGTGAACCTGAAGCTTGGCTGCCACCAGATCCCAAAGAAAGCTGCCACCTGTCTTCCCTGGGAAACTGTCTGGCCCCACTGAGGGCCCTTGAGGATAAAGGAAGATTGGGCTCCCTTTTCTACCCGCCAAAAGAAATGTGTGACGAACACAGAATCCCTGGACCCAAAAAACAGGGCTCAGGCACTGCCCCTCACTTGCCTTCACAGCACTTGTGAAGGGCCAGCCTGATGAGCACAGTGCCATGTCCCCCCATCCCCACCCCACTCCCACTCCTGTGTCCTGGCTCAGGAGCTGGTCTGAGCCCAGCAGAGCAAATGCCTTGTTCTACACAAAAACACCCCACATCTGAGGCATTGCTTGGCATGAAAAGAACTGTTATGTGTATGGAGAAACGCTTTTTTCCTGTTAGAGGCTCGTTATGGTAGCAACTAGAACAAGCAGAGGTGCAATAAAAGGACTTAGTAGGAAGCATGTTGTATAGGAACATACTTTTGTTTCATAGACATGACCCACTGTGTATACGTGTACACATATGCGTGGAAATATTGTAATGCACTCAAACAAATAAATAAATGTGGATGAAAAACAATTCAGAAACTGAAATGTATTGCAGATATTTGAACTGTCTCTGCAATCTAGGCAGCAATACAGGATTACTTTATTTCATTCTGTTGCTGTACTCCTCCTGTAGCCATTCTGATTAATGGTTAGTTCCTACATTGAAGACCACTTCAGAATTACTTTCAGTTGGTCCTTTAGCACTAAGAAGTGTGTCTTGAGACTGCAAACCCAAAGAGCTTCACACAAATGACAAACAGTGAGAAAATCTGACTTTACTGTCAGACTGAATTTATGAAAAACAATAACCAGTATTTACTACATTAGATACTTGGATTTTTGTGTAACAGAGAACTTACTGTTTCAGTAATTCAAACTATTTTTAGAAGCCACTGTTAAATAGAAGCCACTGTTAAAGGACTTGATATCCCATCTTTGGAAGTCATTCACCAAGCTGATTCCCAGGCACCTCTTTACTCTCACTAGGCAACCCAGTCTGGGTACAAAACTATTGGATACATTATCTGCCTAAATGTTCAATCTCTGCCTATGAAAACAAAAAAGTGATGCATTCATTTCTAATGACAGCTTAAATTAGCATGCTGTATATACGCACATCAAAAAGAGCACACTGAAAAACGTACAGATGTATGAAGGACTACCAGGTTACCGTAACATTTGTAACTTTAAAAAAATCTTAAAAGAATGTGAATGCAATCAGTTTCATGGTAAATTCATGTACACTGCTTCAACAGCAAACACGTGAACTTTTCTGTACCTTTGGAGGAAACGCTGAAGAACTTGGGAAGAGAGCAGAAAAGCCAAGCACTCTTTCTCTGCTACCAGAAGGCAAATGGAACTGCGTGTCATACGCAGCATCACCTCTTCTCTCTGCTGTAAAACACCACAAATCAGTTCTTCCCGTCAGAATTGCACAGGGCCAGTGTCAAAGTACATCAAAGGCACACAACTCCCAGCAGGATCAAACTCAGAGGACATGACTGGATTCCCTGAGCACAGCTGCTGAATTCCAGCCAGGATGGCTGATTTTCCCCAATTTGTTTTGCTGGCAAAAAGGAAGACAAATGATTTTTTCCAGCAGAGAGGGGAGGAGGCCAGGAGAAGCAGCAGTGTGATAAACACCCCAGCTCAGAGCTCACAGGGAGCGCATCGTGCAGTTGATATATATGTGCACAGCAACGTGGATGTGTGCCAAATGCATTCAGCTGAAGGCCCATGTGCTTATCCATTTGTACATGCAGAGAGTGCCGCACATAAGCCACCCATTGCTACACATCTATAAATCTTTTCCCAAAGCCAGCATGTTTTTTTAACAAGCCATGTGGACATGCAAGACTACACCAGGTGTTAGTAGGAAGATAACTTTGCTCCAGATTAATGGTATCTTTAAATACTGTTTTAAAAAGCACTGCAACTTTTCAGTTTACAAATGAAGTATATCTGCATAATCTAAAAAGACAGACAGACATTCTGCCACTTTGATCTTTGCAATAAATCTACATGCGTGGATAACTTTCTGTTCCCATTTTGGCCAAATACATAGCACTTTTTAAGCATGTCTGCATTTGTTTGCCACTGATTAATCAGTCACGGATCAGTTTGCTTGAACAAATTAAAATCTTCATGCACATATGCAAGGTATGTTTTTAAGTGACTACTTTGTGAGGTGTTAGATTTTTAGGTAGTTCCTCTTTTATAACATCTTTGTTTTTCCTAACTACTGTGGAGCTACAGGTCATAGCCATGCAGAACTTCATGCATGATCTGCATTCCAGAAATATCACTGAACTAGTACAAAGAATTATTTCTCTTATTGTACCAAATGAATTTGTCTGCCTGGTTGAAAGTAGGAGTATCTGTAATTTTTTTCAATGCTTTTGGTCTACAGAAGTTCATGTATTATCTGTATGTATATATTTAAAAATACATCAAATTTGGACTATCAAAGAAAGCAGGAGAGGACTGAAATTTCAAGAAAGCATATGACTCGGTAAAGCAAACAAACCAACCCCTTCCATCTTCTCCATGTGATCAGCAATGTACTTTTTCTGCTCCTTTTGATGTCTTTGAAATGGAAAATCCCAGGGAAGTAAAATATTGATAGCTATTGTATAAGTTAATTAACAGCTATGGCTAAACTTAAACTCAGTTTTCAAATTTGACAAATTAACAGTTTTAAACTCTGAGGAAGTTAATCTTTAGTCTTAAATAGTTGTGTCGAACTCTTACGAGGAAAGAGTCAGTGTGTGACTGTCAGCATTAGTCACTCATGGAAATGTACCTGCCAAACTGCAGACCCAGTTGCACACAGCGCTGTGCAGTTCCCTGGGTGCAGTGGAAATAACAAACACTACAGATCTTTTCCAGAAGGTTTTGGGGAAACAGGGCATGGAATGAGGACTGCCACCACTGTCATCACTGTAACAGTGCAGAAGTGACTTGGCTGTCACAGAGTTTTTATCAGTGCTCACAGAAGCAGACAGCATGTGAGAAATCATTTAGCTCTCGAGACAGTTGTGTAGCTGGGGGAAGGACGCGCACTCCGGCATTCCCCTGTATCACCTTGGAAAGGGCACTTTGCAGTGGAAAGCACCAAGGCCAGCCCACAGTGGGGCCGGCACTGAGAGTCAGCACACAGAGACTTCCAGCATGGAGGGGGTCGGGAGGATGGTGCTGCTGCCGCCTTTATCATCAAACAACAAACAACAGCCCTGAAGTGTCAATGAAAGCTGACCCATCCCAAACCCACACTTCCTGGATGTCTCCTACTTAGCATGTATTTTCTGGTTCCAACAAAGCCAGGCTAGTGATTGACTGCCATTTCCCCCATGTTCCTTTATGTCCACTTGCATCATCCATGAAAAAAAAAATAGATGCACAGTTCCATAAGGAAAGGTGCCAGTCTTCTCCTGGAGTAAATGGAAAATATTATGGTGAGGACAACTTTTACATAATCTGTATGTTTATAAAATGTATCTTTCTTTTTTCCACAGAGGGCTTAGGCATGCAACAAAGAGAGGGGACCATTCTTACCTGCTTATGTCAGTCTACAATAGCAGAAAATACAAGAAATGGAAACCAGAAGAGCCACAGGGAACGGAAGTTCAAATGTGTGCCAGACAGAGTCCCTGCACTGTAACTGAGAGCTGCTCTACTGTGCATGCACAGTTCCGTGTGTACATCTGGAAAGGCACAGAGATTTATACCGCAACGTGGTACGTAACTCATGGTACCTAACTACAAGCTGTAAGATAAAAGTTTCTCTCTTCTGGGCTATTCCATGAAGTACAATCTGTGCATCCAATATTGACCTGCTCATGATGGGGTTCACGTGGCACTGGACGACGCAGGAATACTTTTCTTTACAATATATGGAAAAGTGAGTTCCACAACCTGAAGGTTGCCACAAAAATAAACTCTGCTTGTGAAGGCCTGCAGTCTATCACTCCAGTGTAAGGACTAACAGCTACTGACTGGAATGCAGTATTACTTTGGGTACGTGAATGGCTCCTGCCTGGAATGGCCATGTTTTTTTCTTTCTGACACTGTATTAATTACATTGTACGGAAGTCTGCACCTGGACTTGAAGATCAAGTTGCTGTAAGTGTATAAATTAATAAGAATAAACAAAATGAAGAAAAACACAATTATTGTATTCCTGTTTTGAAGAGAATGACTGAATTTTCCAGAATCATTATAGATATCATTTTTCCAGAATCATTGTGGATATCTGTAATAGCTGTTATGTTTTGTGTTTTCTTAAAATGAGATCCTACTTTTCATTGCTGAAATAGATAAGCTTAAGATGGTGCCTTCCCTAAGAATACTGGAAAAATGCCATAATGAAATGCAGCATACCAAAGAAAGAAATTATTGAATTTCTCAATTTAGACTTATAAATAGTTTAAAGGAAGGTTAATATTACACCACTTCCTCTGTTGAAGGAAGGATGAAAGTTATAATTTCCTAATGAAATAAGATTACGAAACACATTTGGTTGTTTTTTTCAGAACTTTCATGGGTGTCAATGGTTCATCAATTGTTAAATGCACAATACTGCCATCTCCTGTATCCAAGAAACAGCCAGTTATGTGTTATTTTACATGTATGTTCTGCACAAGAACATTGAAAGTACTACTGATGACAACTCCTTCATTTTAAAAGAGAGTCTAGATCTGGCACATGGTTAAGTAACAGCAGAGAGGCCATGGTCTGAATATTCATTGGTCAAGTGGCAAATGTAACTGCTGACTATAGCAGTCACATGTTTGCTTTGAATAACTTTACTGAGCTTCAAACCAAGAGGATACTCATTATGCTGTTAATGAACAGCACAGTCAATTAGTCAGATTTTGACGGAGCCTGCTGTGGTGTGCTTCACTGTCAGCAGCTCTGGCTGTTTATGCAGTGTAGTACCTCTAGGATACAGGAAATAATCAACAATGCACATTATTAATAGCTATGCAAAACATGCCCAAATGAAAGCTACAAATACACTGCCTCCAAAGGCTGCAATCTATCACTCCTGTCGCAGAGGAATTGATTACTGACAACTTGCATATATCCACCCATCATACCCATGAGGGTCTGTGTGGAGTAGTTTCCTGCCATGAAATGCGTTTATAATCAGGTCAGGTACTATGCCTCCGAGACGATGATGGGAATACCTCAGCAGTGCGAGCTAAACTGATCAATGTACCACTCCGGTGTGCTGCTTCTGCTGCTGCTGCACTGGAACTGTGACTTCCCCCAACTCTGAGAGGCTGTGGGATGGGGCAGCCATGCTCACAGCAGCCAAGGGACACACTAAAAGTTCACCTCATGGCAGGCACCGAACACACCGTTCCCACACACAGTTCCCAGCACGACCAAGCCAGCTCACAGAGCACAGGCTGTGGGCAGCCGGTTCCTGCCCGGAGCGTCACTCCGGTACTGCCATGAGCAGCAACAGCCCAGGCGAGCTCAGACACCACTGCACAGGCACCCAGTTACCCAGCAGGGCTGCTTACACACAGTCAGGAAAGGCTGAGGGAATTCAGCCTTGAGAAGAGACCTCATCAACACATTCAAGTATCAAAAGAGGGGTGTCAGAGGATGGATCCAGTGGTGGACCAGATTCTCGGTGGTGCGGAGCAGTAGGACAAGAGGCAACGGGCAGAAACTGATGCAAAGGAAGTTCCACTTGAACCTGAGAAAGAACTTCTTTACTCTGTGTGACCGAGCACTGGAACAGATTGCCCAGGTAGGGTGTAGTCTCCCTCACTGGAGATATTCAGGAACCGTCTGGACACAGCCCTGTGCCCTGTGATGGCCGCAGATGATCCACTGTGGTTCCTTCCAACCTGGCCCGTTTTGTGATTCTGTGACAACAGAACGTTCAGTGAACTCCCTCGCTTCTGGTCTTTGAGAGAGTTTGGTAAACCGGGCTCCTCAGTGCTGCCTCTCGTGCCCTCGGTGCCTCGGCAGCGCTCCGGCCGGAGGGCCCACACGAGCCCCGCCACCCCTCCGCCG
>WEIT01000622.1:1325-41120 GCA_013389985.1 Dryoscopus gambensis | reverse complement strand
CGGGAAAGCGGCGGCCGTGGGTGATGTGAGGAGCGGGGGAGGCAGCGGCGTGGGCGTACCCGGGTGAGCCCCGTCCAGCCGCGCCGCAGAGGCTGTGGGCCAGGGCAGCCATGCTCACAGCGGGACTCCCCGGTCGGGGTGTCCAGGTGTGTGCCAAGGCCTTGCTCCGGTGTCGTGCGGCTGGAGGGAGAGGCGAACCCCAGCCCTGGGGCGGCATGGGCTCCGCTGCTCCGTGCGCGTCAGCTGTGTGCCCACCTCCTCGAATGCTAGCCTGAGAGTAAGGGGAGTTCTTCCGTCCCTTCCTTCCTTGGGTTTCAAGAAAGGGAGGTTCCCAGGGAACTGGGAAGGTGGTTCTCGCTTGTCAGCCCCAGGCACCTGCTGAGCGATGCGATCGGTTTCAGGCAGGGACGCGAGGTGAGAAGCGGCCAGGCCGGCCGGGTCAGAGGCAGAGGGCCCAGGTGGGGACATTGGTCTGTGCGGGCAGGCGCTGCTGCCGGGACACACTCCGAGGTGTCACCTTGGCACGCACAGGTGTGCGGGTGGTGAGGATGTGAGCAATCCTGAACAGGACTGGAGATGTGGGTGAAGTTCTGGCTGGCTGAGTTACGCTTGTGAAATCTTTAAAATTAAACACTCCAGAAGGGGAAGGTTTTGATCTCCTCTCAGCATTTGGTGTGGCACAATAACAAGAGCTGAAGACCGTCCTTCCATCCTATTTCTCGATTACGAACTGGCTAGGAAGAGGAAAGATAGAATGAAACTTGACAGAAAAGAGCTTGATGTGAAAAGGCTTTTAGACATTAGAGGCATTTTAACCATAGTGAAAACATGGTGCTGCTTGTAGGCAGCTGTTCAAAGCTGTCAGACAAGCAAGCAAGAGTCTGGCCCAGCTTCTGTAGTAGAAGAGCAGAGCTGAGCATTGTCTGTGGGGGCTGTGGAGTGTGTTTTGTTAGCTGTGCATTGAGACTGCTGACTGTGGAGAATATCAAAGGAGAAGAAAAAGGACTTGAAATTTCATGTCCTGTAAAAGAAAGACTAGACTGTGCTGAAAGATGTGCCAAAATTGTAGGGTAGGAGATCCCCAAACTTTTCTCTCTGATTTTATCTAGTGACCAAGTTTCAGGAACTGAGGGAGATTTCATGGAGTTGGTGATGATGTCAAATACTGCAGAGCTCAAAAAGGATGATGTGTGGTGTCTTCTTGCTGCTGCCCATGTGCAAGTCTTAACAGCACAGCCACAGATTTACAGATTTCATTGTCTCATCAGATGCTGCTGTGGAGTTACTGTTTCATATAAGTGCCTGTTAATTTTGCAGTTTGTGGGATTTTGTACTGCTGAAGGAAATTAAGTGTATATACAACAGTAAAAATTATTTGCTTGGTTGTTTTAACATAAGTAATGCTCTCTTATCTTCAGCCATCAAAAGTACAGAGCTATTCTAAAGAAGGAGAAGAGGAAAAAAAAGCGTCAGGCACTTGCCAAACTAAGGGACTCAGGTAACTGAATTTGGTACTATCAGTGGAACTAGAAGTGATTGGGGGTTTTTTTTGTTTTTTAAAGATATCGTTTTGTGTATCCTTGTTGGCTGTAGCATCATGTAGACGTTTTGTTGATGCATTGAACTTCTCATGCATTGTTTTTTCTCAGAAGCTGCAGAAAAAGATGAATCTGTGTCAGAGGAGGAAGAGGAGGAAGTGGAAGAAGAGGAGGAAGAAGAGGAAGAAAAAAAACTTGAGGCAGAAAGGTGAGAAATCTAAAAAATGGCATATATGCAATAAACACTTTTGTAATCAATTCCATTTTGGTACTTTGAAAAGTTTGAATATATTCTGTGAAACACAATCTTTATTGACTATGTCAGGCTACACCGTCCTTTCCTCTAAAGACTGAATGATCCCTATGGAATTTTGTCCTTTAAAGAAGATTGGATAAGTTGCAGTTATTACTAGAAATAAAGTTGAGTTGTATTTATGACAGTTGCATCAGTTATGAATAGTCATTAAGTGGGTGGTCTAAGTGGTGTCTGGTTTCTTTGGTAGACAAAAACTACATGAGCAGTGGTTGCTGAGAGAAGAAAAGGCCCAAGAAGAGTTCAAGCTAAAGAAAGAAAAAGAAGAGGCTGCAAGAAAGCGTCAAGAAGAAGAAGAGGTATACAGATATAAAAACTTACAGTTGTGCTTAGCAACAAGGTAGACTTAGTGTAATACCTTTTATTATTTTGTGAGGGACCCAGTTTTCTTGATGCTGTTGTGTTTGAAAGCATGGACTCCTGTCTTTTGTATAGAAAAGCAAAATTGAAAAGAGAAGAAAACAACAACTCTTAAAAAGGTTTTTGTCAGAGATTTAGTTGCTTCTGACTGGATGAAAACTTAGTGGTCAAGGAGTTGTAATGCAACGGGGTAGTTTTGAGTTTGACTGACTGTAAAACATTGTTCCTTAAATTTTTTTTATTACAAAGAGGAAGATCAAAGAAGAATGGGAAGAGCAGCAAAGAAAAGAGAGAGAAGTGGCACAGCAGAAGCAACAGGAGAAGAGAGAGAGAGAGGTGATTCCTGGTGGTGGGAGGATATACATGTTATATATGCTATGACATGATCAGATGCAACGGTTATGCATGTTGAAGAGGGATTTTGTTATAATTAGCAAATGCATTAGTTAACCCATTCTAAGTTACTAAACTATTGTTCAGTGTTAAAGAGCATCCAGGGGGTCCATATACCCTGAAGTGTAACTCTTTTTAATGCATCTGGTTGTTCACAGTATGCAATTGTTTACATCAGGTAAATACGAAGGCACTGTGCAGTGCAGGTTCTGATATGTGCATGTTCTGCATCATGTGTTAAAGATAATCCTTCCTTAATGTCCCAGTTGAACACAGTCAGTGCTGAAGAAAATGCCCAAAGAGGATATGGAATATGGAAGTACATTGCTGCTGTTCCTTAACACAGTTCTTAATCAAAAGATGTGTTACAGCTCTTCCTTACCTGACTCATCCAACAGGACGTATCTTTTTTCAGAGCTCCTTGGGTGGAATAAAAAATTATATTGAAGACATAAGTCATTGATAACATTTCTGTTAGTGATACATTCTTCTTAAGTTTTAAAAGTTCAGTGACATGGATGTAAGATGCCCTGTACAGTAATGCAGTGTGAGGTCTGGCCTTATTGCCACTGAAGAGTGACTGCAGCTTTCTAGGATCTGGTCATTTTAGATTCTCCACAATCACAATGTTTCCAGTTATTTCACTGGGAGGTGTTTTGTGGCTGTGTCTGGTAGCCACAGCAGGTGAAGAGCCATGAGCAGACAGTTCTGTCTCTCTGCAGTTAATAGTTGGTTGTGCCACTGATGATGTAACACTTGAATGAGGGATGCCAAAGAACAGCAGTTGTTGTATTTCCTGTCTTACTCCCTCAGGTATTGAGTGTCCATTTCTCTTTTTGCAAAACAGGGAGAGAAAACAAGGCTCGTGTCCTTTACTTAGGGTTGAGATACAGTTTGAAGAGAGTTGAACCATGATAGCAGCAGTATTTTATTCCTCCCCTCTGTCCTTGTGTCTGGGTTTGCCCAAGCCCTCAGTGGGATAACTTGTGTCCCTGAACTAGACAGAAGCAGCTTTCTTTTTTGCTTGGTTGTTGGATTCTTTGCTTTGTGTTTTTCTGGGTTATTATTTACTGGGATAGTGAGTGAAATTGGCTCATAGAGGGCATTGACAGGCACTCAGAGGGAAACTGATTACCCAGCTAGGAGTGGAGCCACCCATTTTAGCAGCAGAAAGTTGTTTAATTGGTTTTGTCTGTGTCTTGGAACAGCGGTTTATTCAAATTTTAACAGTGATATAAGAAAAAAACTAATTTCCCTCCCTAAAATGAAGAAATAGATTTTCTGGTTTGATGGATGATGGTGGTTTGAGGCTTCTTTGGGGAGGGTGAAGGAGTGGTTTTGGCTTTGGTTTTTTTTTTTCAGTTTGTGTGGTTCATGGAGTTTTGTTTGTTCCGTTTAATTTTTTTTTTTAATTAGAGTGGATAATATCTGACATCCTTGGTGATCAGTACCAGATGCTGTCTGGGTCCTCATCTTGAATTGCATTTTTTAATTTTTATTTGCTCTTTTTAAATTTAATTAATTCTCTTGCAAATTAAACTGGTCCTAGCATATTTTCTTGTATTGATTATGTTTAAATGTCTTTTTTCTAGGAACTTCACAGAACAATTTGTTAGAAGTAGTGTCCAGCCAGTTTTGGAGAGTGGTATTGTTTTGCTCAGCCCACTTAGGAAAAGGAAGGGAAAGAATATCCTCATTGCTTTCCTGTATTTGGAAGGCTAGATATGGTTAATTTACGATGTTTAAGTTTCTTAAGAGTTACATCTCTTGCTTTAACAGAGGCTCACTAAGCATTGTGTTTTTCTTTGTGTTCCATAAAATGTGTAAGTTAAAACATTTAGTGCAACTAAACGATTATGGACTTAACTGTAACCAGGCTGTGTACTAGAGCAGGAGATAGATTTAAGCATCAATAGTTCAATGATAGTTTTAAACAAGAAAATTGAACTTTCATGTTGTCTGTCATTTAGTTTAGAAAATCACCTATGTGAGGGTCTTGTCTGATGTATCCTTTAACAGCTTTGTAGTACATGAATTGCTACAGAGCCAAAGTAAATCTCCTGTTTTTAAAGCAAACCCCATCACACTTTCATTGTACATAATCACTGAGCATTGTAAATTAGGTTCTTAACTAAAGAAACCAGATGTTTTGCGTGTCCTCAGGGTTTTCACTAGTCCTGTGTTTGCACCATTTATAGGCAGCTGTGCAGAGGATGCTGGATCAAGCCGAAAGCCAGGTATGCTCAGAGACTTTTTGAAAAAAGAACTGAAAAGTAATTTAATTTCCATCCGGTGTTTGCCTTCTAGCATGCTGTCCATCTGCTCTCGAGAACCTAATGGCCTGAATAAATTTAATATATAGTGGCTTGCATGAGCTGTAAACACTTACTGGGTGGAACATAATTAAGCATATTTCTGGCTGGTTGGTGGCAGTACAGTTGTGCATGCTGATGACTGTTCAGTAGGTCTGAGTCAAAATGAACCTGGAAATACTGCTGTGTGCTGTTAAAAACCACTAGGCACAATGGTTTATTTGTGAATTGTAATTCTAAATAAATCTGTCAGTCCTGGGTAGCAAGATAAACTTGTCTTTTTAAGCAGATGTCAGGCTCTAAGTAAGAGGATTCAGTGGTAGAGGAGGGCACAGATCTTTAAGGAAAAGAAAAAATGGTGGGTGAGGCAGAACCTTGACTGCTTGGATGCCTGGAAGAGCATGGATCTCAAGCTGGCAGTGTGTAGCAAAAAACCCTGCAGTTTTCATTTGAATATTAGAGATTGCCTTAAAGAATAATTTGGCTTTTTATCCCTGTCACGTGGTTAAACTTGAGAAGAGTCTTGCTCTGTTTAAACCACTGCATGAGTCTGAAAAATAAGTTTTAACCTAGTTATCCATTGTTTATTGACTGCCATAGCTACACTGGAGTTACATTTGGGTCCAAAATCATGTTTAAACAGTTCTTTAGGGAATCTGTTTGATAAGATGGGTAGGAAACTGCTCTGAACTGCTGCCTGCCCAGAGTTCAAGATGCATTAGCAGTCATGTCTATGAAGGAATAGTCAGAAATGTGGTATGTCAGAGACTGCATTAGAGTATCAGTTCAGGGTTCAGCTACTGGTGACATAACAGGGCTGTTCCCGTGATAGAAAATTATGGCTGCAAGTCATGAACAGAATTGGTAGCTAGGTCAAATGCTGCTTGTGAAGAAAAAGAGTTTTCGGTTGATGTAAAATGAGAACTTAGGCCAGTAAGTTTTACAGATTATTTGGTTAGAATGAAAATTCCCTTTTTTAAATATGTGTATTGGTTGTAGTCATTCAAGGCTTGCAACTTGGTAAAGCCATTTTGAATTACAGAAATCTTAATGATCCAAGATGATCAGTATGGACACTTACTTCCAGTGCTAACTATGAATTTAATTTTTTAAAATTCTGGCCTTTAGCAGATTACTTTTATTTTAGCCTTTTCTATAGGCACATAACAGTGGTAATGCTGAGTTTGCTGAGCTTTGGGCTGTTGCAGAGGAAAATAAGTAAATAGTCGTAGCTTTCTCTCTGCCAGGTTGTGGTGGTTTTGGCTGGGGCAGAGTTAATTTTTTTCATAGTGGCTAGTATGGGGCTTCGTTTTGGATTTACACTTGAAATAGGGTTGAGAATGTGGAGATGTTTTTGTTATTGCTGAGCAGGGCCTACACAGAGCCTACACCTCTTCTGCTTCTCGTACTGCCACGCTGGTGAAGAGGCAGAGGGTGCATGGTAGGTTGGGAGGAGACACAGTCAGGACAGGTGACCCCAACTGACCAGAGGGATATTCCAGACCATCTGACATCACACTCAGTACATAAAGTGGGGGGAAGAAGGACGAAGTGGGGGATATTTGGAGTGATGGAGTTTGTCTTCCCAAGTCACTGTTATATATGGTGGGGCCCTGCCCTCCTGCAGATGGCTGAACACCTGCCTGCCCATGGGACGCAGTGAATGAATTCCTGGTTTTGCTTTGCTTGTGTGCGTGGCTTTTGCTTTCCCTATTAAACTCTTTATTTCAACCCACAAGTTTTCTAATTTTTACCCTTCCATTCTCTCTCTGATCCCGCTGGTGGGGCCGTGAACAAGTGGCTGCGTGGGGCTTGGCTGCTGGCTGGGGTTAAACCACGACACAGGTGTATAAAATGAGACCCAAGGCACAGG
Organism: Dryoscopus gambensis; assembly: GCA_013389985.1. Lineage (NCBI taxonomy): Eukaryota > Metazoa > Chordata > Aves > Passeriformes > Malaconotidae > Dryoscopus > Dryoscopus gambensis. The sequence continues at coordinate 34,331 of WEIT01000622.1, read as the reverse complement.
GCATATTTGAAAAATAGGGCTTTAAATAGGTTTAGCTTGCTTTGTAGAAACACAGTGCTCATAACTGCATGTGAATTTAGTTGTTAGTTTTATTTTTGACACTCCATTTCTTTACTGTTTTCTAATTTCTGTCTATTTCAATGTTTCTTCCACAGCTGGAGAATGGTGTGAGTTGGCATAACCCAGAGCCCCCAGAGAATCTGGGAACAGAGAAGGATAGAGCGAACTGCCCATTCTATATTAAAACAGGTTCCTGCCGATTTGGAGACAGGTAATCCATTGAATATTTACCAGGATAGAAGTGTTGGGGAGATGAAAGGGAGGCAACTTAATTAGGTCATAAGCAAACTGAGGAAAAATTGCTGCATAAATACTTTTGTGTATTTGAATGTGGATTGAGAGCAGAGCATTGCCTGGCTGGAATTGAGCTGTTTATTGTTATGGCATATTATTGATGGTGCATTCTGGTTACATTGGTGAGACTGAGTTTTCCTTAGCTTAGACACATCTACAGATGTATACTGACAGAATATATGTGGTCTGTTATGAGTACAGGTCTGATATGTCAGATGTTAGGTTTTTTATATTTTCTAATTTGCATATGTTCAAATCCCAAATGGACTAAAGTAAGTTAAAGTAAATCTGCACAGTTGAGGAAGTTGCCATGTAGCTTCCAGAGTTCTCACTATTTAAATGGGTGATACATTCATTCATGATTCTGGTACACTGACAGGGTGCCCTATCTCAGGAGGGAAGTGTAGTAAAAGGCAAGAACAGAGAAGCTCATCAGGATGATGAGAGATGAGCAACACTTCTGTAGACGTGGCTGCCAAGTCCAGATTCTGCTTTGAAAGAGGGGGATGGAGGAGGACTGTGGTAGATGAGCAGCAAACTCAGGAGTAGGGTGGGAATGATTATTTGCAGTTTAGTCAGGTGTCTCTGAATGTTTACCAGCTTTGCAAAAGAAAGGACTTTCTCCTATGAAACAAATGGCAATCATGTTGCCACAGGACGTAGAGGAAGCCAGAAGTATAAATGAGTTTATGGAGTACATGCTCATCACTGACCAGGTACAATGATGACCCAAATGCAGCTTCCGGCTGGAAAATCCCTGAGTTTTTCTTGTGCTAAGGAGAAACAACAGCTTAGCAGGGAAGGACTCTGATATTTATTACATGAATCTTCAGCAAAAACTTAAGAGGTTATTTTACTAACTTGTATCACTGAAATGTGTGTGGTCCAGCTATTGTAGTTTTCTTTATCCTAGGAGTAATTTGTTCCAGTGTGATGTATATTGTGGATAACTATAAGATAATTGAACTATATGGAAGCTTCAAGTTCACATCTTTTTTTTTTCTATTCTTAAATATGTGTTGAATTCCATAATAAAAATTTCACCAGCTGTGTCACTGCAGACAGCATTTTTTTTCAAATGTCTACATCTTTGTCATCTTTGCAGTGTTTTTGTTTCCGTGGTCTTTAATGGAGATAGCCTCCATGGATTATTTATGGATTGCATAAAATTCAGTTTTGCTTTGAACTTTGCATTTGACCTATGAATAACTCTTGGAAAATAAATACTGAGACACATCATATTCTGCCCTTCCTATTTCACCCCTGTTGATCTCAGCTACCTCTCTTTCATCTTCCTTCTTTTTCCTCACATACCTGCTTCCTTCATAATCTGGTCATTTTAACGTCTGGTGCTGTCTTTGAGTTGAGGGACTGGTACAGCTAGGGTAGGACTGGAAGGATGGGTTGGAAGAAGTTGTGGAAAACTAAGAGCCAGTGTTATCAACAAATAACTGTTGAGTCTTGAAGAAGCTAAAACTGGCTGAGTTTGCTACTACCAATTTCCCCAGTAATTCAAACCCTAACATTTTGCAGTAATATTGGATTTTGGGTCACTCATTTCCCTTGGAGTTCCTTTTGTTCTGTCATGTGAATATATCAGTTTATGTACAGACAGTATTGGTTGGGTTTAATATTTTGTGTTCTATTCTTGAAATTGAACAGCAAAAGGAGGCAGCTTCTAAAATGTAAAAAAATAATAATCATCAAATTAATTGTCTCCTGGTTTAGTTTTGAGTTTGGAGATTGGATTCTTTTGTTGTTATTTTTTGCTTTTTGAAGGTGTCAAGCCAGAAGGTTAGAGTCCATTTCTGACTGACTGGGTGCAGAAAAACTTCCTAGCTGGAGTCTAGGTTGTAATTGCCCATTTTGAGACCTAACCTCCGTGCAGTTTGTCTGTGCTGTCCGGTGATATAAAGAGACTAGACTAGTCTGGATGTTTTCCTGATCATGTCATGAAAAGTTGAAATGTGTTGGAGAGTACATGCCCCAGTTGCTTGGGGAAGTATTGAATGGGAATCACAAAGCACAGTGAAATAAACATGGAGAACATCTGTGTTCTTACTGAATCTAAAGGTGTCTAGGGGAAAACTGATGGATGGTGAGGGAGTCCTAATACTTTTATGGCTGCCAAGAAGATGCAGATCAAGATAAGACTGACTTAGAAGATTTGTTGTTGTTGTTTGGTGTGGTTTCTTGGTTTTGGTTTTGGGTTTTTTTTGTTTGTTTTTAGAAGTGGAAAAATACCAGTCTTGTACTCATCCAGGTGCAGCTCTAAATGTGCTGTTCTTCCCTCCCTCCTGCTTTCCACCCCCATATGATGGGAACAACTTCAGTAAAAGTTGTTCAGTTTGCAAAAAGAAGAGCAGGGACTTGCTTTAAAATCTCTGTATAGAAGGACTCCTGCCTTCTAAGCCCTTCAGAAAATGAGAACACATTAACCCTAGTAGCCTAAAAGAAATTACTTCAGCTCTCATTGTGACACTGGTATCTATAGCTTTTGTAGCTGTGGTTTCTTAAGCAAGAATGTTGTTTGTTAATGGCATTAAGGAAGCATTAAGGTTATGTACAAACTCACTCTAAAAGATTTGTTTTAGTAATTGAAATATCTTGATCTTCCACTAACGGATTTTCTATTATAATAACTGTAAGTGAAAATGGCAAATGTTTGAAGCTTCAACAAGTGTATTTTCTGCTGAAAGTGCCAATCTTTCCACTTCTCTTTCTTCACTACAACTGTCCAGGTGTTCTCGCAAGCATAACTACCCCACATCTAGCAAAACACTGCTTGTGCGAGGGATGTTCATCACTTTTGGCATGGAGCAGTGCCGGAGAGATGACTATGACACAGATGCCAGTCTTGAGTACAGTGATGAGGAGACCTACCAGCAGTTCCTGGAGTTCTATGAGGACGTGCTTCCCGAATTTCAGAATGTGGGGAAGGTGGTTCAATTCAAGGTATGCACCTAAGTGCGGTTTATGAGCCTTAAGAGAAGTTCTGTCTAGCATGCCCCAGCTAAATCCTGTGTGCACTAGGGAACTGTGCGGTGTCCTTACAGCAAACTGTGCACCTCTCACGTCACCTGTAAACTTATCACTGCTCTGTAAGAGCACCATCTTACTCTGGGTGAATCTTCTCTCCCATTCCCCTGAACTGTTACAAAAGCTTGTGCTTCTATATTGCAAGTTATTCTCACTGCTCAACAGCCCACTTATCTCACAGTCCTTTCTTTTCTTATTCTGTGCTAAGCCCCAGAGGGTCCACTAAGACTGTTAGACAATATAAATACATCTGAGCTACTGTATTTGGGCATAAGGAATGAAATCGTCGGATATGAAATGTATTTAGAGTGTACACCCAAACAATGTCATTTTAGGACTGGCTGAGTAAAATAAAATCAGATGACAATGAACTGAAAAGATAGCAGATATTTTAGTAGGAAGAATTAGAGAAAGGTAAGTTACATAAATGGTCTTGAGATTTGTCATCCCTCCTTAGTTTGTGCATTTGGTTTGCTGAATGTTTTGTACTGATTTTTTCCCATATATATTGTGATTTCTTATGGGGGAAAAAGAGGAATCTGTAAATGGAGACCTCAGAGATGAATGATGTGTGTTAACAGTCCCATGTTGCCCCAAAATATGCAGCTTGGATGGTGCAATCTCCTTGTATCAGAATCTATTGCAGCTTCCCTTTCTGTTTGCCATTCCTGAGTGTTTTCCTGCAGTCACTGGAGGCACATGGTGCCTTTTCTCCTTTTGTGTTCATCTGCTGACAGCTGCCTCAGGACTGAGATGGCATTAGCATTTCAAGCAAGAGGAAAGTAGAAAGAGTGAGTTTTCAGTAGTTGTATTATGAGCTTTATAGGTATGAAACCTTCACTTGTTTGGAGGAGTGGAGTATCCCCTCCATATTTTGACTCATGGGATATTAGCAGGCTGTCCTCTACTAGGAGACAGGGTGCAGATTCTCTATGGAGCATGGCTTGAAAAGCCTTATCAGCAAAGTCAGGTCTTTGGCTTTGTACTGGTGTTCTGTGCAGCTGTGCTAAGCTGCACCTGCTTGGGTCCCTGTGACTGGTAGTGTGGCATTCCTTGGCTTCTGAGGCAATTGTGCAACAGCAAGGTGATTCTCAAGGACGTTTTCACTACATTAGAGATCCTTCAGAATGACATGTTGGCTGCAGGGATCTTAACTGTGAGTGAGCTGAGACTCTGTGACCATTTAGAATCAGATCATACACACCCCTCTTTCAGCTGACTTCCAGTGTAGCCCAAGATTTTATTCTGGCTGTTTTTTCTGGGAAGCTGTTCCAGAATCTGGAAAATCCTGGTAAAACACTACCCTAGAACACTAGGGTTGTTTTTCTACCCAAAAATGGCTATGGCAAAATCATTCTCACTTGTTCTTGTGTTTACATTGTTTATCTCAAATAGTTTGACTCCTTATCCTGTAAAACTTAATTATACAACTGCTTGTTATTGTGGCTGAAGCCCCTTCCTGATCCAGCATACAAAGAGATATTCCCTGAGGGTCAGTCAGGGATCAGGGATGAAAGGAGCCGCTAATCTCATTTGCTGCGGATATTGACCGAGGCCTGTGGGCAACAGAGGCTGGAATCGCAGTTCTGCCCTGGAGAACTGGGTTCCACTGGCTTGGACCTGCCCATCTCAGCATCTTTTGTAACTAGCAGCAAGCTTTTTCAAAGGTAATTTGTGTATTTTTGAGAGCTTTAGATACACTTGGAATGCTAAATCATTACAAAAAAAAGGTTTTTCAGAACTGCACAGTGAAAGATGGTGTCTTCAGCTCTTCGAACCCATTTCACAGGGATGCCGTGAAGATACACTGCTCTAGAGTCTCTTACTGTAATGAACCCCTCATTTCCACTTGAGGATACTACTTACTAATTGTTATCAGAGCAGGATTTGACTGTTGGACGGTAGGGTTGGCCCAGACAAGTGCAAGACAGTGGAGTCCAAGCTGTCTTGTGGACTAAGTGAAGCCAAGGTCCCAGAGTTAATCAAGGCATAATGCTGGAAACAGTCAAACAGAAGCCAGAAAGGCTTTTTTGCCTTTTTTTTTTTTGGGGGGGGGGGGGGTTAACACTAAGTGTTCAGAAGAAAATCCTCTCTTAAGTAGATATGGATGAACTGTCATAAATGAGAATTGCCCGTCTGAGAATGTGTGAGCTGCTGTACAGCATAAACCTTCCACTGCCCTAACTTCACATTTCCATCCCCTCAGGTCAGCTGCAACTATGAGCCTCACCTGCGAGGGAACGTGTACGTCCAGTACCAGTCGTAAGTACTCACAGTCTTACCGAGTGTTAGAACTGAACTCCAGAGTTGAGTAATGAATGAGAAGTGTTTGTATCATCCATGCAGTTCATTCTCTTACTGGAATGGGAGCCCAAAATTGTTAAGAGGTCTCTGAAATAATTGTGTGATGGTAATGCTGTCTGTTGTTTTTACTTTTTAAAGGGAGAAGGACTGTCAGGCAGCTCTGGCTCTGTTCAGTGGACGATGGTATGCAGGCAGACAGCTTCACTGTGAATTCTGTCCTGTGACGAGGTGGAAAACTGCCATATGTGGTGAGTCTTGGAAAAGAGAATATGTGTTACTGAAAGAGTACTCACTCATGGAAGTGAGAAAGAGGGATTAGTCTATAGCTTTCAGATCTGCCTAATGTTGTATTCATTTCTGTTTGGAAGACAAATGTGCTAACTTGCTTGTGTAGATCCAGGAAAGGGAGTAGTACACTATGTCATGTAAGTGTCTGAATTTTCTAGTGGATTTACCATGGTCTAGAAATGAAGGTTTGGATTCTAACTTTGGAAATAATCTTAAGGTGAAACTACAGGAAGTGCTGATTTATCTCTTGAGAAGCAACAGCAGTTTCTGGACTACCAGCAGTTCTTTAGCAGTAACTGTAACATTTGACTTACCTAGATTTACCTTCTTACATTAAGGTAAATGAAATTTAATGAAATTAAATGAAAAATGAAGTTTGTTCTAAGCTAAAATCAAATCTTTATAGCCATTAAAAAGCTAATTCAAAGAAAAGTACACAGTGAAAATTAATCTTGTGTGAATTCAATTGATGGGTGGTCAGATGCATGTTCTTCTGTTTGGAGAAGCAAAATTCAGTTTATTAAGTTTCTTCCAGTAGGTACATAATGAGGAAAGAGATTAACAGGTCTGGCTCATAAAAAAGCAAACCCTAATCTGTTTGCAGGCTTATTTGAAAGGCAGAAGTGTCCGAGAGGGAAACACTGCAACTTTCTTCATGTATTCAAAAATCCAAACAATGAGTTTTGGGAGGCCAATAGAGACATACGTATTTCTCCTGAACGGACTCATCAGTTGTCTAAAAACTCTGAGAGGAGAAACAGATCGAGCCATCGCGACGACTACTACAGCCGGTCCAGGAGAAGGGGCAGCCCGAGCCCAGACCATTCCTACCGGAGAAATGGAGAGTCTGAGAGAAAAAAGAATCGCCGCAAAAGCAAGAGGCGGCACCGGTCGGGGAGGTCGAGAAGTCGAGAGAGGAGGAGGTCTCACAGCAGGGGCAGGAAGAGGAGAGGCCGCAGTCGCAGCAGGAGTCGCAGCAGGAGTCACAGTCGGACACGCAGCAGGAGCAGAAGCAGGAGTTCCTCTCGATCCAGGAGCAGGGGTAAAAAGAGATCAAGCAGCAGAGGAAAAAATAGTGAAACTCCCAAAACAAAGTGAGAATTACTTTCAGAAATCACTAATTGATAAAAAGAGAGCTGAAAAAGAAATTTTTCCAGTAGCGCACCAGATATATTTGAATTTCAAATAAAGTGTTCTTGCACATTAAAATGTTTCTTCCTAATAAAGGAACGTAGTTTGCTGTGTGCGAAGCTTGAGAAAATTTCAAGTTTTAAGTCCTATAGAAGGTGTGAATGTCAAGTACTCTAGCTACTCTCTCTCTCTGAACTGCTGCAACACCTGGATGCACACTGAGTACAAATAGAAAAGTGAAGCCTCTTTGGTATATGCTTATTTCTGTTATGTGTGTGTTATGTGTTTACTGTCCCTGTAAGGATTTAGTACAGAACAGCCAGTGTGCAATAAATTCACACCCCAGCACACTGCAGATGCAGGTCTGTGTAGATGACTGCCATTTGTATTTTTCATCTGTTTATGGGAAATTTCTTTCTAGACAAAGAAAATATAATCGTTTTATGAGTTGGAGAAAAGGGATCTCAAAGACATCACTGTTTGATTGTACAATACTTCACCAGTAGGAGCTTTTTGGTCATGAGTGTTGGATTTTTCTCTGCCCTGACTGAGCTGCTGAGCTGACTGCTTGTAGGGACTGCAGTAGACTAAAACCAAGTAGCAAGTACACAGAGAAACAAACAGTTTATTCAATACCTTAATCCCCAAGTAAGAGTGGAGACCATGCAACTGTAATCCTCGAGTGAGGTTAGAAATACTTTGCATACCTCTTGGTTGCACACCATTTGTAGGTGAAAACAACCTGCCTAACCTGTGCTGGAGTGGTGGAAAGTGTCCATCTAGGAACCAAAGATGTGATTGTGAAGGCTCAATCAAGATGGCTGCAGAGTGGCTGAAGAAACTGAAGGGTTTATACATGAAAGAATACTTTATGTTTCTGGGAGAGGAGGACTTGACTTAAAAGCTTTTTAAGTTTATTTTACAAACAGTTTAAGGCACCTTACTGCCTTGCTTTCCTACAGCCAAGGTGAAGAGTAGGGTACATAAAAATGAAATTACTGGGACAAAACCCTTTTGAAATGACTGCTATATTAGCAAAGTACCTGCAGTTAGATAAATCCTTACCCATATTTTTTCACTTTTAAATAAAAGATTTGTGCTGTTACATGTACTGTACTCCACATGGCTTATCTTCAGGTTTTCAACTTGGGCACCTCAGTGTCCTCAGACAGTTGGAGAGAGCTCGTGGCACTGAAGATGCAGGTGCCCCAATGGTCTGTAGAGATAACTCTCCCTGTCTAGCCTCTCCAAAGAACTGGGCTCCTGCCTTTAGAGAAGCGATCAGACCCCGTGAGTTAGAAGCCTAAAGCAGGCATGAAGTGCTCCCAAATAGGAATTCACTACAACTCCCAACAGTGTAACATAAACTCCCTTAGAAAATCTGGGTATCTAAATTTTACCAGTAGCATTCCTCACAGCAGGAACATTTTTCCCCAGGGTAGTTAAGATCGAGTGAATATTGCTTCTGAATATACTATATATGTATTTTTGCTTTTCTAAATGCATACTGCACCTAGCATGCTGATTATACATTTTCCCTTCTTTCTTCATGTGTAACTTGTCTAATATGGAGTAACACAACAAAAGTGATGTTCAGTTCAAACCCGACTTTTCACTATATATTGTCATAACTGTAGGCAGAGCTGTAGCTTAGTTTATTTGAGTAAATGTTTTAGTTATTAACAGATGTAGGAGTTGTAATTTAATAGTGTAACTTTTGAAATAATAACTTTTTTGAAAGGCATATTTCAAAGGATAGACAGCACTAGGTTTTTAATTCCATTTGAGAAATTTGTGACTGCCAGTTTCTTAAAATGTTCCTTTTTCTCACTACACCTTAGCTACAAATTTTCCCTAAGGTTTCTGTTTTTTTCCTAGAGGCTCAGTTGTCTCGCTGGGTCACTTGCACAGCATGTGGCAAACTCTGGTTCAGTTTGCCACCAGCAGGCTGGTAACTTGTGGGGCTGCCGTGCTTCCCACAGCTCTGGTGTGAGAGCTGCCTTGTGCCGGTGCAGATGCTGTGCGTCCCCCATCACGTGGCCGGATGTCGTGGAGCATTATCCCAGCAAAATCAGCTGTCACGTAAAAGTAGTGGAGGGGGTGGTGGGAACCTGTGACCAGTCAGGTGAAATAAGCAAACCAGGCCTCTGTGGGATTAGAAACTAAGTGCCCACTAACACCCATGTGAGAATTCCATGGGTGATTACGCTCCTTGTCCCCACAGTTTTGTAACAGGATCTGGGAAGCTAAGTGGCTGTATTTAAAAAAACAAAAAACCAAACTTGCTCAGAAATGCATGTAAAAATTGAAATATACTTTATTTCTGCTACTACAATGGCTGAAGCTTCAGCTTGTTTTTCTTGAGGTCTGGCCCCAAACGCGCTGGCTGTACCTGTGCAGTGTAGGACTGGTAGCTGTGATTGCCCTTCACTTTCACACACTGCCTGTTTATTACACAGATTTTGAGTGCTGTAGATCTGACATTTAGCTTGCATTTGTTAGCATGAGACCTGGGATTCTACCAGTTTTCTAACTTCGGAGTTCGTATTTTTCAGTATTCTCTGCTTCATAACCTTAAGCAGTGTTATATGCATGGTTTTGTGTTTCCTTATTATCTGAGTGAGCTATTTTATTCTGGAGAGACAAACAGAAGTTTTTTAACGTTAAACTTAATTATTTTCTTTCCCAAAGGGAAAAAGCCCCAGAAGTACACAGAAAGGTTTAAATTTGTAAGGAATAGCCTGTTCCTACTGCGTGTTATTCCATGTATTCACAGAAAAGGACCTTATAAAGTGAATTAATAGGGGCCAAGATTTGTTTTAACAACTACTTAAAAGCAGCAGCTTTCAAAATACTTTTTTTCAGTTGTGAATTCTGCAGGGATCATGGAGGTGCTTTGGAGTAATTCTGGCATTTAACCAGAGGTTCAGGGTGGCAGTGCCAGAGCCTGCCAGAAGCCTCATTTCAGTCAGGATGCGGAGCAGGTGCTGCCCCTGCCCTTCGATGGAGGAGGAACAGCCCAGCCAAGCAGCAGTGCTGCTTTCATCAGCAGCACAGGGGGAATAGTGGCAGTGCAGTGGGAACCCCTGTAGGCACGGGCACTGTTGCTGCCCAGCAGTATTAAGGCATCAGGGAACTGGGCTTGCCCACTCGCAGCAGAGTGCCTTCCCTCCAACTACAGCCGGTGGCCACTTCTGTGGGCTTTCATTCCCTGTCTGCCTGTCCAGAGAAGCAAACCCCTCACAGGGACTGAGGAGGGGTGGCATGTGTCTGTGTGCTGAACGCAAGGCATTTCTTAGGAACACCCAACAAGGCCTTCCTTCTCTGCCCCAGCCCTTGTGTACGGGGCACGTTGTCCAAAATGCATCCCACATGACTCCTCTCCCAGTTTTATGCCCTGTGATGGCAGCATGGCTGTTTTGCATCCAGTTTTGTATTAGCACATTCAGTCTATCGGAAACTGCCCTCAGGTTTACCAGTGACATTCCTGTGCGCTAAATAACTTGGTTTTTTTCTAAAGACATGCAAGAGCCTGCTAAAAGATGCTATTGCTTCCTGTCCTGGATCAGCACTTCTTACAAAACATGAAAGATGGAAGTCTATGGTAGTTAATAACCTAAAAGCTTAATTTACTTTCTTACATCATCCAAAGAGTGCAGCTCATTTTGCTTTCACTGTAAGCTTGCAATTAAAATAAACCCCAATTATTCCACATATACTCTTGCTCAGCACTGATGTATCAGGTGAATTCAGTATTTATGGTTGAAAACCAAAACTGGTGTGACATGGACAGGTAACACTTTGTCAAGCCATGGGACAGATTGCAAAGCAAGCTGGACAAGCGTAACCCGTGGTAGGTGGGAACTTGACAGAGGCAGCCACAGGGTGACCATCATTGTGGCCTTACCCCAAAAGGAACAGCAGATGTTTAAGAAGGCCTCTTCGAGTTAAAGACTTAAGTCAGTGGAGTTGAAGACACTCAAGACAACAATCAACTTGCCTGAACAATCCAGAAATTCTTACTTATTATTTAGCCCCCTCCTCGACCCTTCTCCACAAGACAGGAAATTCAAAAACCAGAATTTCGTTTCAAATTAATTTCATAAATGCCCGAAGATGTTGATTTTTCCCCATGCTTTTTCTAATAACAGCAAGCAGTTCAGTTCTTTTAGAAAGGCGGAGAACAGATTCATCTGACATATTTTTGGCTGAGACCAGGATTGTAAACGTTGTATTGACTTGCTCAGAATTCTAGGAAAAGAACTGAATATTCAGTCTGTATTATCCAGAAATCTCTCTCAAAATGTAGTTTAATTTTCAAATGAAGTGGTACTACCCCATCAGTTTAACATCCACTTAAATGAATTTCATGTTTAATGTGGCAAGCTTTCCAAAAACTTGCTAATTTATTTTCTCTACAATTTAAATGGATGTAAATAAGTGAACTTGGACACAGTATCCTCAACATTTTTTAATGAAGTGCTCAAGAGCAGGTTAAGCACTGTAATAAAATTTCCCCTTTTTTTAAGCCAGAACTGTGTGGGCCTTTTCTTTCCTCTGTGAATACAGGCACTAATTACATATGAACACAGCAATGGTGTAAAAATGGACATTTATTACAACTAAACCAATGTGACAGACAGAGGTCAAACAGTTTGTCACAATCACAATGAAGCTTAATTCAGCCAAGCACATACAAGTGACAGTGTAAACTTTAAAAACATGTTTAATACATATAAAATTGCTTCCAGTTTGACTTAAATCCATTTTACCATTTCAATCTCACACACAGAGTCCTTTCGCTACCCCTCTACCCTCATCTATCCCTGCCCACTGTACACTGCGGAAATGCCCTGGGACAAAACCAGTCTCTGGTCATCTGGAGTCTGTGTGTAAATCCTACAATGGGCATCTGTGAACAAGTTCTAATGGCTTGAGTTCACAGGCACTGCCCTAGGAGTGGCACACACAGCCTGGCCCTGGCTGGCCGCTCTGTTGCCACAAGTATTGATGCTGGGGTGTGGATTAGGGGCCTTAAAGTGGCAACGCTGCACTCTTCTTTGGCTGGGACTCTCCAGCTGGCCACAGAAGTGCTGCTGCCAGCAGCACTGCCAGAGCTAAGCTCTGTGAAAGCGTGGCACTACTCAGGTGAACGAGCCAAACCTCCTAGGGGGAGGTGTCTGGGAGTGGAGGGCAGGGACAGCCCGCCCTCCCTGGGGACAGGCAGCAGAACTTGGCTACTCCCGGGCGGAGACTCCCACTGTCTCCTCAACACCACACATGGATCACTTTCCACCAAGTGGAACAGGCTTAGTTTGTAAGTACTGAAAAGTCTGCTTAAAGTGTCAAAATATTACTGGATATCAGTTTACATGATTTGTAGTGAATATACTATACAAATCTAATGTTTAAGAGCTCTCACTGCAAATTAGTTGGTTCAACTATACATCACACAGGAGTTTTGTAAGGGATGTGTCACATGTCTAACGTGTTGATCCAGAAAGCAGTTAAATGACTTTGACACTTAGTGTGTCCTAAAGGTACCTATACACCCAATAAAGCATAACTATAAAACACCAATAAATACAAATTAATTGGTAGACTTTGAAAGAAAATAATAAAAGGTCCCTTCTGTGAAGCTTCTTCTTTCCCATTTTTGGAAGTATTCAATTTTCATTATGCATCTCTCTATTCAGTTAGAAAGCTGACCTCCTTTCTTGTGTTCATGGTAAAAGCAAGCTAATATCAGACCTAAAAACAGTTTCCTTATTCGGTCTGGGCTGGTTTTCCTTTTCTTCTACATGCATTCCCTTTTGAGTATAGTAACTTGCACAGTTTTGCTCAAGGTAGCTACACTAAAATACACCTTCATGTCTAGTGAGTTGATCAGTTTTCTTTAAAAAGCAGTTATCACTTAAACAGTTTTTACCAGTTTGATATGTAGATCCTGGCAGGATTCTTTGGTATAATGACAAATTCAGTAGTAAACAGATATTTCCAATCTTTATGCAACAACTGAAATAAGCAGAATAATCACAAGTGGTGACTAAAATGTAGATGAACAAATTCTTTGGTTGCATAAACACCATTTCTACACTGTAACATTTCATATTTGTAGTTGTCCGTGTAGTTTCTTTTCATTTAGATAGACTATGCTTATGTCATAATAATACATTTATTTCCTGAAGTCAAGTTCACTTATAAAAAACAGTAGACTTATCAAAGTCAAATGCAATTTTCCTATAAATGCAGTGAAGGGAAACACTGAGTCAATTTAAATCCAATTCCCTTTCATTTACAAATTTTGAACTTAGGTTTCTTGTTCCCTTTTCAAAAAAAATATTTTTCTTGTAGGCCTGAATGAAGCAGCTTAGCAAAACAGTTAATACTGACAAACAGCATCTTACACCATTAGCTAAACATTACAATGAAGGCAGTGAACATTTACAGTATGAAACACTGAGATGGCATCAGCTGAAGAGAAGATTTATGTCAATCCAATTTCTTCAAGTACACTACGTGGGGTCTCTGCTTCCTATGGAGGGAAAATTTGAGACAGTAGTAAATGAACACTGTTTCTATTGAGCGGTGCTGTACATGAGTTAGTACGGAAGATGCTGAATTGAAAAAGAAAGCTGAAAAGACATGAAAACGTGGAAGTACTGCAGTTTGCAAACATGGTATTAGCTGCACGTTTCAAAGAGCTGTTAGTTAGATTGTCATGGTTCACAGAAATAGCTGGTAGGTTTTATTGCCCTTAAGCGTAATAAAGATAAAACGATTCAGATGGATCAGCAGGGAACAAATCACAACCGAGTAACAGAGATAGGAACTGGGGAGGGATGGGGAAGGATCTTGCAATGGAGTCAGTGAATTTTGGAATGAATTGTATCAAGGGTCTCAAAAATCTGCTAGGGAAGAACAAATAAATGGGTGAATGAAACTACTGATGCAACTAAGATACAGTATCCCTTCATATCTTTATAAAAAGCTTTTTCTTCCCCCCCCCCCCCAGTGATCACATGCTTAATTCATAAAACCAGGTCAAGGTACCTTGGTATGCCTGGTGTCAAATTGATCCCTTTCTGAGAGGGAGGAGTTTTTAGGACAGGAATTTTATTATTCTACAGCAGGCATAAAGTTTTAGATTAATTCTAATCTTAGAAAGCTTTCCTTAGATTCAGAGAAAGTTGTTCAATACCAAATTCTAAAGAATTATCATGTGTTGTATTCATTACTTCCATAGCATCTGAAAAGAAATAGTTTAAACTGGAAACATTAGGCTGACCTTTTCCATAACTATTAACAATGCCCTAGTAAATAAAAAGGGATACTGTGTCCACATCGAAACAAAAGCTTTAATATCAAGAGTATGAATAAACTTACTTTAGCATCCTAAAACAAGACATGTCATGCAGCAGAAAAAAAAGGCAGATAACAGTTAAGGCAGCCAACTAATTATTTTTCAACTGCTTTGCAAATACCTATTAGAAAATAATATCAGTAAAATACAAAATTAAACACCTCAAACCTTGCAAATAACATCACAACATTGTCTCTTATCAACCTTGACTATGTGGCATAAAATGATCCAGTTTACTATCGTCATTCAGCTCATGTATAAGGTGATTCAGCAGTGAAGGAACAAGCTATAATACTTTAAGGCAACTTCATTTAGAAGTCAGAGCTTGGAACAGGCCATCTCTCAGCATTTTGAGATGGCTTCTAAAATCCAGCAGCAAATAAGAAATTACAATAAAAATGCAAGTTAAATCTTAAAAGAAGACACTTGGTGTATTAAAGATGTAGTGTTGGCTTGGTTTTTCCCCTCACTGATGCAATATTTAAATATTCTTAGAATTGCAGTGACCTTAAAGCCAGACAGGATGGCAGGATTAAAGATTTACATGTGTATTTTAACAAATCCCCAAAAGGAGGCACTGACTGAAGAAATGGCTATGTAGCATTTTTTTGTTGCATTCATTTTAGAAGACACACCTCCCCTATCCACTAAGGTAAGGCACTTTACTCAAGAAATCTACACTGTTAACTAACTATGGCACCAGAACTCAAGAGCATTCTAAAAGAATACAACTTCTCAAGCATTTCAGGGTCTTCAAAATATTTGAAATAAATTCACTTTTCAATTTTAAATTAATTAGATAGCAGTGGCCATTTAAGAGTTACTCAGGAGTGAAACAGAATATTTACAAAGTTATCTGAAAACAAAGTTCTTTACAGCTATGAAGAAATAGAGAGCAGTACTGCCACTGTTTTCAGAGCAGTTTAGTATTGTTGTCTTCACTGCCAATTCAAAGTCTGAGATGATTTTCAGCAGGCATATACTTAAGCACTAAATTTCTTCAAGTACATCAAGGTCATTGGCTAACCATTAAAAGCAACCTATTTCAAGGACGTGAGCTACTTGTCCACAGATACATCACCCACACGACTCAGACAACTCAGACATATTTTGATTTTTTTATTACTAAAGCAGTAACCTTGAGGCAGATGTTCCTTCTTATGTGCTCATCAACAATATAATCTCAAGGAACACCTAAAGGCTAATGTCTTTTGCTAACGGCATTACTTCATCATTTTTTACTTTTAAGAAACAAATAGAATGAATTGTATTATGTTTTGTTCACATTATTTGTTTTAGTAAGTGTCAAACATTTTATCCAATTCTTATGTACAACATTCTGCAGTGTTATATACTACCTGCAGCTCAGAAGCACCCAAGGCAAACAACACAAATTTGAAATATCAGAACAGAGATGAGGAAAAAGTCATTCACATGAGACAAAAGTGCATGCAATACTTTATTTCAAACATGCCAGAAAAGCTAATTCATTACCTAGTCATTTAGAAGCAAGCAGCTGTATACAGATAACAAGAAAAACAGCATCTCATTACAGCTCAGTGCACAGCATTTTAAGCCAACAGGCATGAAATAATGCAGGCTAAAGCAGCATTAACCAGACATCCAAACACATTGTTAATGGCTTACAGAAAAAAAGGCAAACTTGGAAATGGAAAACCACTCATATGATCTTGTTTTCTAAGATTTCAGAATGCTGCAAATTCAATCCAAATCTTTTGTCTAATCCCCTAAATCTCCCATTTTTATGTCAGTTTAACATTTGGAAGGTAGTGCATTACCACATACAGTACATGGAACTAGCTTGTTTGTGGTTCATTTTAGTAACCACCTCCTTGATAATTCATGGAAACAATTTTCAGAATCAGCACTGGTTTTAGGTTACAAGCAGGATGCATTACATGCCCTCTCACTCTGCCCACTTTTCAACTGAATGCACTTACATTCACCCTCGTGGCAGTACTCCAACACACGAGGCAGCCTGCACTTAGAACTGGAAATGCCAATTTAAGAAGGCATGTAGCAAGTATACTGTTAATGGACTTAGATCTTTCCAATCCTAACCATTAATGGTTGGACTCAATAAGCTTAGAGGTATTTCCCAACCTTAATGATTCTGATTCTATTATTAAATTGTAAAGCAATGATACTGTTCTCTCTTTCAGTGGCAGCAACCGTTAAACGACTCAGAAGCGCGTTCTGAACATCTAAATACAAATGTTTTAATTTCAGATTTACCAATCATTCTCTTTGACCTAATCAATTCTGCCTCCCTCCTTTTTGTAAGGTCAGTCACACTATTTGTGCCAGTCTTCAGAAAGCGATAGTGGTATTTGCACCTTTAATTAAGATGCATGGTCTACGTAGAATTTCATTCAACATCTTTTAATATTTGTGCGTATACACATTTCACATGGTATCACTCCTTCACTACTTTCTCTGCAAATCTTAACTTCACCTACAGACTTTAAGTGTATGTTTAAATACCACCACAACCTATTTGAAAGATAAATGTGGGTTGAATAATGTTACAGTATAGGTGTTGCAGTATATAGATGTTTAGCTCAGAAAATGCTACAGAACTTTTAAGCATAAGACTTCAAGCTTACACACAATAAAAAAGTTAAACCATATGCCAAACAAGCACAAGTTTTGTTGAAATGAGACACGTGAAGAGACAACACTGTAAAACAGAGGAGGAAGAGGAAAGTACAACAGCAGAGAATGGTTGTGGCATTCTATTAGATTCAAGATGACTGGATTCAGCAAGCTGATGATAATGTTCTGTCATGAGTAAGTCACAGGTCTATTCCTCTGAAATTCTGCATGCATGATGAATGAAGCCATTTAGTACACTGGTACATTAAAGTATTCATGACGTGGCTACAAAAGAAATGTACATATTCTTATACATAATAGAAAGGTGGACAGATATGCAAGAAAACAAAAGTATTATCTCACTATTCTATCCCTGACATTAAAAGGACATTTGATACAGAAATACAATATTGTATTTTTGACTATTCTAGATTTCCAGGGGGTGAGGGTAGTAGGGAGAATCATCATTTTACCCTCCCTATACTTGCATGCTGCGTCCAACAACACACAGAAAAACTTCACATCATAAATACTTCATTACATAAGCTCAGAGTCTCTTCTTAGCCAAAAAATATTTGAAGCAGAGATACTGTACCAGAGATGGACCACCCTATCTATTACTTGTCTCTGCATCAGGCATCAACTGTTGGCTTCTGTCAGAGACAGGCACTGGCCAAAATGGCATCTGACATCACTCACCACATCCGCTCCAGTAAAACACACATTCAGAGGTACCAGGCCTCCAGAACATGTCTGTGAGCAGCACCCTGTCAGGGTAGTACAGCGGTGGCATTACTGGTGACAAAAATTACATTTTGTACAAAGAGGGTCTCTTTAGAAAAAGGGAGGCATCTGATACACCTCTCAAAGTTTTCTTTGCTTTGGATTATGCTGCTGAACTCAATACACTCTTGGTATGATTGGCATGAATGTTAGTATTCAATCTGCTGAAAGATGAGCTAGAAAGAAAGCAACACTCAATCTTCTGTTATCAGAATCAGTCCCCTGAAGACAGATGACATTTTCAATGCACTAACAGCAATTTAGGAGCATCAGCCGCATATATGCCCATTAAACTTTATCTGGGATGAAAACACACTAAACTCAACTTCCTGTGTGTCACTTTCCGTCTTTGATCCTGTACCAATGACAATATTCAATCTATTTTAGTATCCCACTTCCCAGAATGACAGAAGTTTTAAAACAGGACTGAGAGAGTTCCCATGGATTTCTAAAACTGTCTCCTCTGTGCCATCTCAGTTTATTTGCGTGTCCAAGCTTGCATATTTTAAAATTTTATTCTTGAATTACAAAAATAAAACCCCAACAAAAATATCCTAGAAGCTCTACAGTTTTTATACTGTCTTTCACTATGAGTAATCTGAAGATCACGTCACAGTAGTTTAAATCATTCTGACCAAGCTAACTACAAATCCAGTAGTTCACAAAATAATAGCACCTATATAACTCTTTAAAAGTTGCAAGTAAGTTTTATGATGCATGCTGTAATTTTTATAATTCAAAAGAATCTGGTATATAATAAATAATTACAAATGTGAATTTTAATACTTAACACCTCTCCCATGGTGTAAGTAAAAAGCGTCAGTCTACATTAAAAACAAAACGCTGAGGTATATTCCTAACTGGAAAAGGCATTGCATGATGATAGTGTATGTTATTAGGGAGTAGGAGTCTTGACTGAAAAGAAGACAGTACTAACTTTAGAATTCCTGGAACCTCCACAGACAAATATTCCCAGTGAGGTCCCTATGGAAAACTCCTGCTTTACTTAAACTGGTGACTGTTCATGAAGACAACTGAAAAACAGGCATACTGCAATAATCTAAAATGCCCAATTTTTATCTGGGAAATATTTGCATACACATGATTGCCCTCTTTCTTGAAAAAAACTCATGTCTTCCAGTGTTCACTACAGGAAATGTGAAGCCAGCAAAGTTGGTGTCTTCACTGAAATGCCTGTCAAATCTCATAACAGACTTCTCCTTAATTTTACGTTAGCTCTTGGGACAGAAAGATGAATGAGAGCAGCTCATTTTCTGGCAGTCTTATGAGGCTGATTACAACCCACTATTGCTGTATTCACGGATTACGTGCGTACACAGTCTTTAGCACCCTCTTTGGCCTGGAAACACTGACCAAGTCCCGTTTTACATAACTGTAAACATCAACAAATAAGGCCATGGAAGCGTTCATTTCATGTTTATCCACTTGTTACCTTTTCAGTACCTTCCACACTCGCACAGTCCCACAAAGTTCTGGGTTTTCCCCACCCTGTTTTTGTTTTCAATGGTTTACGACTTGAGGAATTCGCTACCTTTGATGTTAAAATCATGATACACAAAATTAGACGATTGACTAAAATTACTGTTGTGAGATTAGTGCCTCATCTTCACAGAAACATTGTTTACTGAAGACTGTCGGCTAACAAGAGGAAGAAAGTGGTTATTTCACTCCTGGTGGATTTTTAGTTTACAGAACATGTTAATACCACCTGCAACTAGACTAGCAATAAACTGACCTTGTAGAGGTGAAACTGAAGGATTCAATGGAAGACAACAGTAATGGAGATACAAAGTGATAACACAAATACTGAGAAGGAAAACAGTGGAGTTCCAGTGAGGCCTCTGTACCCCACCAAGGACATCTGGGACCGTCCCACACAGAGGGCCTGGCACTGTGGGCAGCCTGACAAACAACCAAAAGGAAAATGAAGTTTTAACAAATTGTTTGCCGTCACAGAACTATGATATCTCACAAGTTTCAACTATGACTGACTTTTTTTTGTGCTTCCCACTACACTGTCTCCAGAGCAGCTGGCCTGCTGGTCTGAATAACAGAAAAGACAATATGGGGAAGGAACAGTTGTCAAATTCCACAATCACTTGCCTTCCTTTGGTGGGAATGTGCAGACCTCAAAGACATGCTTTGCAGGCTCAGGTGCTGTCTACGGTAACAATCTAGATCTAATGAGTTTATAAATTAGTTGACCTAGAAGCTAGGGAAGAGGCAGTGGTATCTTTACAGCACAACAGAATGGCAAACTAATATGAAATACCACCTCTGAAAAATCATCACATAAAAATTTGGATGTAAACTGTTTATCTGACTTCAACACATAGATCTTAGATCCTAGTACTGCCAGAAAAGTAACAGCTCTGCAACACAAGCGGCACACTGTGGAATTGCAGTATTTTGAAGTTACTAGAATCAATCTTTTTCAAAATGACATCTGTGTTTACAACTCATTTTAAAAAGCTAATAATACTCCCTGAAATTGTCAGCCTGAGTCATTGGAGATTTTTTAAATTACAAAAATGGTAGAGTTGATCTGAGTAAACAGAACCATCTAGCCAGTCCAACTCAACTGACATTTTCTCAGCCAACTCTGTCATGACCCAAACTAATTAAAAATCATAACCAATGTAAAATTAGAAGGACTTCATTTAATCCAGTCCCCCAAACAGCATATCTATAATTTTCCTGAGAGATATTTCATCTATTAAAGTCATCCAGTGATGACTTTTTATTGTGCCCTAGGCAATCTACTTAAATGCTCCATTATCATCTCCACTGGAATATCTGCCTAACATCTATCTTGAATTATTTTCTTGCTGCAATTTAAGGTATTTTATGTCTGTAGTGGACAAGAAAACTGTGTTATTTCCTCAGGCAAGAGAGAGAAAAGAAATTATTTTATGTCTACACCAAACTGTCTCAAGTTCAGTGTGTTGCAGGGCTGCCATTTTACTGATGACATCTCATGGCAGTGACACAGACTTCATGTACTTGGCATGACCTCTTTTTCAGGGAAAGTTTGGTTACGTTATTGTTTTAACTTCTTTCCCATCAAAACCAGCACAAAGCCTATGAAGGCAAGCCATGTTAAACTGCAGACAAAAATTACAACTGCCACTTTTTAACAAAGACTTGGCTTTTTTACTCACTCAGCATCTAACAAAACCCTAGCTCAAACAACAGACAAGATGTGGGACCATGGAGTGTACAGAAGTTTGGCAAGAATTCTACAGAAACAGGCTATGGGGAATTCAAGAGCAGAGGATGAGGGTTTATGTTTAGAAACACGAAGTTTTTGCAGTAGGAAAAGAAACATTTAACAAGTGCTTCCTTAGCAATGCCTCAGAAGGAACTTTTACACTCTACTTCTGAATTGTTATTAGGAAATACTTCTAATGAACAGCTGCTTTAGGAAATTGCTGCTGTTCACTTGCCTTTTCAAGGATTTCAGAACAGGAGAAACCAATTTCAAAACAGGAGAAACCAATTTCAAAACAGGAGAAACCAATCTGTGGTTAGCTAACCGTTCAGAAACTTCTGTTAGATAGGGTTTGGGTTGGAAGGGATCTTTTAGATCATTTTGTTCTAACACTTGTGCCCTGGGCAGAGACACCTTCCAACAGGCCAGGCTGCTCACGGCCCATCCAGCCTGGCCTTGAAATTTCCCACTCGGGCAAAATTCTGTTTGTACTTTCAAAGAAGAGCAAAGTGTTTTCTCACAGAACCTAGAAACAATTATGAGGTCTTGAACATCTTCAAAGACAAGTATTAACTATGATGCTCTTACAAAAAAAGAACAAAAAAAACCAAAAAACCACAAACAAATAGAAAGAACAATGCTTCATCAATGCCAACTGCTAGTCAAGGTCTGCAGCTTCCTATACAGAGAAAACAAATTATCTTCAAGATGGATGCAAATCAGTCAACACAATTCTCAACTGGAATATGAAACAGCAAGTTGTCCTGCAACTGTTATTCAGCAAAACATCCTAGCACATACACAGATTTCAGCTCTAAAACATCACCTCAGCAGACCAGAGCAGAGGGGTATGACAGAAGGTCAGCAGTGGCCTGCCTGCCTCTCTCCCAAAAGCAGAAGTAGAAAGATCAGCTGAAGCTTTGTGTACTATAACCGGATAATAGTAGGTGCTTCCTGCCTCATAGCCGCTACTCTGATCTGCCGGCTCAGAGGTGATAATCGCTCGGGGAGGCTCTGCTTCACATGTGCCAATCAGTTGCTACGCAGCAAAGCCAGGAACAATCGACAGCCCAGCCTTTAGCAGTAAGGATGCTTCCAAGAATCCATCAGAGGCTCCACCTTGCCACCACAAAAACACAAATGCTGTAAGCATGTATTACGGCTGAATACTTTATATTGTGAAGTTAGAGGCAAAATTATTAAAAATCACTGAGTTCTCTATCAGATAATCTGACAGGGGCTGTATGTTTGGCAAACTGCCAAACTATGCATATAAGGATTCATTAATGTTTTCTTCCAGCACTGCAGGTACAGCTTTGCATCCCTTATTCTCCCTTGCTTAAGGAAGCATTTCTTAAAACTGCAGGGCTGTTTTCTTTGAAGGGAGGACCAGAATATACTGCTGCAACAAGCCATGTCACGTCCAGTATTATTCAGCTTCCATGGCAATGGTAGTTAAGTGTCCCCCTTCTTTCCTGGTCCTGCAGCACTTTTCGTTCTTACAATTGTTTGGACAAATGTTTGTAGACACCAAATGTAAACATGGAAAAAAAAGCTGCTGACTATATGTTTTTAGAAATGAGCAATTTGAATTGGATCAGTTTAAATGGATCTGAAATCCAGTTCCAGAATGGTCATATAAATAGTTTTTCTGGCACAAAGCAAAGAGGGAGAGAAAGGACAGCTGAAAACTCCAAAAGTCAGTACTGCTGCTGAAGCTCCTTGCTACGCTCCTATGACTCAGGCCAACAGCAGGGGTGCAGCATATGACAAGTAAATGAGAACCTACCTATGCATGCTGACTTGATGGTTCACAGCAGACAGTAAGTCAGGACAAAGATATGTGGAACACAGGCTTCTTAAAACAGATACTGTGATTTTTTAAAAATAGGATGTAATTTAAGCTGCACTATCAGCTTTAGCAAAAGTCCTGGCTTGCCAAAAGCAGCTGTTTTTTACTTCCCTTTTCAATGCCACTGCTTTCTTCCTCCTGGCACTTCTCTCATGCTCCCCCTGCATGAGCTCACATTTTCACTAACTGTCTAGGAGCCCTAGAACCACAGGGCAAGTGGATCAACACAACACAAAGGTGGCAGTAGGAATGGATCTGGCTTTCTCAGCAAGTCACTGTCAGCATGGGTTTGGGTGTTGAGAAAATGCATCCTGACTCAAGACCATGACTTTATCACCTGTAAAATGCTCTCAGTAGAAAGCAGAATTTCTACACAGTACAATTTGCATGTACAATATAAAGATGTCACCTGGTTTTTTCAGTATTACACAAGGCTTACCATAAATTTCACCACATTCTCTATGGAACTGACTACTTCTGAGTATGTGGCTTATTACAATTACCACATGGAATACGTAATACTCAACACCCTGGTTTACAAGAAAATCTCTCTAAAATAGCCATCAAAAAAACCAAATTCTGCTCATTCTAAGCTTGGTTATGCCTTGTACAATAACAAGGATTAAACTAATTTGAAGTTGTATAACCTATTAGTTAAATATCAGGTTAATCCAAGCACCAAAGCTATGAGTCAAACTCCTCCCCTTGCCCGAAGGCAACCTCCTTTACCTTAGGAGATCCTTCTTTAACACAGATGATCTTCATTCCTGTATACAAGCTGCAGCTCCTTACTGCAGGCAATCTATTCCCCAGCTCTTACTAAGTGCAACCATTTATCTGTCTCTCTCCACTCAGCCCAGCAGATGCCATCTCCATTTCTCCATATTCTGAGGAGCCGCAGCAACCTTGTAAATTAAGGTCTGAACACAGCGACTATTCCTTCACTCCTTCCAGAGAACAATACAGGCCAAGAAGTAGCAATCCATGGGCATCACATAATGCTACTGTGTTTAATTTAATGGGGACAAAGCACATTTCTTCAACTAAAACTATGCCCATACACAGAATTCACCCAGGGACATACTGTAGGCAAATAAATTTGAGTCACACAGAATTCTCTAAGCCTGAGATTGTATGTGCCAGAATTGGTCTTTGTAGCCATCTGAGACACAAACAAACAAACAAACGAAACCGCTAAGTAACAGCTCTGCTTGTAATATAGGTCCCAAACAATACAAGTAGCGTTTTAAAGTTCTAATCGCAAGGAAAGTTTTACAGGCACAGTTTAAATTCTAACCTCACCATGAGAATCACACTTTGTACATGAACTTGTTATCATGAAGAGCATAGAAAAAGCAATAAAATTGGGGAAAAAAATGTGGGAAGTATCAAGCTTGACCACTTAGGTTTTTCTTACAGTTGTTTTAGAATATGTCCAAGCTCATACAAGAAATTATTTTCAGCAAATGACTTGTTGGCTGCCCCAATTCTTCAGTACTAATATGCAAGCAGGTTATTGGCTGCTCCCCTCTTCCCAACACAGACCAACGGCTGTATCATATACTAGGAAACTCTTAAATGGTGAAAATACCCATATACCAACTGTGAATTTGGTTTTGAACGTGTTACAAATCTTTTTTGCCTACTCTAATTATTTTCTTTTATCTGGAAACTAAATCCTGATATTTATAAAGCTGCATATGAAATTAGATCTATTACCACAGTTCCACATTGCAAAAGCCAATTTGTTTACTGAACTACTTGTTTATCATTATATCAAATAAGCAGCAGAGTAATTAAGTTTTCTCCAGCAAATCATTTTCATGTATGTTTTAAACTTGCTTTATGCAAATTAAAATCTTACCTTTATTAGTAGGACTGCCACAATGTATTCCACTTACGCTTTGGACAAAAATATGTTGCAATGCACTATATATGCAAATAAGCTTTGTTCTGTCATGCAGCATCCCGCATTTGATATACAGTCAATTGCAGCAGCACCCAGTCTTTTTAGGGCCCATTTTCTTTGCACAGCAGATGTAAACAGCTCATTTTCCAATAAATACATGTTTACATGGGCTGATTGTAAGTAAACAAAGCCAAACATCTGTTTAGTTATTAGCTTTGGTATCCATTTCTCTAACTTGCATTATCCCACTTAATTATCAACACCAAAGAAAGCCAGTAGAAGTCAGACATTTCAAGTTGATGCAGTTAGTACATAAAAGGAAAATAAAAGGAAACACTCAAAGCACTCTTCAAAGACCATCATGCAAGTGTTGCAGAAAGTTAAGCCCATCACCCATTTTTTGTTTACCCTTGCAAGGACTTAATTACACGTGCAGCAGTCTTTGCATAGCACCCATTTAATCCATGCCACCAAAATGGTAAACTTGGTAGTTACCAATCATTTAGATGGGGTCAAAAGGGCTAATGCCTTAGATTGCTCTTAATCATAAGATATCCTCAGACAAACCTCCCCAGTCTTCATTCTGGCTCTACAAACAAAATCAAGCAGCAGTGAAAATGTAATACCAACTACTGAATATAAAAAAAAGCAAATAAAAACCCAATATCCATCCAATCATGTACAGCTTATTTACATTTAAAATAAGACTTAAAAATATTCTAAACTATATACAATAGTAAATTCAGTTATTTCACTCAAATCCGTTTCAGCTATTGTTACTCTTTAGCTTAGTACAATTTTAATAGGTCTTCCTAAAAGTCCACAGTTAAGAAAGCAAATAGAAATGCATCAGAAGAAAACATCTGTTCAAAGACTTCAAGTAGATGCATTTAAAGAAACTCTAAAGTTTATTTTTCATTTCTTAACCAGGGAAAAGGATAATGGTACCTTAAAAGAGTAAGTTGTAGAGAGTTCTTTAGAAAGCTTCAGTTGTGCATGAAGGAATATTAATTCAAAGATTTTAATTTTGGAAGAGACTTAAAAGTAGTTGTTCATTATTGGAACAGATCGAGAGTGTAATAGGATAGGATGATACAAAATTTACATATATTTAATTCAGTGATTAACTGTCACACAGTATTATTATTAACTTCATTATTAAGACTTGTTCCATGAAGAAAAGAAGTTCATTCAACCTATCATCCTTGAAGTAATTTAAACAATTTAATTCAAAATTCATATTTATTAAGTCACTATTGTTACTTGCTGAGCAGTTACTTTCATGTCATATTGCTTAGCGCAAAAAGTTCAACGTTTTCACTTTAATCAATCCATCTGTTAATCAAACATATTCAGAATTCTCAAAGAATTGCGAACAATAGGTCTTCTCAGACTTTTTTTTGGCCTTTTAAGATCAAATTTTCAGCATAAAATTTAATATACACTTTCATCGTATCTTGATACCCATCACCAGAACTACTACTGTTGCTAGACAGCTTGGCAACAAAAATACAGCTTCTCCCTTAAAAATAAATAAAAGCCCTAAAACACATACCAGCAATGTGCCCCAACATCTGTACAACACAGAGAAAACCACAAAGAAATGAGAATCTAAAACCAAACACAACAGGATGCCTCCTGGGGACATTCGTATTCTTCTCACCTAATATTCTCTGGCACTCTAAAACCATCTTCACAGGTAGTGAAAATTCTGGGAAAGGGTAGTAGCACTGCAACATGACACATCATCTCAGACAACAGAGTAAAAATGGAATTTTCTCCTCACAGTCTCAAGATCCAAACATTAGCATTGCTCTTTTCAACATTCTGCCACATCTAGTGAACTTGTTCTACTAAAATGCAGATTGAAGTGTGCATTCAAGAAAGAGCACCTGATTTTGAAGATAAGATACTCCTTACTCTCAAGGAGCCTTCGGCAATTGTTCATTGAATTTACTGTTTACTGATGAGAAGCACATGACTAAACTCCTGAAAACAGCTATGGCATATGCAGCAGTGCTGATAATTTCACTGCATCACCCTGACACAGTGCTTCTACTGCTAAGGACGGGAGAATGTCTCTGGAAAGGAATCTATCAGTCCAGTGTACAGAATAGATACACCCTTACTAGAATTATAATCTACAAAGAGCTCAGTGTATCGTTAATATACCCTCAACAGTTCTACAAGAATTGCTTATCAATAAATGATCAAGTTCACAAACTGATCAGTATTGGAATTCACATCAGAGAGGGTACTGAATAGTTATGAGACAGCAAGGACTGCTTATGCTAATTTCTCTTACTTATAATTGAAACTTTCTGATGTTTCAAGCTGCAAAGCTTAATGAAAGCATATTTAACACTTATATGGAAGACTCCTCCCTCAACTTGTTGAGTCTTAAGATCTTCTAATTTTGATTTCTTTTGATTTCTGTAATGTAATAGAATTAGTCACATCTTACATGCATACACACTTAAACAGAGAAACAACAACCAAAAAAAAAAAAAATCAGACTGAGTATGGAAAGAGGTCAAAGCATGATATGCTAACTTCCTGGATACTCAGCCCCACTTTTTCAAAAAGATATTTAAATCTGGAAGTGTTAACCTCCTCTTCCCCCACTGGTACTTGGGAAAAAGAGATGCAGGTTCTATTATTCATTTTCCAGAATACTTCCTATTGCTTTAAACATGAGAGTATGATCTGGTCAGTATTTGCAGGAAAGCCTACCCCACAGCGCAAGAAGGATAGTTTAAAATTATCTATTAAAAATACAGAAGTATCAAGATTTACAGAGCTGTCTGCTACTATCAAATTCACAGTCTTTAGAGGTTTGTTCTTAAGAGCTGGAAGCAGCACTCCAGGTGGGGTCTCAGCAGAGAAGGGTAGAAGGGCAGAATCCCCTGCCTCGACCTGCTGGGACACTGTTCATGATACAGCCCAGGTACAACTGGCATTCTGGGCTGCAAACACACACTGCCAGGTCACGTCCAGCCTCTCATCCACCAGCACACCCCCAAGTCCTTCTCAGCTGCTCTTGATCTGTTCACCCTCCAGCCTGTACAGACACCAGGGATTGCCTTGACCCAGGTGCAGCATCTTGTACTTGATCTTGTGGAACTTTTCTTAGATCGCTATGGGCCCAGTTCTCCAGCTTTGTCCAGGTGCCTCTGGAGGGCATCCCATCCTTTACGTGTGTCAACTGCACCACTCAGCTTGGTGTCACCTGCAAATTTATTAAGGGTGCACTCAATCCCTCTATGTCAAGAAATTAAACTGACCCCAAGGAACACCACTGAAATTCATTGGGACACCAAGCCATTGACCACTATCCTTTGGATGTAACTGTCCACCCATCAAATCCACTTCTCTTAAATTTACAGAGAACAGTGTTATGGGGAACAGTGTCCAGATAAACGACATCTGTAGCCCTCCCCTGGCCCACTGATATAGCTCCTCCATTATAGAAGGCCACTGGATTGGCAGGACTTGCCCTTGGTGGAGCCGTGCAGGCTGTCCCAAATCACCTCCCTGTCCTCCACGTGCCCTAGCACAGCTCCCAGGATTATCTGTTCCATGATCTTCCCAGGTATAGCAGTGAGGATGACAGGTTGGTAGTTTCCAGAGTCCTCCTTTCTACCCTTTTTAAAAACGGGTACAAAGCTTCCCTTTTCCCAGTCATTTGGGACTGCATCTGACCACCATGACTTTTTGAGTATCATGGAGAGTGGCAAACACTCTAACACCACTATAACTCCTTTCTTCTGTAAATACATCTTCAGTAACTGAGTTCTGAAATGCATTTTACAAAAGCATCAGTTAACAAAACACTACAACTTGTTCTTCCGTGAGTTAGGAGGGATTCCAAATCCATAAAATCACAGCTATTTCCTTAATCCTTAAATTATGAACTAACCATCTATCATTTCTCATTCACAGTAACTAACACAGTAACCCCACATGTATCTTCTAAAATGTAATTGTGGATCATTATCTGTGCCTAAAATCGAGCTGATACATGTCTCAAAACTGCAGTGACCAAACTACCAACAAAGCTGACCACGTGACACTGAGAGGGAAGTTACACATGAAGAGCAGGTGGCACTCAAGGCAGTTGGATTTCCATGACCATAAAGATTCCATTATATATTCTTGTTGCATATTCAGAGGAACACAGGTACAGCCAAGGCAAATAATGCCACTGCCAACTTAGGAAGGCAGTCTATTTCAACAGTCTGTATTTAAGAAAGAACATTAAGTGAAGGCTGAATTAATTGCATTGATTATGGTAAGTTTCTCAGGCAAGTGGTAAGAAACAGCTGCTTACAAAGGCTGTTTCCTAAACCAGACAAAATCCATTATACCCCCATCCACTGGAGGCTTAAATATCAGAATTTTCTTTTGCCAGTGCTAATGACAAAATGAAGGAATTTCAGTATATCTCAAAGACAACCTAATGCCTACTATTATGCATACCTTCAAACCTATTGTTTCCAATAAGCACATTTCATATTCAAGAAGAAAATTCTCATGGCAGATGCAGGAAATTCACCAGTGTTTCCAAAGATGCTCATTCTAAAACCAAAAGCTTAAGTCTATGAGCAACCCTAAGCATCTAAGGCAAGTCAGACAACATGAGCACTGTCAGCACCCTTCTGGATATAGGATGAGGCAAGAGTTTGAAATAGCAAATAAAAGAAGGTTAATTGATAGCTTATCTCTTATTCTTCATGTGGAAGGACTAGTAAATACTGCCTGAGGCCAAACTGCAAGAGCCTAAGAAAAAAAAAAAACACACATTCACACAGCTTTTAGTGTGAAGTAGTGACAGAAACAAACAAGGGTGACTTGTGGACAGGCTCACTGGCCTTTTTATTTACATACCTCTTAAAAATATAAATTGTTTTAAAGTATTTAGATGTTCTGCAATCAAATACTAAAAAAATACACAAACATCCTACAAAAGAATAGTAGTGGACGAAATGGGGATAATTTCCAAAATACTTTTCTAAAATTTACATAGGATAATCAATAAAAACCATTTTCATTCATAGGCAATGTTTAGGAAATTTTTCTTACTTCAAATGAAGATGAGTAAGTCTGTACAGATTTGCTTTAAAATATATACATAACTGCTTGGTTTAAATATTAGAATTATTAACTCCTTGATTTTAGCATAGTAAATGACCACAAACTTCCAAGCACTACACTCAATTACTCAAGCCATCAAATAAAACCAGAGCAATTAAGACTTTTGAGAGAAATAAATCAAATCCTCTCTTTTGTATAAAACATCTATTGTTGGTAGTTTCATGCCTTAAAAACCTCAAGTGTCACAAAAATCATGCATAGGGTTATCTTTTAGCTGTTCCACATGTCACATGTATATATTTAACTCATGCAACAACACACTGCAGCTGCCAATTTCTCTCAGGATAACTGAGTTGTTCACACAAGCAAAAACCACCTTTTCAGCAGTGCGTGCCTTTGTAATCACTAGTTAAGTATTTAAAATCTCTCTAGCAAACAAGATATAAAATTATCAGCAACATGTATCAGCATCCTTTTGAGCAGAAGCATTTCTACAATAGAGTGACAAGAATGTATGGAAGCACTGGAGTTAATTACCTTTTACTACCCTTCATCTGGGTACCACTGCCAGTATTGATGATTGACTGTTGATAAGTTGTCAGGTGGTAATAAATACAGGGGAGGGGTTAGGGCATGGATACTTGAACTAAGCACGTTCCTGAAGAACTAACAAGAATGTGAAGGTGAGAAGGGTTCAAAAAGTTGGTGTGTTTCAATCCCACAAAGCGTAGCAGTTAGTAAAGGAACCTCACAGCACCACGAACTTAATGACAAACTGAAGCAGGTCCTCAGATATAAAAGTACGTCCTGGAAAACCTCCACAGAACATACAAGTAGGCAAGGCTATTAAGAATTAATTCACTACTCAGCAATTTGTGCCTCTGCGTATTTCCTCCTAACATTAAACAAATAGTCACTTAATGTATCTGTAATGATTTTCTTTTGTATAAGTATTCTGTACAGCTCTTCATATTTAAGGTACTTCATACACAATGCACGTAGCATTACTAATTAATAATGTTGTGTATTCAATTAATAATATTGTGTATTCAACTATACATATGTGTATATATATAAATTTATATATATTTGGCAATATGAGTATTCAGGGCCAAATAAAAACCACTTTCTTTCACATAATTAAAATCTGACATGGTCAAAAACAAACACATGACAACCCCCTGCTAGAAATACCTTTTGCCTTTGGAATCACACCATGTTTCAGTCTGGTAGTTTTGAAGCATTCTGGGAAGCAGATATTAACTCAAAGTACCAAAAACTCTCCAGATGTGAGAAACTGTTATTTTAACAACTCTCTCCATCAAACTCAGCATTTACATAGCAGTGGTTGATACAAACCAAGCTTCTACAGAAAAGAGTCCAAATTTATTGGAAGCTCAATTTAAATATGAACCCAGACTTTTACAGGGTTTATAAACTAAAAGTCAGATATAGGGAGTAGTTTTATACCTGATCAACAGTCACTATAACTAAGAATGAAAAACACGGAAGTCCAACATAGGACTCCAGCGGTGCTGTGATAAACTGCTACATTTCAAATTAATCAGAAATATTTAATAAACCTTGACAACTGAAAATCTCCTAACGATGGGGAAAGGAAGGGTAATCAAAGTAAAGCTACCAGGGCTAGGGAAAAGTCTCACATTGAAAAAGTGGTATTTCCTTTCACATAAGATTTTTAACTTGACATAATATTAACATGAAATTATATTCCCTGTAAAAGGAGTATGTTCATTGCTTGGAAACAAAAATCATTAATGAATTCCTAGAAATAGAATGCA
This sequence comes from Dryoscopus gambensis, assembly GCA_013389985.1. Lineage (NCBI taxonomy): Eukaryota > Metazoa > Chordata > Aves > Passeriformes > Malaconotidae > Dryoscopus > Dryoscopus gambensis. Next base: position 2,564 of record WEIT01000622.1, on the reverse strand, counting down.
TTTTTTCTTTAGAACAGCCCCACAAAAATACTGAAAATAAAATTCAAAACCAGTAACAATGAGAACAAATACAGTAATTCTACTTTATGTACAATTAACTGCATTTGCAGGAGACAAACTGGAATATATAACTAATCTGTTGTATCTGTTTTCATATAAAGACCAAAAGATTTTAAGAGAGTAAACAGATTATTTTTCTCCCCTCTTTGTAAACTCCAACAGGACTTCTGGTTAAGATAATTCCTTCAAAGAGTAAAGAGGGACTTAAAAAAATTGAATCAGAGCCCAAGAAGAGGTGGATGTATTTCCTTTCTAGAAATATAGGGTAGCAAATCTGTGTGTAATGGCTGTCCTTGCTCATCACAAAAACTTTAACACGCAGTGGATCTGCCTGTACTCTGAAAGGATACAAACACAGCTACAAGGGTGAAGAACACCACGTGTTTCCCCATCCTACTAATATTATGTCCAACAAAAGACTACCAAGTGGAACACAGAACGCTTGTAAGAGAATTAAGCAATTAATTCACAGGACAAAATAACAAAATGAAGGTTCACACAGCAGGAAAAAATAGAGCAACTTGGATCTATACAGAATCTAGGCAGTAAACCTCAATACACTTTAAAAAATAAAGGTGTACCATCCCTGTTAAACCATATGTTCCACTGACTTGCACACAAGACTGATGATTCCCCCAGCACACCAAAATTTTTCATTTCCATTTAGACATTCAAGGACCTTAACAGTGTACAGTTCAGTAAGAAAAATACCAAACAAAATCAAATAAACCCAAAATAACCAGCACAGGATGGAAAAATATGGAGAAATGATATTAAGTTTCTCTATACCACTGAATCCCTTCACATCAAACATGTTTTAAAAAAAGATAGACATGCAATCTGTCATCCTTTAACAGTAATAACAACAAAAGCATTCATAGTGAAAAAACAATGTTCTTATACTTTATTCTGTATGTTTCTATGGCACAACTATTACTGCTTTGTCAGCTTAGAAATGTTTCACAGTAAGCANATCAGGTATGACAAAAAACACTAATGGTTAATTAAAAAAAAGAAGAAAAGAAAGACAGACGAACAACACTAAGGTAAATTAGCACGACCTATAATTATCTAGGTATAAACATGAAACAGCCACTTGCACTTACTAGCAGAACACGAAGTCATAGTAGGTTACAACATACGCATGCCAAACCAAACAAAAAGAGCAGCTAACATCAT
>WEIT01000617.1:13413-29907 GCA_013389985.1 Dryoscopus gambensis | reverse complement strand
AAGAGAAGCACCATGAGTTTCTGTGAACAGCTGTTAGTGGAGTTACAAAGAAGATTACACTGGCTTACATCTTTCCTTTTGAAGCGCTTCTGATGTTATTCCTATGATTTAAATAAGAACAGGAAAAAAACCCCCAGGGTCCCAAACAACTGACCAACGGCCTCAGCACTGCAATGGCATCCATCACTGCACCCTGTGCAGTCATCTCAGTCACCACCACACAAACACAGAACTATATGCACACTACATCCCTTTGATCTAACAGGAACTACTGTTTAGGAAGAAACTTTAAGGAACATGGTAAGATCTGAAAGGACCCTGGAACTCAGTATAAATTTCTCTTAGAACTAAAAAGTAGTCAATCAGTATTTTTAATATATATAAACACATATATCTATTTCTGCAAATATCTACATACATATGTATATAGATATATATACCCACTGTGCCTGAAAGGAACCTGTAAGAATCTCATTCATATGAAGATCTGCTCTGACAGAAAAAAAATACAACTTGATACTTGTTGGGGCAGAACACCTGTTGCAGTGTAAAGTCCTGGAGCAAACTCCTGATATAAATGACTATAGGCAAGAAATTCAAAACCTAATTGGTTTTTATACTCTCTTGGGCTTCAAAATTAGACATATTTCCTGTAGCAGCTTATACTTCAATGGTAATGGAGAGAAAGCACTAAAAATAACAAAAAAGCCTTCTGCATAGTATTATTATGCTGCAAAGAAGAAAAGCTATACTAATTTGGAAGTGCTCAATAGCACACTGTTCCTGTAATACTAACGATAAAGACATCATTACTGAAATGCTCAGTACACCTATTTATACCGTCATGCAATGTGTCACTGAACCTTGCTACCAAAGTACGCTAAAAAATCAAAAGGGCGGATTGTTGGCTTGGTTTATTTCCTGCTCATTGGTTTTGATTTCTTCCTTGTTTTCAATAATGTTTACAGCTGTCAGCGTTGAAAAGAAAATCTCTGGATGGAAAAGCATCTTGTTGCAGAGTCTAATCCCAGTTCAAGACAACAGACTGCATATATAAACTCAAATCAGGGTTGATTTCTTAATGCTGTGATGCTAAATGTCAACATTATTAACTCCTGTACTTTGCTCCTGCTTAGGTTGTATGCTTATCGCTCAACTCCTCTTATCTTCCCTGTGTCTTTAAATCAACAGGAATTTACCAACTGCACTCATCGATCACTCTTTTTTTCCCCTTCGCATTCTTAGAAGATAATTTGCCTTCCTGTACAAAACAGTGTGACACACTGAGTATTAGTGATTCTACAGAAAGTTCCTAATTTCATTCAGTTTTGAAAAAAACATTTTGAACAGTTCCTCTGCCCACTGTATTCTGCTGGAGAAGCTGGGAGCAGTTGGCTGCAAAACTTGAAGGTGTCCACTGCAAAAGAATTTCGTGACTGAGGTACTTTGGCTGATTTCTTCCCCTTTTCCTTGTAAACTCTGCAGGCATGAAAGAATCATAGGTCTATTAAGGGGCTAGTTTGGAAAAGCTAATCTTGCAATTTTTCTGTTCATGCATACCTGCACAAATGAACGTGTATTTACAGTGAACACAGCGAGCACATGAGCACACTAAGGCTCCAAACATGTTCTGTGAACTTCATCTAAAAACATCACAAAAAATGTGAAGCTATCATAAAACTACCACAGCTGATTTTGCACAGAGAGTGGAACAGGGCACAGATCTCCTGACTTACAGATGTTCTGCAAAACCCAAGTATGCAGTTCACAAAAGCAGCCATATGCCTCAGCCTCTACAAAAAATGATGCAACTTGTCTTTCATAATTCCAGTTCACAACTCCATATTAAATTAATTGTGTTGATTTGTATTTAAGTAACAACATCAGTCTTCGAGTAATTAGAGGCCTTATGTTCTCAGCATCAACAGACCACCTAGAAGCCAGCTCTGGCACCCTCAGAAAATTCTACTTAAAAATCCAAAGCCTCAGAAGCATTAAATAGAACTTTCTGAAAACTATATTAATGATTGCTTTGGCAGGTAAACAGCCACAGGAGACCCAAAATGCCAACAGTTTTTATTTTGCAGGGAAAAACTTAAAGTCAAAGCTCCCTTGATTCAAACCTCCTAATTCAGAAATGCTCTAAATAAAAGCTTTCATTTTGCCAACACCACATATTGAGATTTTGAAAAATGTTTTATTTATAAATGTCTTTTTTTCCCAAATCTTGCTTGTTCAACTGATATAAAAAAAAATTTTAAAAAAGGAAACCCAACCCACAGCTGTTCAGGTTAACTTTGAAGTGTTCATTTGGACAAATCTAATGTATTGTTTTTTCCAAATTGATTTGCAAAGATATTATTCACATTCTTTAAATGATCACTGGCAATCAAAACTCCCACCCAACTCTCTGCTATTGCTACTATCACAAGATCTTGTTATATTGGCGCCTAAAGGCCCTCTACACCTTGGACCCACAGCAGATAAGAAAATGTTTTTACAAACAATTTGCCACTTTAATACTAAATAAAGATAATTAATACAAAAAGGGGTAAAATAACAGTCAAATGACAACTAGTCACACAGAGATTGAACACACTAAAAGCCTGCAATTCCATTCCCACTTTGGCACTCCCCATGCAAGCTTCATATACATTAGGTTAAGTTATTACAGATCAAGGAGGACTGAACTAGGGCAGGGAATGAGCCCAACATCTGTTCTCTTTCAAAGGTACCAATATAAAAGCCTTTTCATCCTGTTCACCGGTTGAACACTGGTGTAGCCTTTTATTCACCTGTCATGGTGTAAGCCCAGCCAGCAGCCAAGACCCAGGCAGCTGCTCGCTCACTCCCCAACCAGTGGGATCAGGGAGAGAATCAGGACAAAAGTCAGAAAACTCACGGACTGAGATGAAGACAGTTTAATAGGGAAAGCAAAAGTTACATACACAAGCAAAGCAAAATGTGGGATTGATTCACTGCTTTGCAATGGCAGGCAGGTGTTCAGCCAGCTCCAGGAGAGCAGGGCCCCATCACATGTAATGGCTACTGGGGAAGACAAACGCCATCACTCCAAACATCCCTCCTTCATCCTTCTTTCCCCCACCGTACATACTGAGCATGATGTCACATAGTCTGGAATCTCCCTTTGGTCAGTTTGGGTCACCTGTCCTGCCTGTGTCTCCTCCCAACCTCCCAGGCACCCCCAGTCTCCTCCCCAGTGTGGCAGTATGAAAAGCAGGAAAGGCCTTGGCTCTGTGTAAGCCCTGCTCAGCAATAACAAAAACATCTCTATATTATCAATCCTGTGTTCAGCACAAATTCAAAACACAGGCCTGTACTAGGCACTGTGATTAAAATTAACTCCTGGCTAAAACCAGCATGTCACCTTTAGAGACAAATGCACAACAGAAAACCTTATCCATTTCCATATTGAAGAAATCCTACAACATTTATCTTGATTTCCTCCTGCCAAAAAGCCTAGTTAGCATATTAATGCATATTCAGGTCTTACTGTTCAGACAGTAAGATACTGAAGTCAGTTCAATAGGATGAAGGCACCACTCCAGTGGCTCTACACATTCAACGATAAAGACTTGTGTGCTTGAAGTCTGTGATGTGATACTGAGCCACCAGCTGTGATGTACTGACAACAGTGTAGTCATGGAGATCATCAACCTGCTCTATTCCCAGTGGAACAGATAAAAGGGGCATCTCTGGGAAAACTGGTTAGTGCAAAAGTGTTCAGAATCTCCACTTCAATGACTTATTTATACTTGCAAAAACATCAAAAGCAGAAAAAAACCAAATCAAAACAAAAAACCCCCACCTGCCTTTCTTTATTCCCCCAAGCACTCAAACAAAATTTATGCAAAATATATAACTGAAGAAAAGTTTCCCTGTATCCCTTCTGCCTGCACCCTAATGCGTTTGCCTCCCCAGAGTAAAATTCCCAGTTATGTTTTACAATCCCATTAATAACACGAGAACTTGACCTGAAATCTATAAATCATTGTTGACCAAAGCCTCACACTAACAAACAAAGCCTCTCCTTGGGCCTCCCTATACATCACTGCTTTTATCCACCACAACAGCCTGCCAGAACAAATGAGTCTGGTACTAAGCCCATAATTATGAGCTGTTATGAGAAGAGGCTTCTCCCAGAATTGAAGATCCTTTAAGGATATTGTCCTGCCTCCAGCTATTGCCCTTAAAACTCAACACTGTCTAACACCAGTGATTTTGCGTCTACCATATACCCCTCTAAGTGTGACCAGGGAAGTGCTAAAACTCTTGCAGGACTTTTGCAACAAATAACGTTAATTTAATTACCCAGGAAGAGAGGGAACAGGAACATGAAAAGTTTTATTTATAAAAAAAATATTTCATAAACACATTAAAAATTACCCTGAATACAAGAGCAGAGTAGATTAGACCTACAATTTAAAGCAAAACAAATAAAACCCCCATGGGTTTTATGCTTATAAAAGAACACATCTTCACAGCCTATAAGTATCAAGCACCACATTTACCTGTTCAAGAGGCTAATGTTTTCCCACCTCTCACATACAACTTCCATCAACACACCTCCATCCTGATCTGAGAGCTCCACTGTGAATCTTGGGCCTCTCTGCTGAGAATCCCAAGGATGGAGACCAGTAACAATGATCACAACACAGGGCTCTCAGGCCCTTAGCTTATCACTACCAACCTGACTCATACCGGAAGACAAGCAGTGAAAGATTGAGACTCTCCTCTGGTCCCTGACCTAGAAAAAGGGCATCACAAAATCAGCAGATGCCACTCAACAATTAAGGGACTATGAAAACAAACAGTGATCGATCACAGCAGTCAATACCATTAAAAAGGTAAATGAGGATTTAAAACCTCTAGAACAAACATAACCTGTTCTGCACCTGCAACAGGATCACAAAGAAAAGAAGTTCTGTCCATTTATTTTCTCTTTGTCATCCCTCCACCAACAAGTCCTACTTTTCTCACTTTCTACCTCTGACATCAAGCTTCTCTGCTGTTTTCCTCCTCCAACCACTTTCTACATAACTTTAGTCCCATCTTCAGATCTAGCTAACTTTGTCTCTCCTCCTGTACTCAACCCATCCCTTCAACCATCAGCTCTTACTGCTTAAAAGGAAAAGAACAGAGCATAACTTTGAAGCAAGATCCCACCAGCTTGCCCATCTGTGAAAGTATAGGGCTTTTTTATTTCCACCACTAAACAAACTACCTTCCCAACTGCTCAAATGTTTAGTACTCTAAAACTTCCTGGCTCATTGCTCTAATAAAAATACTCCCAGTAGGGTCCCTCACACTTCCTTGAGCATATTTCTAAGCTCCTATTCTCTTCAGCTCGCCTTCATTTTCACCTACAGTCTGGTTTCAGTATCTTTTTTGTGGTTTGGTTTCCATAACACTATCTTCTATGTGTCTGTTCTTGTGTAAACCCTTTCTCACTTGCTGTCTAAGATGACAAAATATCCTGGGGCTCTGGCACAGCCCTTGCTCCTCCTCCTCCCACTACTATTTCTAGACTCTCCATCGCCTGTCAAACCTATGGTTTAACTACTGCTGTTACCTCCAGTCAGTCACAAAACAACCACTGCACTTCTGTTTTGCTTTGCTCTATCAAATCCACTGCACCAATTTTTCCTACTGACATATTCCACAAGGGATGTAACCATCAACTTCAATCAAAATTGTGTATTTTTTCACAGTGTCCTACATTATTTATTCCAGCTGACAGCACCAGCATAGTTGTTATCACTCCTACCCTCTATAGATAATTTTCAACTTTTTCTTCTCTTTACATCCTGTGCCTTTGGTGCTACCAACAGCCAGTAGAAAGTCTGGCTCCAGCAGCAAAATTATCAAGAGATAAGATGTATACAATCTACATCCAAATTAGTTTTTGCTTTTGGGGGCTTTTATTACTTTTATTTTTGCCTACCTTTCTAGACCTGTGTGTCTGTCCTCTCCCAAAGAAAAAAGCACTAAGGAATCACAATTCATCTAGCCCTGCGTATCAACTATAAGAANAGAGTAAAATAACCTTCCATTATCCCCACCATGCTGCTTCCAAAATAGAACTTGGTCATTAACAACTCATGTAGCAATGCATAGGTAGGATAAAAAGAATTGGGCAGTTACTAGTGTATATTGATTTTTATTGAATTATTAACAGAGCTGTAGAGAAACTGAGCAAGTTGGATTATAAATGTCAGCACCGTTGTAATAAAACTAATAAGAGATTTTTATATCTTGACTAGACTGATAAAGCATCAATTAGACTAAAAATGAATTCTAACTATTGATTCTTCACACAAGGCATGTTCTTTCCTAGCCCATAAATAAATTGCAGAGATAACACATATACATATTGTACACATCTTAGTGCTTTTCCCTTCAAGCTATTTTAAATCTCTGATCTTTGCTTAAGTTCATGATTTCTCTGTGTAACCTGTGAGGAGGCCATCAGGACAAAAATACTTGAAATAAAAGCAAAGTCACTCAAGGTCTATATTCCTTGACAGAAGTTCTACATAGCTTTGCAAGGGCAAAATACAACATTACAGCATTTCAGAAATATCATTTTTTAACAGTACAAAGAGCTGTTTTTATTTCAACTTGCCCCAGTTTTTGGAAAGGAAGACAGACTGTTGAGATGAAACTGTCCTTGTTAAAACATGCAGTAGGAGATATTGCTCAACAGCTACTTGTGAATGTGAGGTTCTTGGAAGAAATTGAAGTCTTTATCTCAGTCTTGTGAAAACATCACTGGACTCCACACACATTATGTAGTTTTAAAAATACATATCACAGGAAAATTTTGAAAACAAATATTGTCCGCCATCATGTAATATTTTACTTGGCAAACTGCATCTTCTTACTATTTAATATCTTATAATTAATTCATATAGTAGTGTGTACGTGATGAAACAAGTAATTACACATAGTTATTTGTCAGACATGAAAGCATCCCAGGGGGCCTTTCCTTAGGCTCCACATAACTAGTCTGATACAGTTGCATACTGAGAATAAGAAGGATGCTGTATATGATTAATTAACAAATTCCAAAAATCAGAACAACTTGCTGACACACCAGCTCATGATCCAACCCCCTTCAGCACTGCACTTAGTTAGAAACAGGTCTTTAAATCTGAATTGCAAAATAATATTTTTCTTTTATTATTTAAGTAGGACAACTTCTCATCATTTTGAACTGTGAATGTCAAGAATTTCAAAATACTTGCCACTCTTCATGTTTTTGTTTTCTCCTATTTTAAAAGGGTAATAAGGAACATTAATATTTTTATACAGGACTTACAAATATGTATCAGGTTCTTCTCAGGAAGACACAGCACAGACTGTATTGCACCAATGTATTTTAAAACTCCCTACTGGCAGACAGTAAAGATAGTACCTGCAGTGGTAAGGCCCCTGTGTGTGAGTTAGACCGTATTTGGGGTTTGGGTAGGGTCTAAACCATGCAGTGTATTTTTGTGAGCTCCCGGGTAGATTACTGGCAGTTTTACAGAAAAGCGCTGGTATCACAACTCAGCTGTCTCTCCAGCTGTGCCAAACTAGTTACGAGTACCATAAGAGATGCACACACAGTGGCTGCTATTGCTCTACACTCTTCATGGAAGAATATTTATTTTAAATTCAGTTTGCCTTAATGCAAGGCATTTCTGTGTCTTTGTTAAAACCCCTGGGGATCTGGCCTTTATGCATTGTTAAGACGTGTCACTTTTAGATTGAGGTCTTAAAAGTTACAAAAGAAATCCAACCATTTGGCTGTGGGTACTTTTCACACACTGAAAGCACCTAATTTTTTCAGTAGTCACCTCCCAGCAAACAGCGAAAACTGGGCCAAAAGTAAAATAAGAACAAAACTATGGCTTTATTTACTTTTCTCTTTTGCTTGGAGGTTGCAGGTCTACTTAGTTTGTATGGAAACTTTCACCTTAATTTCTCATTTGAAGCCAAAATACATCATATGTTTTTATTGCTAGTGGAAAAGGGCTGCTCTCCATACAAAACCTCTCCTTACTAGATACTAGTAGCAAAGTTTGAAAGTTTTCAAGAAGCTCCCTTTATATGATTAGTTTCAGCTGTTTGGGTTTTTTTAATTGTAGTAGCATCATTGTCAGTCCTGGCAATGGGCGGATGATAGAAACATTCTGAACATAATTACTGTAAAAGTAAGTAAAATTAAGTAACACTGAATCACATCCTGCCATTTGTACACATACAAACTATCCCACTGCTACAAGTGGTGGAACTATCTGTAACTCAGTATGCACCACACTTTATGAACTGGTGTCAGGGATACTTGGATATGCTTGTGCACTTTAAGTTAGGAATAAACTGTATTGCTTTCCTCAGTTAAAGCTATGGCAGACAAGAAGGATTGGTCCCACTCTGACACAGTCACACATTAAAACTGCTTTTATAATTCTTCATATTAAGATTTCTCAGTAAAATAATGATGGAAATAAGATGACACTTATTGCTTTCGATGAGAAAAAAATTAATAATTGATAATATATTAAAACTATTTAATATTAATGTTTCATTTTAATATTAATACCATTTAATTAGTTTTTAATAGAAATTTGGAAATAACATTCTGCCATCCTGAAGCGAAAGTTTTTCTTTCTGCTTGATTGGTTTCCCAACCCAACTCCAAATGACTAGGTACTGACTCAAACACTGCCAGCTGATGGAGATGGAAATCTTTATTTCTTAGCTGTATGTGATACTACTGACACTTTTCACTTCCAAAAAAAAAATTTTTCTATGAAGAGGGAAGTGTGAGTAGCCTTCCCAGGTTCACAAAGCTGACAGTACTGTAGAGCTTTCAAGAGGAACTCTAACTGAAAAAAAATGCTGCATACCACAAAGACAGCAAAGCTAGCAAATAGCCCAGTACTGTCTGTTAAAGACCCAGAGGACTTAAGAGAATATATTCTAATACTCTGAGGTTTATCTCCATTAGAGAAGTCTCTTCCTTCACTCTTCCCAATATTACACTTAATTTAAGAAAAAATGTATTTTTGATAACTGTACTTGGCCAATACAATGCAACACATATCCCACTGCAACTTGATTATAACTATCCTTTATAAGATTTCTTCTCTTCACTACTATCTGTGAAAATCAGATTAATTTTGAAAATGTACTTTACTTTTGTAATCCAGTAATTAAAACCAACAAGATTAAACAAGAAGATTAACAACAGACTGTACTAATTAGGTAACTGAAGAAGAGCAAATTCATGTTGTTGGGGAAGAGGGTTAAATAACGCATTAGTATTTTTAAGCATACATAGGGATAAACTAGTAAATCTTTCCAAACAGAATCATAACATACAATTTTGAGCTAAGGGACACCTGATAAGGTCTAACCAAGTGGCATATTTCTGACGTGCTCCAGGAATCTCTGTAAAGAGACAATTTCAACTCTAAGACTGCTTACTTCCCTCCACTGACAATGATTCAAATCAAGCTAGCTTATTCAAAAGCAGATTTCTCAACTGAAAACCTTTTCCCCTCGAGGGACAATCATCAGTGAAGTGGATATAATTCTCAAATCTAGACGAAGTCATTCAGTCTTTGGTCTAATTTCATCTGATACACTCGAAACTGGGACAAACATGACAAGAGCAGAGAAACTAGAAGAGTTACTGAGGAAAAGGATAAATTAGAATATAAATGGAAAATTGTTTCACAAAAAATTGTTTAATTATTCTAAATTATGCCAGATTGTTAAGTTAGCTATTTGGTGTACTGTGCAAATAGTACAACTAAATTTCCAAATATCAAAAACCAAACATTATGGTCCACACACACCCATAATGTAAATTTGTAATGTGTAGAGGGCTGACCCTGGTCAGCAATTTAGTACCCAGCAGCTCCTTTCTTGCTCAGCCCTTCAGTGGGATGAAGGAATTAATAAAAAGAGCAAAAGTGAGAAAAAACTCATGAGCTGATATAAAGACCATTTAATAAGTGAAGGGAGACAGGAAAATAAGTGACTCAAGGGCAACCCCTCTCCAGCTCCCACCAGCAGACTGATGCCCAACCAATCTCTGAAAAATAGCCACACTGTACTCCTGTTTACACTACTGAGAATGACATCACAAACCTAAACCACAGCACCGCACAGGCTGCTACGAAGAAATTTAACTCTTATCACAGACAAGACAGACACGTGATGTTAAATAGCCTCTGCATCAGGCAAAATCCCCTTGATCAAGAAGTAAATAACCCAGTTCTCCCAGGTCATGTTCTGTCTTGGTCTCTACAAAAATTATTGAATTCTGTCTTTTGAATTCTTTCTTGAGTTCCTCCCTCTATTTAATCAGCAATCCTTGGCAGCACTTCTGAACTGAAATCAGATTTTGCACAGAGATAGTTGAAATATGCTCCTCTACATGCATCAGATTATCTTGGTAGCCAAGAGTCACAACTTTTATCCTGAAAAGCCTTTTCAGCATAGCTCCACCATCATAAAAGCAGTGGGTATTGAACACTATTTGAAATAGAATATTCCAGAGGGTGATCTTCAATTTGAGAGTACTGCAGATGTTGCTTTGGGAAAAACTAATTACACTTCACCAGAACAGCTGTTTTAGTAACATGTTGATGTTAGGTAGGATGCCATATTTAAAAGCATCAACACCTGGGCAGCACAGCATAACCCATACATAACTTGCCCACGAAGTACCTCAAACTGCACAATAGCCTGAGGCAGAAAATAGATTTAAAAGTATTTGTAATAAGGCTGACAGCATGTAAATGAAGAAATACCAATTTTTTAAGTATTGCTTTACACAGTATTCTGAGGGAAAGCTAAATGTGATGTAAATATTAACAAATATTATAAAACAGAAAGTTATCCATCATAAAAGTATCTAGAGACATCACACAGCTTTGGAAAAGCACTGGTTCATTCTAGGACAGAAGGCAAATTCTTCAACCATTCAGATATAATTTATGCAGCATTTCCAGACCCACACTGAAATCAGCTTTGAGTGTTTTAATTTTTGTTCTTTTCCTTAAGGTGAAGTTCTGCCAGTAGGAGTGTCATTACTTCTGTTCACTCTTTCAATTTTGATGGTGCTGGAGCACCAATCAGGACTGTATTTAGTGAAACTTGGCTCTAACGCAGAACCAATGACATCCAATTTTACAGTATATCTGAAGTTTGTGCAGTGCAAACACAGAAACAACTATCATTTCTATGGGCTCTAGCCATTACAAAAAGCTTTCTCTGAAAGGCTTTGTGTTAACTCGACATTTCTATGCCTGGCACTGCTTGCAATTAAAGACCAAATAATGGCAGAGTGAAGAAAGGGCATCAGCTGAGAAAAGGTGGTTGAGACCATTTCGGCCTTTCAAGATGAGGCATAGGACTCTGAAAAGACTTGGTGTTACACTATTGCTATTGTGCCATTTGCTGTTAGTTAGTTTAGTATATAAGGTAAGAGTCTCTTTCCAGAAATAAAAACCTCTGCTCAAAGAGACATTTGAACTGGAAAAGGGATACAGTAATAAAAGCACAATGCTGCAGAAACATGGGTATTTCAGTCCCCTGTCCCTTATCATCCACAGAAACAATCATAAAGTTTTAATTTGTAACCTTATTTCCCATCCTTCCAGCACATGGCCCTCACAGTCAGTCAGGGATGGACAGTCAAGGCCAGGTCTGGACCTGTGTACCAACTGTGCCTAGCTCAAGTGTGGTGCCAACAATGCAGCTATGGCATGGAACCAGCAGCAAAGCCAGGCTGGTTTGCCTGTTGAGGCAGCTTCACCCCTGGCAGGGAGAACCTCTTGGGAAGCGACCCAGCCTCCTGAGCTTTGCTCATGTGGGCACATCTTCCTAGTGTAACTTACTCCCATTGCCTTCAACACGAGCAAGTGTTCCTGGATCAGGAACATTTTCAAGTGACAATTTAATGCCTTCAAAAGTAATATGCAAAACTATTGTATTTATGTAAATTATGTGTCCCAATCTTTTATTCACTTATGCATGTTCTCTGAAAGCAGTTAAGCAGATTCATAATTACCACCCAGAACCAATGCCATTTGCCCATACAGAAACAATTGGGCCAAGAAATCATCTCAAAAAATCATCATATTGAAACCAGGTACTGCACAAACTGGTAAATCCTCTTATAATAAGAATGCATCAGCCTCACATATGATAATCTACTGTGTCCTCATCAAAAATTTCACCCTCAGTAATAATAAAAAAGTTTATTTTCTTTTTTTTGCTTATGGCATGCCTGGCAAGTTCCACACAAAGCAACAGACTCTAACGTGAGAGACATTGAGATCACTAAGCAAGTGTAATTTGCTGTTTTGCTTTCATTCGGCAAAGTGACAACAGAGCTGCAGGAAAAAAAACCTCTTAAAGCCCCTAACTTCATCATAATTCCATTGCTCCAGTGACTCCCTCAAATAGGGAGTGGCTGATGAGTTCTTGAAACACAGATCCAAGCCTAAGCCACAGCATATTCTCAAGGGACTATGGGATAAAGAGTGGTTGATATTTCAAGTTACACAGCAGGTCCTGACGTCAGATGTCTCCTGGAACATGATGAGGGGCAAGGGATTTGTTCCTGCATGATTTTTAGCTCTGCTTCTCAAAACCGGCTTACATCAGAGGGCTTACCATAAAAATCAAGTAGAGATGTGTATGAAGCTGAATTAATTATATACTCCTTTCCTGAAAACAGCCACAAACTCTCAAACCTAAGTCTACAGATGAGCATTCCCACTGACGTTAATGCAGCTACTAACTCAAGCAAGCTGCAGGAATTAACTTTGGCAGAGTTCAGCCAAAGGAACAATCTTAAAAGGCCTCGATTTATCCCATTTATTGTGCATCACCAGAGAATAATGCAGATATTAGGTGGGACTGCACAGTACCTCAAACTACATCTACTCACAGATGCTTGACTTTCAATTTAATCTGAACAGAACTACTTATTAGTCAAAGCCCATCCTGCTGCCAACACTTAAGCTTTATGGTAAGAATGGCCTGACAGCACACTGGTATTGTTTGTTTACAGAATCAGGGTTTTTATGAGAACAGCAACAGTTAGCACTAACACTGAGAGACTGTGCAGAGGACTTTGGCTTTCATTGCTGGAGTGGAGTTGGGTTCCTTTCACCTGATTATGCTAGATTGTATAGATGATTCTCTTCTGATTAAGTAGCTTGTTGCTCCCTGATACCAGTAGAACAACTCAAATAATGCATCTTTACTCAGTGTGATTAACAATACTAGAATGTAGTCTATAGCATTTCCTGCTTCCTGGGAAGAGAGAATAGGAACAGGCAGCAGTGAAAAGAGAAACTAAATGTTACACCAATATGTTTTTCAAATGGTTTAATTTAGGTTGCCTAAGTATCTGAGTACCATTAAAAAAAAAAGGAAAATTTTCCTATGGCAGCATGTTTCTAATTCAAGACCTCAGCTATATTAACTGGTCACCTCTGTGCCGATCAGATTTTTAAATTTTTTTTTAAAGAACTTTATCAGAGAGATTATTTTAGTTGATCAACATGCTACACATCTAATTCATTGCATTGAATATGTCTATCCTTTTGACAACTTATGAATCAATACATTCATCCCACAGTAATTTATACAACAGTGCTAAGCATGTGAACAAGGTATCACCTTCACAGTAGGCATTGTCCTCTCGAAGGGCTCGGAAGCCATCTCGGCAGCTACAGACAGCTCTGTCCTCTAGGTTTCGGCAGACAGAATGCTCCATACAGTTATGTCCTTCCGAGCAAAAGTCATGGCCTGTACAGAAACAAGCATGATTGAGGGTTAAAAAGAATCCAGGGATTACAAAACATACCTGTCAAAGACAGTCCTATCTTTTTCTCAGTTAGGTCAAAGAATACCTTTCTATTGTCTGTGAGATACAGAAAAATAAATTGTACCAAGCATGAAATGGATGAGAGGAGTAGTAAAGGCCACCAGAACAGACTGTCTCTAGGTCTTCAATTCAATTTCAGGTCATAGCACTGATCTGAAGCAGCTGGATAGGAGGCTTGCTTAAATCCCCTTACTGTCTCCTTGTCATTGTTAATTACTTTTACAGGACATGTCTTAATTATATATTTCTTGTCACTTTTCTTTTTTTTGTTTATTTGTACATTTATGAAAGAGCTTAACAGCTTAGACACTCAGCATCTCATTTACTAGTGATATTATTTTTTTTTCTAGCACTTTTAGTTCCCAGGTGTATTTATAAAATCCTTCTGTATTTAACCAAAAGTCTTTGATTAACATTGACTTGTTTTGCTTTACTCTCCCCTTCCTCCACTAACTGAATTCTCTTCCCTTATTGCATCATTCTTTCCATTACAGAGAATTTTATTTTTAAAATCTCACCTGTTAGCCACCCCTATTTCCTATTTTCCTATTTTTTTATTTTCCATTCTTCCTGAATGTGGCCATTTTCCATTGCACCTTAACTACAAATTTTTAAGATTGTGAAGTTCTTTTCCAGGCGGGAAAATTTAGATTGAACCTGTCAACTCAGTAGGTTTCTTTTTAAATTTCTTGTGTTTGCTCTCATGAAATTTAATGATGTAATGTTGTTGAACAACATTAAATCCTCCTTTTTTGTGCTGAAATCAAGCTGGTTCTAGAAACTGACTTGAAGCTTCCACAGTTTCCAGATCTGTACATAAAGGTGTGGAGCTTGTCTCCTTCTATTTTTTCTCATTAATTTTATTTGTTTAAAGAACAAATTTGTTTAAAGAACATTAATTTTATTTGTTTATTTGCTCCTTCTTTCACTGAAGCATTAATTGATCAAGCAGCAGAACTGTTTTCCAATAATTACTCTTCTCTCAAAACCACAGGAGACCTTGGGAATGTGGGTCAAGCTCAGGGGACCAGGACTGGTGCAACAGCAACAGCTCCAGAATGCAAGCTGGCATCAGACTGCAACACAAGCCTCTTGCAAAAGAGCAAACAAGTATTTTTTGGCAGTAAATATTATTACTTTTATCATTCCACCTGGTTTCTGCTTCATATTTTTCTGTGAAAGACCTTCTAACCCTAATCTCACAGAAGCTTAGTTAAACAAGGACCCCAAGCAGGACAGTGGCAGCAGAGAGGCTTGGAGGTCAGGTCAAAGAAATCTTTTGCACTTGGACAGCTCAGGAACAGTGTGAAGCATCAAGAAGGAAGCAAAAGAAGAAAAGGAAGCAGAAGATCCCATAAAGACAAAATGTTTTAGTACTGAGACCCAGTGATATGGTTATGATAGATAAACATCAGCCTCTCATATCACAATAGGTCGGTGATGTTTCTTTCTCCTGCTGTGGGCTGTCTCCCTAGCCTAGAGGTATGCTTAGGTAATGTTACTTAAATATTATCATTCACCACAGCTACCACAGTGCTGGCATGTAACATAGGAGCAAAATACTCTACACTTTTACTGTGCTAGAGGGTCTCAAATACTCTTTGATGACAGCAGAAACGTGTGCGTCAAGAGCAACCTCTGGCCGTGGCGACATCTACTCTTTGGCTTTTTGCTGCCCTCCTCATTGAATCCTGAGTTCATGCCAAAGGAATAGTCTTATTTCTGGATTTCCTGGCCTGTATTGGATTGTATCAGATTTTGACATTAACTAAGAAGATACATGTCATCCAGAAAGGGTGAGGGCCTTCATACTGACTTTTTATTAGTATTATTATTGAGATTCTCAACACTTATACAGCAGCTGTATTAATAAACAAAATACATGCTACTGAATAACAGCCTGCCACAGCTTCTTGTTTAAAGAATAAGCTCTTCACCACATGAGAAGCCAAGCTAGCATAGTTCAGGGAAGATTGAAAATATTCAGAAAGCACTCAACCGACATACATTAAAATTTTCCAGCTATACCAGGCACAAGAAACATAGAATCCTTTTCTCTAAGCTACTGCAGATTTTATAGAAATTATAATTTAAAAATCCTTTTTGACTATGACAGACTTGAAGACCTGTCTTCTCTTAGGTTCTTTTCTTCTACTTTCTTATTCCTCTGCATGATGTCATTAATCATATCCTTCATGTTTGCACTGAGTAGCATAGAAACAGCTACAGCTGCACTCTTCACTGAGATATACCTCAAATCAGTCCAAGAGTCTAACACCTTCCTTCATGCCAGGTATCAATTTATCTTATCTAGCCATAGAAGAAACAGATGTAACTACTTTAAGATGCAATTGCTCACAGCTTTGAAGATGCCAGTGTTAGTCCAGATCAAAAGGGTGGGCCAAGGACTCAGAGCACTTCCTACATCTCCCTCCTTTGGTAGAGATCAGACTGGGTGTAGCACACAAAGGTGCACAGCATACCAAAATATTTGCCAAAGTTTCTGCTTATAGATGCAGACTACAACCCCAGAGAGGTAAAAAAGTTACTCCAGTACTTGAACAACTGCATAG
>WEIT01000614.1:102908-116460 GCA_013389985.1 Dryoscopus gambensis | reverse complement strand
GTATTTTGTATACATCTGGAATGGTTTATCAAAAGCCACATATAACTGGCTACATTTATGGTTAAAAGGGCCAGGATTTCCAATTTGGGTTGTATTCCTGAAGACAAAACTGAGAGCATGAAAAAAGTCATAATAATTTCACGAATTTCTGGGGCTGGCAAATGTCACACACTCTCTTGGGAAACAACCCTTTCCTAGAGTATTTGTTTTTTGTGGAGGATGTTTTTTTAACTAGAAACCTTAATGGAGTGTTTGCTGCTCTCAGAAATTATTTTCATGCTCAGTGACCCTTCAGGGTTGCTCCTATGTATCTTCTGTGTGGCAAATAGCATGGAGGACTATTAGGAAATATTTTTAAGCTATATCTCCAGAGGAGAACTGAATATTTTTCCTATACTAGCAGCACTAAGAGATCTGGTTTTACTATTTATTTTTGCATATATATAGTGTGCACATAGGAAGTCAACCAGCCTTTTGTCCTTAAAGAGGAAAATGCACCTATGGGAGGTGGTAGCAGAAAAAACTCAATTTTTTGCTGAGATTCAAGAGAAAATGGCTCTTTCTGTTGACCTGATAATGATAATGGAGTAGAGAAAAACATGACCTCAGAAATTATTCATTCTATTTCCATTATCTAGTCCAAAATAGAAATCATTTTTATCAATAGATAGACAAAGGGATGGTAAGAAATAGTGAGAGTTCATCTGGGATTTTACTGTCAGAAATGAATGGCTCAAGGTATTTCTCCGCATGTTCCATGTCTCATTCTTTGTACTTAAACAAAAATATTCCTGGAAATATCCAAGGTCAGGTTGGCTCTGAGCAACCTGATAGAATTGTCCCTGTCTGAGGCAGGGGGCTGGACTGCATGATCTTTAAAAGTCCCTTCCAACCAAAACTATTCGATGATTCTATGATTCTGTCTCTCTTTCATAGATAAGAAACAGCAAAAATTTACCATTTATTCCTCTCTCAGCCTTGAAATGAATCTTCCAAATAGTTTTAATGGAATTTTTTGTACTATTTTCTTAATGTTTTTGAAGTTTCTTCCTGTTTCATTTTGATTTATCTCAGTTTGGTTATTAGTTTGAGTTGTACCTTTACAGTTGCTCCTGTGCTGTTGCCTGCCACACCTCTGTGTGTGGTTGTTGTTCTCTGGCCATCAGAAGCACTCCGTGGATTAGTGGTATTGATTGGCCATAACACCATCTGGCATTAGGAAATAAGGGGCAATTTCTACCTGTCCCTGCAAATCCCTCTGAGAAGGACAAACACATCTGTCAGTAACAGATGGGCTTTAATACCACATTTTTCAAAGATATATTGAAATTGAACTTCCATAAAATATGACCAGTGTGATGGGTGGACCAATGTCCACAGTATTTACTGGGTCAGAACACAAGAAGGAAGCATGGAATCTAAGTGGATTTTACAAAAAATCCCAGATATTAATGCAAAGAGCTAAAAGCTGAAGTAAAGCAGTTAGAAAAGGTAAGTGGCAGAAGCGGAGCTGTAAGTGTTTTACACAAATCTCATAACATTAAAATACAGAGAAGAGAGAAAACAGCCTCTGTGAGGCAGCCAACATTTTCAGAAATTCACTGGGAAAACACATTTTCCATGAGCCTTTTCCATCTTGTATTTGCTGCTCAAAGCTGAGATCAATGGGCAAAGCCACCTGCCAGTCACAGGAAGAGTTTTGCAGCTGGTTTACCACATAATTTAAACAGAGCCAGAGAGGTTGTTGGGCCCACCTGAAAAGTATCACCTTTTTCATTCTTTTGTTCCTCTTAAGATACCTTTCCTTGGGGCTGGAATTAAAATTCATGAAAGAAGAGTTTCTGAAAATCTTCGCCCTTTCCACGACCGGATGGAGGAATGTTTCATGCACTTAAAAGTTAAAGTGGAAAAGCAATATGGAACCAGAGAATTGGTATTACTCTCCTTTTAACCTCTACCTCCATTTCCCTTTATTTAATACACATCTTGTTCTAAACATAAACAGCTATTTTTTTTTGCTTGTGGGTTTTCTTGTGCTCTGAAGGTAGTAGGATCTGTGTTGCATCATCCAAGACCTGATTCAATTTTTTGACATATCAAATATTCTTCATTCTGGAAGATTTTGAGTGTATTTTATCACGACTTAAAGTTGCAAGTCTTTTCAGCCTTATTGAGGAAGTAAAAGCAAGTTCTTATATTTGTTCTCTTTGTAATTTTTCTTAGTGGTTTAGGGCTTTGATCTGCAATTGATGTCTCCTCGTGCCAGCCACTTCCAGCTGTGTTGTGAAGTAAAACCTGTCATGTGTATAATACTATAAATATTAGTTGAGAACAAACTGAAATATCTTGGGATTGAAGGATAACTTCTGAACACAAATTCCCCAGACAATTCTTGAATAAAATATTCTATCTGAGTTGTGCAGGCTAGCAAGAATGATGTTGCCTGGTTTTTGTGATTGAACACCAGTTACTTTGGAAATTATTTTATATTGTTGCTTTCAGCATTGGTAATTTTGTAATAGGATTTATTTCTTCTGTTATAGGGGGGAAAGTAGCAAGTTTCTAAGCTAAATTTTGGATGTGTGCTGTGTTATACACCTGTATGATGAAAATTCTATATATCTATCTGAGTATGGTTTTTATTTTGCAATAATAGAGGCTGTAATTGCAATAATTTACTTGAAATTATGTAATTTCAATGATAGCTGCCATAATAGAGGCTGTAATCCACAATCAGCAATCCTGCCTCTTGCTTGATCCCTCCAGCACTCTTGGGGAGCAGCACTCAAAAAACCCAACCTATTTAAAATTTTGCAGAGAATGTACTTTGTGAATTGAGTTTGGGAGGTTTGAAGAGTAGGAATGCATCCAGACACAGCATAAATCACAGTAATTAATGGGAGCAGACAACTTCTTCCATGCCCAGTGCTAAACATCTGCGCAGCCTTCAAGACCTGGTGTGAAAAGGATGAATTGAAGATCCCAGGGTTGTTTGACAGAGCGTGTTTCTCTTTTCCATCCTGCAGCCAGAGTTTGATGACAAGAGGGTCGGGCGGCCAAGGTCGATGCTGAAATCCTACCGTCAGTTATCCTTCATCTCCATGTGTTCCATCAGTTCAGACTGCAGCACTCCCAAAAAACCTGCTTCGGAAAGGTTAGTTATAAATACAGTACAAATTCTTTTTCAGTCCTGTTTTTTAATCAGTTTTATGAGATGAAACAAAAAGATTTTTAAAAAGGAATGAAGACCACCAGCAGCCTTTTCAGACGATACCAACATTATTTTTAACTGTAGCTATCACTTCCTCCAGGCTCAAAACTACAGCATTTCCATCTTAATAGACAAAATGTATTCAACTCACGATGAAAAATAAAATGGCATTTCATTTTCAGAAAAAAAGTATTTTAAAAATGAAATTACTTTTCAAAAATTTACAAAGATATGGAGTTTTTTACAAGTTTCTTTTTAAACAGCTTTTAACTTAATTAGCATCTTTTTGTTTGTAAAATGTGAATAGGAAAAGAACAACCTTTACAAACTTGAAAAGGATGTGGAACATTTTAGTAAAGTCTGTAGTAATGTAAAATGCTTTGCCTAATGTGCTTTAACTGCAGCACTGGAAAACAAAAAGACTTTAAAGTTTGGGAGAACATTTATAAGTATAGCTTTTCCATCCACAAATTTTTTGTTCACTGTATAAGTCATCTTTCAGGCACACAGAACTTCTTCCCAAACAAGGTACATATAAAACTGAACTTGTTGAGCAGTGTTTGATTATTCAAACAGCTGATCTCCCTTTTTGAGTAGTTCACTTTGAAAAAGTGCAGCGGTGTATGACCCCAATGTGGAAGGGTTGGTTCTTAAGACCCCACTCTGCTCTGGCATGTTTGATGGCCAGCCCAGCGTTTAACACTCCTCACACGCTGACAGTCCTGAGGCTGCTCCTCCTGCTCTTCATCTTCCCCTCCACAAGGGTGGAGCGGACAAACATCATTTGTGTGCTGCAGTAAGACAGGACACCTCTGACAGAACCAGACAAGCCCACTGAAGCAACTGCATCATGCACCTGGTTTTAATTCTTAGGAGGTAAATTTGTTTCTAGGAAGCACATTCAACCAATTCACCACAGTACTTGATTTATCAATTTTTATGTTGCAAAATAAGTTTGGTCCCATGTTCCAAAGGCTGATTACCTCAGCAGAGAAGGGAGTAAAGCCAGCACCAATTCCATGGGCTTTTAATTTTTTTTTTTTTTTTTTAATGAGAAGTAGCCCAATTTTTAAACTGTAATAATTAGAGGAAGAGAGAAGGTGGCAGGAGGGTTAATCTATGGGCATGTGCATTCTTGTCCAATATGGTGAAATAAAGAGGAGAATGCATTTAAAACCTGGCAACAAATGGCAATACTCCGTTCCACTTTGGTAGAAGAGCATGTCTTGCTTTCAGAACCACCATCACCACACATCAACTTGCCACGTGAGCTCCACTCTGTTTAGTTTAGGAGTTCTTAAGCTGATGCACAAATCTTTAAACAGGGATTTGAGCTCGTTTTAATATTTTACATTCTTCGCTACATTTTAAGACGGTGCCATACTGCCTGAAGGCATCTTATTTGTATCTCTGGTTGCCAGCTGCTGAAGCACATCCTATACTTTTTGCCAGCAGTTTGCAAGGCTGCCTAGAAAGTAGAAGGAAAGAATGACCTGCATTTATATTTCATGGGGAAATGACATCAGAATACCAGCAGCTTTTAAAATATCACTCAGCAACTTGTCCTTTCTTTCTTTTGCTCCTGCAGCTTTGATCTGGAAGCAGTGCTACCAAAGCAAGTAAAAGCAGAATCAGAGGAGACTGCTCCGCAAGATAATCCTCATCCTGAAGTCAAGATGAGAAGGTCCAAAAAAAGAACAAAAAGAAGCAGTGTGGTGTTTGCTGATGAGAAGGCAGCAGCTGATGTTCCTATCTCTGAGATGAAATGTGTATGTTACTTATTTAGAGTAGTATTTTATAATCCATGAAAAAGAGGACATTACTCCTTTCCTTAGGAAAAGAAAAATATATCCCAGAGAACTCCAGCTGTAATAACGGGAAAGATGCAGGATGCAGAGATGATCTGCCCTGCCATGAACAAAACATGTGAGATGCTGGGGAGGAAACAAATCAGTAAGAAAATCAGAACATCTCTCCTGGCTTCTGGTGACAGATAGCAGAGCTCCGAGGCTGCAGATTCTGAAGCCTGGTTAGCTCAAAAAGGAGCGCTGTGTTGGGAGGGTTAAGCTCCTTTCCTGTGGAGAGGCAATTGACTGTGCTGACATTTCATGGCAGCTCCTCGCAGTCAGGGCTATTTCAAAAGTGATGAGCCCTGTACGTTTTGTACCTTGTTATGGAACATGCAGCTGTTAGGAAATTGCAAGATTGCAAACAGTGCTCCTTAAATGGTGCCAGACTGAAGTTTGGAAGCACTGGCATCTCTCGCTCCATGGATCATCCGAGTGCTTTTATTGCACTGCTGGATCATTACAGTGACTTATGTAACTTACACTGGGCCTTTATATATATATAGTAATCCTCAGGAGAGTTTTCTTTTAGTATGTGTCCTCCTGATGCACAAGCCCCATCTAAATTAAAAAGTCAGGCAGTAACAGATTGCTGAATTACATGGAGGGAGCATAAATAATTTGATCCAAAATGTTTGAAGGAATCATCAAAGGTAAAATGAATTGAGTAGAAAGCCAGGATTGTTTGAGGAAGCACAGAGAAACTCAGGGATGATTATGACTGTCTTACACTGCATGTCCTTATGCAAAACAGAGATAAGCACAGTCATGCTTTGAGAAGCACTGATACACAAAACCAAGTAACACCTTTGGCTTTTGATTTAATTAGATAACACATACACCAAACTGTGGGGATCCCACTGTGTATTGAGTTAAAGGACTTTCTTCTGCTTCAAAAAAGTAGTGACAAGACTTTGCAGCAGCCAAGCTGGGGATGTTAATACGATAGGGGAAAATGTTTTCAAAACTTCATCTTACCTTGCAGATCACACCCAGAGTTGTCTGATGGTATTATGCCGAAAATAGAGTAGGAATTCAGGTTTCAGATCACAGATTACTTCTGTAACTTTCTTAGAACAATTTTTTTCTATGTAAAATGAGAAGTTTTTATCTAACTACAAATTATCTGCAAAATGGTTGCATGTTTTTAGATTGTATGTAATATGATGCGTGGACCAAAGTCTCAGTTCATCATTAACGTTGGGAGTTTTTATTTAACAGCTGTCGAGGAAATACGAGTTCATGAGTGACACCAACCTCTCAGAACACGTGGTGGCACCTCAGAAAACCTCAGTCCTCAAGCAGATGAGCACTGTCAGTCGTTCTATGCCAACTATCCCAGGTAAGGTGCTTACACTAGGGTGAGACTTCTGAACTTTATTGGGATGTTAAGAAAAAGCCATGAAGGGTTTGCTCTAAGCAGGGCTGGCAGCTCTCTCCATCCTTGTGAAATCCACTGGGACAAAGATTATAACTGAAATGTGTACTGTGCATGTGAGGCTGGACTGCTCTAAATGCTTGGTAACACCGTAACGCCTTGTGCCAACCTGCAAATCCTAAAACTATTACTCCTGGAGCTCCAAATTTCACTTCTTCATGCAGTGTGAGCATTTCTGCTGCCTAGAAAGAGGCAAGGTTTATTCAGCTTCTCTGCTCTGTAGGGTCTCACAAGCAGGAACAACGGCTCACAGCCAAGGGCAGTGTGTGGAACAGGGAGAAATGCTCCGTGCTTTGCTTTGGGGGGTGAACATCCCCAAAGGTTGCCCCATAACAGGATTTCACCTTCCGCTTTTGAAGCCAGAGAGGAATCCCATAGGTTCCCTCACCATGGGAGGCAGGGGAAGCACGATAACACAGCTGCCCCCAGACAGACGGGTGCTTGTGTGAAAGAGAAGAGGAAAGTGTGACTAAAGCCAGAGCTCGTCTCTAGGCTGGGGTGCAGTGGGAAAACAGGCCCAGTCTCAGTATTTGTGAGCCCCTTGTTCCACAGGACATCCCATTTCGTAGCCTGCACTTCATCTGTGCCTCTCACTGCCCCTCTCTTCCAGATGCCTGTAACAGATGTTTAGCACAACACAACAGACTGCCATGGCCCACTTCTCTGTCATGTGTTTATCTATTTTTAATTCTTTGGCCAAATTGGTTCTTTTTTTCACTGTTTAATTTCAATGTAATAAAATTCATTGTTTCCCCATTATCTAACTTTTTATTGTAAGGTTATAGTTAGATTAAAAATGTCTCAATTTTTTCTAGTCATTGCAGTAGTTCATTATTTTGAGTTCTGTCTTACACTCTGGCCCTCCTTTTTGGTTTTGTTTTGTGTAACCAATATTGTTTCCATTCTAAGGATTAACTCTGTCTGTCAGCACTGTGGCACCCGATGAAACAATTGCCTCGCACAGGCTGAGCCAGCCAGTGTTTCCTACCACCTCAGAGGGTGACAAGAAAACCCTCAAAAAAAAGAAAGTGAACCAGTTATTTAAAACAATGGTAGGTTCTGAGTGTTTGTCGGGGGGGAAGGAATGTGTTCAAAAATTCTGTGCTATGAAAATTAGGTATTTTTGAGATGAACAGGCTTGTAAGTCAAATTCTGCTTTTTTTCCTTGATGCTTTTGTCAGTGGGGTGGATGCTCAATGTGGAAGCAAAGCTGGCTGTGGCAGCGCTTCCAGCAGGAGGAATGGAGGGATGAAGGAATGCAGGGATGGAGGCGTGCGGGGATGGAGGGATACAGGGATACAGGGATGGAGGGATGCAGGGATGGAGAGATGTGGGGATGCAGGGATGGAGGAATGGAGGGATGCAGGGATATGGGGATGGAGGGATACAGGGATGCAGGGATGGAGGGATGCAGGGATATGGGGATGGAGGGATACAGGGATGCGGGGATGGAGGGATGCAGGGATGCGGGGATGTAGGGATGGAGAGATGGAGGGATGTGGGGATGCAGGGATATGGGGATGGAGGGATACAGGGATGCAGGGATATGGGGATGCGGGGATGGAGAGATGCAGGGATGTGGGGATGGAGGCATGCAGGGATGGAGGCATGCAGGGATGGAGGGATATGGGGATGGAGGGATGTAGGAATGCAGGGATATGGGGATGGAGGGATACAAGGATGCAGGGATGGAGGGATACAGGGATACGGGGATGGAGGGATGCAGGGATGCGGGGATGGAGAGATGCAGGGATGGAGGGATATGGGGATGCAGGGATGGTGGGATGTAGGGATGCAGGGATACGGGGATGCAGGGATATGGGGATGCAAGGATGAGGGATGGAGGGATGCAGGGATACGGAGATGCGAGGATGCGGGGATTGAAGGGTGCAGGGATGGAGGGAATATGGGGATGCGGGGATGGAGGAATGGAGGGATGCAGAGATATGGGGATGCAGGGATGCAGGGATGTAGGGATGCAGGGATGTGGGGATGCAGGGATGTGGGGATGGAGGGATGCAGGGATAGNCGATTCCCGGTGGCACCGGACGGGGCCGGGATGGGAGCGCCGGGCTCGGAGCGGGCTGAGCGCGGCACAGGGCGAAGATGCGTAGTGGAGATGCTTAGCGGAAAGTAGAAATCCGCTTGATTTAAAGCTTAAAGCCGGCTGCCTTCCTTTAAAGTGAGGAACGTTTCACTGATGTCTGAAATTTTCATAAAATTAAAACTATTTCATTTAACTCAGTGTTTGGCAGCAAAAAAAAAGTATATCCAGAGCAGCTATTTGGATGCAGAACGTGAAAGTTTTCCTACTTTGCAGGTAGTGGAAGGGTGACATTTAATGCAGGTGAGGGTAGCTACGAACATGCATTACTGCAGAATCATTCTGGGTCACTTGTAGTATTTTACACGTCAACTTTTCTGATCTTTCAATGCAAAGGGTTTGATGTTTTGGGTTCTTTTTTCCTAGGTAATAGATTTCACTTATATTCATTACTTTCTGCAGTGTTGTTTGGTTTTTTTTTTTTCAAAAAGGATAATGCCTTCAGGGACTGTAGAGTAACATTTAGGAAAACGTTCAGTTAAATGTGTTCATAATCATATTTTTCTGGTAGGAACAAGAATAACCTATCAATTTGAAGTCTATCGTATTTCACTTACATTCAATTTATCACATACTTGCTCTTTTCAGACCCAGGAGTTGCAGCTTTTCAGCACTATCTGATCCACTCATATTTAAACTTAAATAGCATATAAAATACAGAGGATAGAATGGAAAAATGACTAACTAAAGCTAAAAATCCAGTTGTGAAGTGCTTTGCAGCATGTTTGGAATCATGTGGACAGGTTTAAATACAGGTTTAAGGTTTTGCAGAATAGAGAAATGAATTCAAAACACGCAGGATTTGGTCAATGTCTTTTTTCTCTAGCTACAGCTTAAGCCACAAGTGATGGATATACATATTACTGAATCCAACACAGAATCACTTTTAACCTACAAAAATCTGTTTTGGTGTTTTTTCAGCGCATTTCCAGAGTTCTGGAAGATGGAAAGCAGTCTGTGGAGCAGCATTTCAAACCTTCATCAACAGATCTGTGATCGATTTTTACAAGACCTTTACACTTCTCAACTGAAAATAATTATATCTACCTACAAATATTCCATTTTAGAGCACCAGCTCCTCTAACAAAAGGCACTGATGGAGAATATGAACAACACCACCCATGGGCTCTGATCGGTTACTTGTGATACAGATACAGGAATAACATTTGAGGAAAACACTGCAGGATGTGTCCCCTGGGATGTGGAACAGCAGCCTCTGGTTGTAAGGCCAAAGGGAACTGTGCGTTCCCTGGGGACAAAGTTTGTTCCTGGGAAGTGAGATGTATTGAAAGGGCAACTGCAGCAACTCGAGGTCTGTTCTTTCCAGAGAGCAGAGGAGTTATGGTTTTCTGGAGCTTGTACAGACACACTCCAGATATCCTTAAAGCCTCGCTGGCAGTGTAGCCAAGGCAACAGATGGCTCAGCACAATGTAGCCACTGACAATTTACTGTGTGGCTGTAGCTGGATTTACAGCCCTCAGACCCCTCCGCTGCTCCCAGCACACTGCTCTGTATCCTCAGTCTTTCCCAGGTGATGTCCGTGGCTGTGACACCATATGCCTGAGTTATTTGCAGAACAGCAGCTTTCATGTGGAAAACATGCAGAAGTTTATTTACACATGTACAAATTGACCTTACATCCAGCGGCACAATGAACAAAAGCTACATTTTCTGCTGTTCAATAAAATGTTACAAATCTGGTTTATTTGCCCTGACCCTTTCTCCCTGACCTCTCCAGGTATCATCATATAAAAGGTAATAGGTTTTTACTGATAGCAAATGGAATTCTACGAGCCCAAGTTTTCTGGGTTTAGATTGATTTTCTGTGTCTTCCCACCTGATGAGGTAGAGTTGGGAGGTGATGCCTCACTGGTGTGAAGCTCCACAGCTCTGCAGGTCAGCACCTCGGGGGTTTTATAACCTGTCAGTTCTTTCTCTTTCCAAGTGTGTTATCCAGATAGAGGAGGGTCTAAGAGTCAATAATTGATTTCCTCCACTCATCCCTTTATGTTTCAGACACCTACATAGGTTTATACTAAGTAAATAAAATATGTTCATGTATAGTGTTGTGGGGTGGTCGCCTTTTCTGTGGATTTGGGAGAGACAAAGAAGTTAGAGTTATTCCTTGCTGTGGAGTTGAATCTATGGAAAGACATCTGCAGTTTGTTTGAGCCTAAGTTTTTCTACCAACACTTTAACATACGGTGTGAGTAAATTCATTCTATGAATTTAGACTCTGCAAGTTGTCAGAGTGAAGCTGTTTTCTACAGGAACATTTAGTGATTGTTTTCTGTGAGAGGCTTGGAATGTTTGCCATTGGAACTAATGCTGCACCTTCACCAGAATAACCACAGACAGCAAAACAAAATGGGCCCAGTTTTAACACTACAGTGTTTGGCATGAATTCTGATAGACTTTTTGTTTCATTTTGTTTCATTTGCTTTCCATGGCAGCTTGAAAATGCTTCTGAAGAGGCACAGAGGAAGAAAAAGACTTTCCTAGGAAAAAGTCTTCTGTTTAATAGAGAAGGTTATCTATGAGTGAGAGAAAGTGAAATGTTGAAGGGTGCACATTTAACATCTTTCTAACCTGGGGGAAGAGGAGGGAGGGTATCAAAGCTGTCCTTCAATATCACCTGCAGATACCTTGAATATTGCACAAAATTAACAAATACTTTAGAGGAAAAGGTTTGGTTCTACTAGAAATGAGTAAGAAAAGGATGATTTAGGAGCTGTTTATTCTTTGTAAAAATACCTATTAAAGGTTACCTTTTGTTTATTGTACCTTGCAGATATGTTTTCAGGTGAGTGGAATAATAGAATTTTACCTCTAGCTGTTATTATAAATTGTTATTGAAATCCTGTGACTCAAAATAAAGAAGTAGGAAGAACGGAAGCGAGGGAAGAGCCCAGAAACAAATACCAGGAAGGTGGGAGCACAATGTCCAAAGGAAGTTTGGTGCTGGGTGTTAAGCCAGTGGTTCAAGATTCGTGCTTGTGTTTTGCTCAGGTTTTAGTACAGTTTTTGGTGAAGGGTTTAGATTCATATTTTGTTTACTAAATATCAGCAATAATTTTTTTATTTGTCCCACACCACAGATTGTTCTCCTCTTGCCAGCCTAAGTTTCAAGCCTGAAATCATGTCAATCAACTCTGAGCAGAAAAGCAAAATTAACCAAGAAAAAATAGCTGCCAAGAACAGGGCATTCATAGAACTGGAATTTTAAGGATGTTTGGACAACAAGCTCCAGCCTTTCACAAGTTTCCAGAAACTGTGACTGCTGACATGTAGTCCAAACAAATGCCATAGCATGAAGGAAAATGGATGCCCTGGGATAATAAAGTGCCAGTATGGCAACATCCGTTTGAAAATGTAAATCAGCACGGATTGCTGCCATATCTGTCACAAGCTCAACAGGCCTTTAGTTCATGTATGCAGAGGAAGGACAGAGCCTGTATTTGACATTCTTTGAGGTGAAGCACAGAGGGCAGAAATTTCCTCCAGGACAGGGCCAGGCTTTGGCTGCTGCCGAGGGAATCAGTGCAGCAGGAATGGCTTCAGCTCTGAGCCCTCCCACCTCTCACGGCGAGGTCAGGAACACAACCACGTTCTCATGTGCTTTTCTGTACCAGTTATTTCCCTTCCCTCCAACATTTCCAACAGTCTGGCTGGTGACAGTCTGGCTTGCTCTCACGTGGCACTGAGAGAATGATGGGGTTGTGTGAGTCTGTAATTAACGAGCTGTGTGCAGGGGCAGGAAAGCTGCACGTGCAGCTGAGATTTGATGAGCTGACCTGCACGGAGCTGTTACACTGCAATGACCTAAAACGCATTTAAGCTGCACATTGTAGCAGTTTAAGCAGAAATCTCATTTTTAGACGGACAGGGGTACCTGGGTGTCTCTATGGAGGGTAACATCACGTTAGAGGTGCTGGTCCAGCCCCGGGAGCTGCTGTGTCAGTGCAGCACAAGGTCTGCCCACACACAGACCCACGTCAGGGTACTCAGGAGTATCCTCACCTGACTTGGGTCTCCAGCCTGCCCTTGTTTGTGCCACGTAGTCATTACTGAGTTCTTACTATGAAATTATGACTTAAATATTCATTCGGGGGGCAAGTTAATGCTCTTAAAATCTCCATAAAAATTAGCTGGTATGAGCTATAGGAAAATGGTCAGAGTCTAAGTCAATAAGGATCAAGTTTCTGAGGAGGAAGGAGAGTTTTATTAAAGATTTTACAGACCTTAGGAACACATTGTTCTGGAACTCGAATGTGTGATAGACCTGTGTACCTGCTCGACATTGAACTTTTATCCCATCACACACAGTCTGTAACCTGCTTTATTAGACAGTAGAAATTGTGGGGGAGTAGAATCATAGAAGGGTTTGGGTTGGAAAAGACCTTAAAGATCAACTATTCCCAGTCCCCAGTGGGGGTGTTGGTGCCACACTGGTTATTCTGTGAGAGTCCACTGACACATTAGGCATCACTGGATCTCTGTTTTCATTTGTTCCACCCTGATCACGGGATGTGGGCACTTTTAGAAAGAAGAGGTGTTAAATATGTTTTTAAAATAGCATGGTAGGAAGAAGAAAGTTATTTTGGTTTTTATTAAACCTGGTTTCCATTTAAGTCAGCTGAGGTCCAGGAGCTGTATTTAAAGGCACCCAACCACGTAATTCTCGATGCTCACTTCCTCTGCTGTCTTCAAGGGTTTTAGCTTAACTATCATAAAAATACCAAAAGATCTTTTTTTGTTGTTTTTTTTGTTTCAGCTTCAGTAGAGAACTAATCAAATTATGGAACATTTATCCCATCCCAGAGACTGGTTCCATATATGCCAACGTCAATGGGAATCATCCAGAATTAGGGCATTCTGTTTAAAACAAAAGCACAGGTCCATTCTCGGGGGTGGAGGGGGGAGGGGGGGGGAGGTAAAAGGAGTAACTTAA
>WEIT01000614.1:76655-102827 GCA_013389985.1 Dryoscopus gambensis | reverse complement strand
GGGGGGGGGGGGGGGGGGGAGGTAAAAGGAGTAACTTAACCAAACACAGCATCTTTCTCATTTAGAAATCAAGAGAAATCAGAGAATTTAAAGGCAACTTGTGTTTGGCAGCACCCTTTTTTTTTTTAAAACTGTTTCTGAGGAGGGAGGAAAACTAAACAGTTTAAGGATTCTTCCCCTCATTATTTTTCAGATGAGGAGATGTCCATCTTTTTAGGTCTCTTTTTTTTTAAGAATATGGAAGCCTCCATGAAAAAAAGCTTGCAGCCATCTCCTATCCTGGGTGCCTTGGAGTAGTCACTCCATAAAACTTACTTATATTTCCCTGCCAGGACTCAGTTCCTACTTGCTCTTAAGCATTCAAGGTCCTTCTGAGGGGGAACATTGAGCAACACTCCAGCGGCTGCCCTCAGCTGTGAGGACTTGAGCATTGGCAGTGTTTACTGCTCTGGGGTGAGGAGAGGACTTGTTCTTTATTGACTCGGTGTGTAACTTGCTGTTCTGATTTGCCCTCATGATGCAGCGTGTGCTAAAGATTAACACTGTAAACGAAGAATTGCTCTGCAAACAAACCTCGGGTAGGCCACGGATTTCATAAACTTTTAAGTGTTAGATAAATGTAATCAAGGTTTTAAAGTGAGGACAGTTTGATCTGATTGGGGTTTGCATAGATTTATCCTTTTTCAATGTAGTTTTTTGTCTTCCAGGATAGCTGACAGCTTCTGTGTGCCATGAGGGATCTTTCCTATGGCTGACCCTAGGATGAGCAGCACTGTGAGTGTGTGAGCTGGAACAAATACAGTGTCTGTGATAATGATTTTTTCATGTGTATTAATGCATTCTGCAGTTCCAGATGCCCCATTATGTGTGTGGGCATTCAACTGGCACTTAGTACCAGGTTGATGTGACAGGCATGACAGATCTCTCATTCACAGTTAACCCTTGATAGGCCTTGCCATTGCTTGGATTAGTTCAGCTAACGGCTGCTGATGGTCTCAGCAGGGGTTTAAATGGTGATTGATTCAAAAGGCAGGGGACAGGTGATGGGGATCAGAAAACAGTCATTTAAGGTATCTATGCCCTGGCAGGCCAGAAGCCAAAAAAGACTTATGTAGGTCAGGTAGTAGGAATCTTGCACTGTTGTAACTAGGAAAAGTCTAAACAACTCTCACGTTTAACAAATATTTTGATGGTACTTCTGCAGAGTGTTTATTTATATGTGTTTAGATATAAGAAAACAGCCCTGCATACAGCAGCTTTAGATGCAGACCTTTTAACCTTGTATTTTGTATGGTATTTTACTGTTCACTAAAGTATGTTATGATTGGATACCTGGAATCTACAAATAATGAAGAATGCAAAGCCTTACTTCAGTTGCTTTGACACACTCAGCAGCACTAGTGCACAGTCCCTGCGATTGTAGTCTTTCTTCACAACTGCATTTGGACTTCCATCTCAAGACAGGAAAACAGGAATATTGGAGATCAGGATGGGGGAACAAAAACAAAAAACAGGAAACTAATCTAAAACAAAGCCGTAACTCTAAATCCACCAGAATTTCCACACAAAATTCCAAAGCAAACGAACGATTCCAATACGAAAAGGTTTCAAATATTCACGTGTAGAATGGGTTATTTTTGCAGATCCCGCCACTACAAGCCCCGGGACCGGGGGATCCCCTCAGGCCGGAGCTCGCGGCCGCTCCGCGGGCAGTTCCCAGGAGGCGCCGCCAGGGGGCGCCAGGGAGNAAGCCCAGCGCAGCCCCTGAGGGCCGGCGGGAGCAGCGCCCGCAACCATCCCGTTCGCAGCTCAGGTTATCTCAGTTTACTGCGCTCAACCCCCGGCTGCAATAAAAGAAACTTAAGTTTATCTGTGGCTGGGTGTGTCCGCACAGAAGTTCCCTGCGCTTGCAACAATTCCCTTTCCAGCTTTCGTTTCCAATTAATTTTCCCCAAGTGTTTGCGTCGTGCAAGTACTAAAGGGCATAGAACACTGAAGAAAACTTTTATCTTTAAAAAAAGGAAGTTACGTTTTCTGAAAAAAAAATCTGTGGCTCTAAAATGTCTTTTCAATGAGATCTCCGTTTGAATTGTGGAGTGGGAGGAGCTGATTTTTCCACACCAGCAAATACCTTGATGTTGAAATATGACTGAAACAAAAGCATTAGCATGTTACTACTTTTTCTTCCTATAAAGCGTTGAAATGCATTGAAATGAATAAATTCATTGAAATAATAATTCATTGAAATGAATAAATTCATTTCATTGAAACACACAAGAATTTAAACTTGGAAGGGTTTTGGAAGGGTATACAGATTAATTTCTTTGGAACCCGTGTTGATTTTTCATTTGATTTTAGCACCATTGATTTCTCATATAAACACACATTTAGTGGTGAGAGTAGAAGAACAAGCAGATAATCTGAAAGACAGAGCCCTGTTGGCTGCTTGGGAGCTGCAGCAGCAGTGAGGCTGTCCAAGTGTGATTGATTGATTGAAGTGTCTGTATCTGTATTAATTCCCTGTAAGTGAGAAGATTCTCAGATTCTCCCATGAGAAGGATTTTCCACAGAGCGATTCTGCCCCTCTGTGGCAGACGTGACCCCGCCCGTGTCCCTGAGCACAGCAGATCCCCCGGCAGCCGTGGGCAGCCCAAGGGAAGCTGGGGCGTCCGTGCCTGCCTGGGGCCTGTCACAGCTGATACACGAGTCAGGGGACACCTAATCCTCTCCACCACATTTATTATATGTTAGGAGATGGTGGAAAGCCTTTGTGGAGGTAGGAGTTATGACTACTTTTATTATCATGATTCAGAGAGCAGCTACGAGCCCTTACAAGGTTTCACAGCCTTCTAAAAATCCAGTTATAAAGTTGCTTCAAAAACCTACAGTGATTTTGTTCTGGAAGACTTGAAAAGTCTAAGGGCATTCTAGAATTGCAGCACTTATGGCACTGATCCAAATGATATTGCCTTTTCCATTAATTTAATGTTCGACCTGCCTTTCTAGAAATAAAGCTCAGTTCCCTTGTTTTGCAATGCTGTATTTTACATTTCTTACGCTTTTGTAATGTCCTTGAAATGACATTGCTTTGCCTGCTACACCTCGTTCCTTCTCATGGTGTGGTTTATTTTGTGGATATGCTGGGCAGATGATTAGTGGAGTAAGACATGAAGACTTCTAAAAGTAATCTGCTGGACAACTGAGAACATAGAGAATTTTTCACTGTGTGAAAATGTCTTATTGAGGTATACTGAGCTATTTCTGAATTCATGGTGTGAATTGTTTGAAAGAAGGTGGGTTGTTTGGTATATTGACTTGTATATGAACTCTTTTCTTTTAAAAACAATTTTTCCCTCTTCTTTGTGACCACAGGAATAGTTTGTATGAACTGTGTGCTGCTGTGTACACACCTCTCCCAAGTCACTGCATTTCAGAAATACTGCATGTGTCAGTTACTTTGGTGTATAAGTGGAAATGCTGAGGAATCTGAGTGTAGATGAAACTAATCTGAACTTTTCTCAACCCAAGATTTCAGATCTTATCCTTTTTTTTATAGAAGGGTATTCAGTGTGAAGAAATATTACTGTTGGCTGGAGTAGGGGGGTACATGGGAGCTGACCTAAAAAACCTATGGAAAACAATGGTTCTGCCAGGGTTCAGCCTCAACCTTGCAGATTTCGGAGCTTCACTTAAGACACCGAGAGGAGCAAATATTTGTATAATGCAAGAGTTGTCAACAGTCTTTGGTTTGACAACAGTCTGTGCTTGACCAGCTGGTGGAGACATGCACTCAGGGCCGTGCAGTACTGTACTGCAGTAAAAAGAAATGTTAAAAATATGATGCATCCTGCCTACTCAGACCTTACTGACCCAATGCATTTGGAAATAATGACCATTAAACTGTCCCCAGCAGCAGCCTCCAATTTATTTGCAGAGTTTTTCAGCCCTAAACAAGATCTGTTAGTGTAGCTTGGTCAGCATGCCACCTTTTCCAGCCTCTTTATATGGAAGCCTCCCGAGTTTTCCTTCTCTTCTCTCCACTTCTGGGATTGCTGCCTTCTTTCAGCCCTGCCAGAAGGAAGGCTCTCAGTGGTGAGGACCCCAAGACAATATTCCTGGCTAGACTCAAATACCTCCAGTTCTGACTCAGCCGCTGTAGCTTGAACAGAGTCGATTCTCTCCTTGCTGCCTCCTTGCCTGCAAGGGAGCACCTGCAGCAGAAGAGCTGCCCAGGAGCGTGTGCTGCAGTGACCCTGCAGCAGCAAGGTGTGCCCAGAGCACTGGCAAAGTACCTTGTTCCTGGCACTGTTTATGCTCTGATCTGAGTCCATCAGGCCCAGCCAGCTGAAGGGAAGTGTTGGGATGGGATCTTGTCCCCGCTGGAAGCTGTGCCAGCGCAGACGTGCCGGGGAGGGATCAGACCTTTGCACCCCGTTTCGCAGCTCCGTGGCAAAGCCCAGAGGTGTCTGTGCACCTCCTCGCTGTAAAAGCAGCAGCTGCCCTCCTCCAGTCAGTCCCAGTGCCTGCGTTGCTGGGTTCTGTGGGACACTTGTCCCATGGGGGAGGGCCGGGAGGGCTGCGCACCCCCCGGCACAGCTCAGCTCGGGCTCACCCTGCTCTAATGCACCGCACAGAAATTCATCAGGAGCCTTTTGCAGAGGGGATTTCACAGCCTTCACCAGGCTCTGGCTGCAGAAGTAATGCTTTTCCCTTTGTAAAGCCTGGGCTGTTTTCAAAGCCTGTATTCACTCAGCACCCACTTAAGTGTATCTTTATTGTAACTATGCATGCAGAGCACCTCAGGGAGTAAGTGTTTAGATGTCACTCATCAAAGTCCATGATGCAGTTAACTGAATTTTTACTTCTTGGAATAAATTTACAAGTTTTTCTTGTTTTCAAGGGGTTTTTTGGCAAAAATCTAATATTTTGAGCAGGTTTAAAACATATTATGTTTACTTTTCTCACTATATTCTGGGTCTTCAGTTAATTGTAAATGTGGTTTTACTCATGTGAGTGTTTCTTAAATGTTTTGTTCCACTGACTCTTCTGTAAATAAAAGGGGGGGTTATTAGCAATATTTGTACCAATATTTTCAGGAATACACATATAATTTTAAAATAAATCTATACATTAGTTAACTAGGAAGCTGTAAGGAATGTTGCTCAAACAGCATTTTGAATGTTTGTAACTCAGATTCTTATGGTGAAAAAAATTATTTCAGATTGGTTCCTTGAGGAAGGAAGCACTCACATTATTAGTTCCTGAAAAAGAATTTTTTTCCTTTCTTTTTTTTGTCCAAGTCACCTTTTGCACAGCAGTTGTCACTTAGAAAATAAGCCAGCCCCACTATGTTCCACTTAACTGTTGTCTGTTTAATGTGTGTCTCTGCACAGGTTTTTTAGCATTTACATACTCTGAGCTCTCAGCCATTCAAATTAAAGTAGCAGCTTGTTTGTTGTGGTACAAATGATTTTCTGTGCAGTGAAAGCATGTATTTTTAAAGTAACAGCTGTAGAACTGCATTTCTGAGCTGGCAAATTGGCTTGCTTTGTCATTCTGTACTCAATATTTCAGTAGTATTTCCAGTGGAATTTTTTTTCATACCTTTCAAAGCAACAATATGAACGTGACATTGGTGAATCACTAATTCTCAGGGAGTGGGGAGTCTTGGTGGTTGTGCTGCAGCACAAAAGATTAAGATGAATGTGTGACAAAGCAAAAGGCCTTTGGTACAGCCAGGAATTCAAATCCATGGGTCAAAACTGGTGTTTCTGCAGAAATTGTAAGACAAGAGCTATCCGGAAGGCTCTGTCAAACCAGGACCTTCTTTAATTGCATGGGTATTAAGGCTGAGGCAAGTTCTACGTGATGGATGTGCCTTAATCACAAAAAAAATATGCAAATACGACTGTGAAGGGAACTGCAACTCTGCTCTAAATCCAGTGCAGGCATTCATGCAGTGAAGAGCTGCCATCCCCAGACAGGGCTGGTGAGATTGCAGCTCTTCTCTTTCCTCCTTCAAACGCACAGGGTGCCATGCAAGGCACTGAGGATTTGTCCAAACCATAAAAGGGCTAGAGGTTTTTCCTTATTACTTAATTTTAAGGAATCAGCTCTTGTCTGTATAGATACAGATGAAGTCATTGGAACGTGGCTAAAAAGAGCTGTGCCGAACACTGTTGCTGCTTTCCTGCTTGGAAATTGCTCTGAGAGGTTTTATGAGCTCTCAGCACCAATCCTGCAGCAAAGAGGAAGCAGCACATAATGATTTCCCATCTCAGTTCACCAATTTAATCTCTAAAGAAAGGTTTGATTATTAAACTTGAAACGTTTTCCTCACAAGATTAATCCTTAGTTTAGGGAGTTAATTCCATTTATATCAGTAAGATTACTCACGTGAGTAACCAGCTACAGAATTTGCCTGTAGTACTGGGATTGCCTAGGGGGAAGTACAAGCAAGTCTGCAATTAAAGTTACAAAAGGAAAAGGTCTGACCTTTTCTTCTCTTTCTTCTTTTCTTTTTTTTAAGTATGTATCTCTACTGTTTCATTGACCAGTGACAATGGTTTTGCATTCTGAGGTGTTACTAACAGCAACACAAAATGGCTTTTCTTTAGTAAGAAAAAAATACTAAATGCTAAAGCTTCACTGTGAAAGGTAGAAAGAGGAGGATTTGTGAGTTTTAACTTCAAGATGCCTTAGGCTTTCTTCAAGTGCATCACATTAGTGGAAAATTCCTTCATTCATTTAAGAAGACAAACAGTTGTAACTTTCACGTTTGGTTGATGTGACATCAATGACTGACTGGGACTGCCAGCATTCCAAAAAGGATATCGTCCTCATCTGCAGCCACTCAGGGCTGCGGGGTGGAGCCTGCAGCACAGGCTGAAACATTTACAGGTGCATAAGTACCTAGGGAAGGGCACAGGTGATGCACCTGTCCCGGGAAAGGAGCACTAGCACCGGTGTGTCACAACCCACGAGCTGCCTGGGTTAGAGCATGAGCTTCTTTGACCCACAAACGCACTCCCCTCCACGCTGCAGCCCACAGTTCCCAAATATCGGCCAAGAACCTCCAGAGATGAATATCTACTACGAGAACTTTTTCCATCCGCAGAACATCCCGAGTCCCCAGCGACCAAGCACCTTTGAGACGACGGATTACAACACCACTCCCAATCCTTACCTCTGGCTAAATGGACCTTCCATTACCCCACCACCGTATCTCCCAGGATCCAATGCCAGTCCCTTCATTCCTCAGTCGTACGGGATGCAGAGGCAGCTCTTGCCTAACATGCACAGTTTGGGAGGAACTGACCTTGGCTGGCTTCCCCTTCCGTCCCAAGAGGAGCTCATGAAGTTGGTGAGACCACCTTACTCCTACTCTGCCCTCATTGCCATGGCCATCCACGGGGCACCTGACAAGAGGCTGACGCTGAGCCAGATCTACCAGTACGTGGCTGACAACTTCCCGTTCTACAATAAAAGCAAGGCTGGCTGGCAGAATTCCATAAGGCACAATTTATCTCTCAACGACTGCTTCAAGAAGGTGCCTCGAGATGAAGATGATCCAGGTATAGCCCTCTCCCCCTTTTCCCCCACCTCTAACTAGATTAATTTCCAAATATCTAGTGCACTGTGAAGAGCCATAGTAGCCCAGATACAGGACATAGACACAGTAGCACTTTGTTTCCAAGAGGCTGAACTAGAAAGCAGCTGTGCATAGCTGAGGTGTGAATCAGTGCTGCTGTGAGATCTCTGGAGGGAAGGGAATTCTGTCCTGCTCTGGGTCTTCCCAAGAACAGATCAGTGAGCTGAGCATGAGGCTCAGCATGCACAGGAACATTTAACTGGGCAAGGCACACTCAAGACCCATTTGATTTAATGCATGTCTTATGTCAAACACCTGGGAAGTAAAGGGAAGGGGGTTTGTCAAAGAAATCCAATGGCTTTGGGGAGTCAGTGTTAATTCTCTAGAGGAGAACAGGCTGCTTTTATTTTGTTTGTTTCAATTAGTGTCTTGCTTGGAATCACACCTCTGCCATTACCAACTCCTTGGCTGGTAGGCTTTCAGATATTCCTTTATTCGTTTTTTTTTTATCAATAGCTGTTAAGAAGCATTGAGAACATTAAAAACTCATTGAAATTATTCTGCAACAGAGGGCAAAAAATCTAGTTCTGTCTTGTTAGAAACCTACGCTACCCCACTGAATCTGGAGCAGCAGCCCAGTATGGGATTTGATCACTCTCTGCCATGAATTCAGAAGACGAGCTATATACTGAAAACCTCCTTCCCTCACCAAGGAAACTAAACAAAAAGCCCTCCCAGTGACTCCACTTGTACTTTTGCCTGTGTGAAGAGTCAGGGCTAAAGGGTAGAACCCAGAACCTTAAACTTCTTCTCTGAATTCAACAGACTTCTACTTTTGAGTGACTAAAAATACATGTGTATTGCTCATGCTATTGTTCTGTTTCTGAGAAACAAGAGAACCACTGTAAAGCCCTTAATAACTGCTTTTTTGTTGTTGTTTTTGTGCATACTTTTAAACTAAAAGTGTGTGTTTGTTTCCTTTGACAGGAAAAGGGAATTACTGGACTCTGGACCCGAACTGTGAAAAGATGTTTGACAATGGAAACTTTCGCAGGAAGAGGAAGAGAAAGTCTGACATTGAGGCCAGTGCTGCTACTCTTGCGTCTGAGAAATCTGAGGACGGTACTCTGACTGGCAGCCCCAAAGCTGCAGAGCATCAGGATATCTTGGAAAACTCATCACCTGGGACTGACAATTCTGAGAAAGAATCTCCTCCTCCCTCTTCCAGCAGCCCGTGCCTGAGTAACTTCCTCTCCAGCATGACCGCCTATGTCCATGGCTCAAACTCGGGGAGCCGCTCTGGGCCCGTGGGACTCAGCTCTGAACCCACTGACAAAATGGGGCAGAACATGGTAGGCTTCAATTCCTACTCCCCACTCTCCAGTATCCCCAGCCATGGTGTGGGAGAGTGGTCCAATTCCATGCCTTCCGGCCACCTTGGCCACAGCAACTCGGTGCTCAACCAGTTTAACACCCATTTTTACAGCAGCCTCAGCACAAACAACACGCTGTACTCCAGGGAAGGGACAGAGGTTTAAATGAAGGATTCTAGGACACTAAAGGATTGTTATTTACGGGAGGAAATGATCCATGGGCAGGTGACTAGCATTAGCCTCTTGTCTCTAGGACCACACTGCATCCTCCTCCTGACAGCCACAAACTTGTTACCCATTATACTGAAATCACAAACACTCCACATCTGGCAGCTCCACATGAAAAATCAGAGATCATAAGAGCAAGAATAGTGAAAAGTTCTCCTCAGACATTGCTTGTACTGCTGCCAACCAGGGTCCTCCACAGAAGTCCTTGAGAAGTTACAGTTTGCCTTAGGCAGGAAGCACTTTCTGGCATGGCACTAACACTGCCGTGCTTTTTAAAGTATCTGGTGGTTGTTCTTTAAATATCCTGTCTTTAGGTATAGGCTGCCTGTACTAAATGCTCAGCAGGTTATTTGGCCAAAGCTCTTCTGAACACTGCAGGATCCCTAATAAAAACCACTGTACAGTGAGTAACAGCCAGCACTTGAAGGGTGAGTGCTGTCTTTGGCTTTCTCTCATGCCACTGCAGACCTTGTCTAAAGCCTTGACCCCCTTCCAGTCCCAGGGGGAACGTGGCTGTGCAGCAAACTGACATCGCCATGGACACAACAGGAATTTTAAAGCTGAAAGGAAGCATAACAAAATACACTGGAATTGCCTTCTGCTGTTGGATCTTTCTGTTTTCAATTCTAATTACAGGGTCAATTTTATTCCTTACACATGTAAATCTAGTCACATAAGGGAAACAGGATCTGTCCTGAATATATAAATATATATATTTAAGACATGTTTTTTTTATGAGAAGAAAACATTTGTTATATCTTAACATTCTACATGAATCATTTCTACTGAGGAAAAGGTTAGAATACTGGGGTGGGAGGTGAGGAAAGAAGAAAAGGGAGGTAAGAAGTTTAACTGTCTCTGAATTTCAGTTTCAAAGGCTGGATCTTTCAGAGTATCATCTCCAGATATTGTAAAAAGTCTCTCAACTGTATTTTTTTCATTTTGTAAAAATCCGTGCTGTTCGTCCTTGTGTAAACATTAGAAATAATTCTTCTTTTTCCTACACTCTACTGTAGTGACAAACATTTCAAAATATATATGAAGTTTTTTTAAACCAAGACTTGACTTGAGTTCCACATTTATGTAGAGTAGTATCTCAAAATGGATAACCTGCAGCATACATAGGCAGCAAGTGTAACTGTTCACATCTGGCCCCTGACCAGATTTTTGGAATGACAGAAAACATCAATGCATTGTAATAGATACCAGTTTGTCTTGATTTTTTTTTTAACTCTACATGTTTTGTTACAGGCCACCCCAGAAGCATTTTTAATAAAGCATTTGTATAGAAGAGTGTGTACTTGTGTTTGTTTGTACTGAATCACTTATGCCTTTGAAAGTTTCCTTACCAGTTTGACTTGAGCAATTTGTGTGAGGAAGAGCAGGGTAATGGTAGCAGAAGGTCAGATACTGAGATGACATGGCCAGGCCACCAGCATTTGCATGCCTGGCAAATATAACTGGCTGCTATTATGCAAAATACTATCACTAAATAAAAATCAACCTTGGGAGTTTCCCTGCTGTAGCAAAGTGGTGCCAATCACTTAAAATTTCAGAAAGCAGACTGTTTCCACATGTCAATTAGCCAATATGACTGCAATTTTCCTGCATTCTTATTTATTATTTAATTTCTTTTATGTTTCAAGATTTTCACTATCATGGTTGCTCTGACTTTTCTTAGTTTTAGATCCACTGTAATGAATTGCCACTTGGGAGTTGAAGCCTAACCTACACTACTAACACCTTTGTTCAGTGAAAAAGAAAATGCCCTCCTGGTGGTGTCCCTGTGCCATCACTGTTTGATTCTCTCAAGTCGGGCACGTGCTGAGGCCTGAACTTGTAACTCCTGCCCTTGGAATTTTCCAACCCCTGCAGAATCTCAGCCTAGTGGATGGGCTGCAATGGGCCCTGCAATTCAGCAGTGGCAGCATTTGTCATAGAGATCTGCTCATGTTAAAACTGAGAAATGTGTTCAGTCACTGTTCTTCTGCTTTGGATTCAGCAGACGTGCCACAAAGTGCCCAGAAATACAGTTCCTGTAGAATATACTGCCCACACACTCAGAGGAACTGTTTTCTTTAGTGCTGAAAGGGAAAATGTTCCATTATTAACATAGGGACTGAAAGTGTGGGGAGAAAATGGTGGAAAATAAAGTAAGAAGAATGACATTGCTAAGTGACAGCAGAGAGTAAAAAGCAACTCCTTTGTCACTCAGGCCCAGTCCCAAATAATAACAGGAACTCCATACAGACGTGCATAAAAACAGGCTTGTGCCTCATTGCTTCCCAGACACTGTCAACCCACTGCCACT
The DNA here is from genome assembly GCA_013389985.1 of Dryoscopus gambensis. Taxonomy (NCBI): domain Eukaryota; kingdom Metazoa; phylum Chordata; class Aves; order Passeriformes; family Malaconotidae; genus Dryoscopus; species Dryoscopus gambensis. The sequence goes on along the minus strand of WEIT01000614.1, from coordinate 91,324 downwards.
TTTGGCTTCTGCGTGCTGAGGAAGTGCTGCCAAAATGCCCGTTCTCTACAGACAAAAGGACATTCTCCAGTGGGTTCCCTGAACACCAAGGAATCGGTTCCCCTGCAACCACTGAGCTGCCTTGGCTGCTCAGCTCACTGAGCCAGCTCAGCTGCTGAAGCTGCTCTTCAAGGAGGAGGGGAAAGATGATTGCATGCATTATAATCCTATTTCTCCTCAAAACAGAACTACTTTGTAATGAAACAGATCTTCATCTGTATTTTTGTGTTTTTCAGAGAGACCTACTTTTGGTAACCAGCCCTGTCAATACATTCCTGGAGCTCCTGCACATCAGTGAAGCACCTGCAGGCAAACTTGTATTCTTGTATGAGGAGCAGCACTGCTCTGTAAAAGGTAATGCTCCCTTTCCTGTATTTTAGCAATGTGATCAGTGTAAGGGTTTTGGATGGAAGAGCATCTGGATTTCAGGGATTTTTTTTGCCTATTATTTTGTTTGTTTGTTTTTAACTATGTTATTAATGAAGCCACTAAAGTTGGACCCATAAATAGAATATATTTTAAATATCGCTGATGTTTATAGACCTATAGCCTGATTAATAAAAGTATATACTGATGCTGCTCAAAAAGAGAATCTGGGCTCCAAGAACTTTGAATAGTTTTCCCTGTTAAGATTCTTGATTGATTATTTCATTCTTAGAGTGTGTTTTGTGTTGAGATACAGCTGTCTTCACATACCACCGTGGACACCGTGTTACATGACTCTGCAATTATTTGTTCCTGGTTAAATGTTAACCCTCACAGGCTGCTCCTATCTCACCACAAACACATCCAGCCATGAAGTGCCAGAATATGTTACTTCTTGCTTTCCTTCTATATCACAGCAAAACTGCAAATACTGGAAGTTTTCACTGGCAGTGTGTCTTGAGTAATGATTAATGAGTAACAAGTTTCTACATAAGTCTGAGTATATTGCTGCTGAATCCCTGGGGCAGCTTCACTGTCAGTCATCCCATTAGAAACACCTTCCCTGGGCTCTTACCCCACAGTTTCCCCGTTCTGTGTCCTGGCTCTGCAGCCCTGGCTCTGGTGCCAGGGAGGGGAGAGATCTGGGGTTCACAGCAGAGGTCTGGGCACACAGGGATCCCCTGTACCACTGCCCCAGGGTTGTTCCACCTAGTTATGGGACCAGCTGCAAACCTGGAGTCCTGCAATAATAGGTTCTGTTTAGCTGAGGTCCTTTGTGCCCCAGCAATCCCATTGGAGCCCCATCTACAATTCAGGACATTTAAGCCACCAGGTTTAAACATTTGGGGTTAACTGCAAGATTCCGAACTCCTGAGTTTCCAGATGATAAACTGATGAGAGCTTAAACATTACAACCTGTTCAAAGATGACACCAAGAGGTGGCACAGGTATCCCCTGCATAGGAAAAATCACATTTCAGGCCTCACAGTATTTACTTCTCCTATCAACAGCAATGGGGCCTTTGCCAGATTCCCTCTGCATTACAATGCACCAAGCTTTCTCTCATAAAGGGATGCACTATAAAACTCTTCACTGTTTCGTAGTGTCAATAGTTTCTTTGTTTCTTCATGTGAAATCATTCCCAGGGGAGGAAAATAACAAACTTCTTCCCAGCAGGTTTGCCAATTCCTTACACTTCCAGTTTTGAGCACTTTGCAGCAACCCTTACAACTTTTTCTTAAGGATTTTAGAAAGAGTTGCCCTGGACCCGTGGAGTATTTTGCCTTAGTACCACACCTCTGGATCTGCGAGGTATGACCCAAAAGCCTGCTGCACACTTCTTGGGAGCTCTAGCTTTCCCTGCTTTAAGTGCTGACAGCTGCAAGACTGTGTTGCTGTAGTGCTGGAGGTATTGCTGTTTAATACATCTCAGCTGGTGCTTGTCGTGGGCTAGAAACCTGCAGGGCTGTCACCACCTGCACAGAAAGACACTTTAGCTTTTCTTATTTATGCTGCAAGTCTACTTCTAAGGGGGTGAGGACTGTGATCTACCCAAACAACCCTTCCTAAGTGTACTTGCACAATATCCTGCCTGCTGATATTCTGTGCAAATTAATTTTCAGAATACCTCTCTAAAATGAATTTTTACATGTCTTGTGTTAGCTAAATTGCAATGCAAATTGTGCTTTACCTCAGCATGGTTTTGATTCTTTTTAAATCCTAAAAGCATTCCCCTGCTAATGTCTTTGCAGCAAAGTGGTTTTACCCTTGTGCAGCATATGATATCCTTTGTTCTTTAAGAAGGAAGGTGCTGAGTTGAGGCAACTCTAAATGCAGCCATTCCAATCTTTTCCAAAGTGCTTTCACTATGTGACAGGCAGCAGTATTCTTCACGTTAGGCATGCTTTGATTTTGTAACTGCCCCAAACCGCTCCAAATCCTCTCAATCAATCCTTTGCAGCTGAAGATCTGTCCTGCTGCCTCCTCGTTACCAGTGAGGAGTTACACTAATTAGTTCCCCTTGCTTCTGTTCCTCTGGCAGATTCCAGAAGGTAAGTAAGGCAGGCAGTAACAGGTGTTAGCATCAAACTCTGCATGAAGAGCTGTCAGAAGCTCTGCTGTAACTACATGACACATCAGGAGAGCTTTTCCCAATGTTTGAAATCGTGTGTAGGTGACCTATGACATGAGCAGGTCCAGCTGGATTAGTAACACCCTTCATCCCTGCAAGGCCCCCAACTGCCCGAGCAATCTGCCCACGCTGTAATGCTGACACTTCCAGAGTACCATGGCACAGAGAGGCTAATTGTGCACTGCCCAGTACCTGAACAATGGATGCTTCCAGGCACCACAGAGAAAATTGACTTGTGCCATCAGGGAAACCTTTTTATACATTCTGCATACAGGTTCCTCTGGGCCTCAGAACCTCCCTGGAGTCAGGATGTCCCACAAAGCATTGGAGGTTATTTGGACTGCAGCACGATAACAGACACAAAGCTGCTGAGCTTATCCTTTCTGTTGCCTTTGCAGAGCTGTAAATTTGTGTGGAGAAGTCTCAGTACCACAGCACAGCAGGGTAATAATACAGCTCAGTAGCTATTTGATGCTGTTGTTTGTACAATGTGTTCTGACATGAGCAGCTTATTGTTTGCTAGTTCATGACAAGAGTTTTGTGTATGCAAACTTGCATGCAAATCAGGCCTAATTTATTATGCTTCTCTCCAATGAGAGTGGAAGGAGAAAAACCACTGTTTAACTTCAGCAATACATTTTCCTATGAATAGGGCAGCTATTAAATGATTTATGGAAGGAATGTTAAGAATTCAAGGAGTTCAAAGAAAGTGGAGGGAAATCTTTTTCCCTTGTCAGCTGGGAACCTGGCTATTTAATGCTGATAAAGCCATCACCTAACTTCACAAAACTGTTGTGCCCAAAATGTACCTGCATTTTACTGTGTCACAAGCAGGCAGATCTCTAATTAGAGGTCTTACTGTTATTAAAAAAAAAAAAAAAAAGACCAAACCAGTTTAAAACAATTCTTGCATGGTAGAAGAAATGATGAGAGGTTTGATATTTATTCACTCTTGCTGCCTGTTCTTTGTAGGGGTTGGTGTGGCTAAAGCTGCAGTGAGGGCATTCCAAGATCCTTCCCTACCCTAGGCCTGCCACAGCTGTGAACAGCCCTATTTCGCTCAGGTGTGAGGAATTCTCTTGGCCTTGCTCCTTAATTTTGCCAGACTGGAGATACTCATTTAGCATGCTCATACTTCTTTAACCCCATGAACTTGTATGATGATTTCCCTTTTGCAGTGAAATAGGTAATATTTTCACAGAGGTGAGAATTTCAGATTTTTTTTTATATTACATATTTTAATAGGAAATATCTTAATGAAAAAATGCTACCCAGATGACTTAAAGTTAATATTAATAAGCTGGCCTTATCACACACCTTTCTTTAATTTAAACTGAGCAGGCATACTTTAATGAGTGGTACAGGTACCATAAAACGAATATTATTTTTCATTTAATTTTATTGGATTCATCCCTATGCAATCCATCAGGCTGGCAATGCAAACATGCATGCTAAAGGAGAAATGTCTCCTCAGGTGGACTAAATACCACTTAGATGGTGAACAAACATGATCCTGCATACAAATGCAAATACTGAAAACTATTGATTCCTGGGACGCTACAGGATCCTTACTAATTTCTATTGAAAATTTAATCTCTCTCCCTCTCCATAACAGGGAATTCCAGAGCAAAATTTATCTGGCACTTTTCTTGTCACCTATAGAAAAGTCGCTGGGTCATTACAGGGTGAGCCTTGTGTGTTCTGGAATCACAGGTTCTCAGAGGCAGCACGCTTAGGTCACTGTTTTCCCCGTGGCACTGAAAGCCAGCCCCATTCGTGCCCCCCAGCACACAACACACAGAACTACAGCTCAGAAAGAGCCGTGCTTTGCACTGAGACTGTTTGATCATATATGTCATTTTACACATTGGCCTCATTTGTAATCAGGTGATGGTCGCTTCTTATTTGCTCTAAGCACTAAATGTCATTGAGCCCAGATTTGTTCTAAGGAAAAATGCAAAGCTTACAGAACCTGAACGTTTTTCCAGGAGCACAAAGTCATCTCCTGTTCTGTTTGGAAGAGGTAAATATGAGCTAACTCTGGCTAGTTATGGAGCAAGATTGTTTTCGCATTTGGATTTATCTAATCTTGTCTCCATGCACCTTAAGTAGACATGTGGCAAACAACGTGGTATGCTCTGCATGCAGAGCAGTCATTGTTTTCCTTTTATGTGTATCCTTCAATATCTTTAAATAACTTTGATAGAAAATAGATGCAGCCGAAGAACATGTAATTCCTGCCTGCAAGTGAGGATAAGACAATGTAAGTCACCTGCAGGTTTGCTTGCAATATGCTATTTCTGGTTTTCATATAGTGTGTTGTTTAAAGCAAATATTGTAAATTCGATTGATTTTTGCTGTTAGCATTAAATCAAATATTGTAACTTTATGCAATTTTGGAAGACAGTATTTATGCAAATAAATATGCAAACAGGCCAGGTCTTTTTTCCCCTCTATCGAAGTGTATTTAACATTCCTAGCCCTGCACAGAAGGGGAAAAATAAGGTCATAGCTGTGGAAAAATCTATTGATCATAACTGATAATATGAAAATGAAGCAGTCAAGCAGGCTGTGGATAGCACAGGTCAGGTCTACTTACACAAAAGCAAAGTTAGAAATGCAGTGATGGAAACGTGAAAATTCTGGAACACAAATGAAACAGAAGCCAGCAGCTGTGGTCAGATTAATCCTTTAATGCTCCTGTTATTTCCTTGTTGCCATGTGGGACAGGTGATGTCTGGAGTGTCCTGTTATCCCAAATACAGGGGGAGTAACACCAACAAACATGACAGAGAAAGGCCTGGAGTGTGGATAGCAAACAAAAACTCTGCAACCTGAGAATTTTCCAAGTTTAGGGGTTTTTACACAAATGACAGCAGAAGTATTAACAACCTCCTGTAAATTTTGAACTTTAGTGTCAGAGTGGTTTCTGCATGACTTTGAGAGCTCCTGGGGTGGCTGGAGTATCATTATTGTCACCTATGTGGTCCAACAGTGAAGCTCTCTGCTTTATTACACATTTTTACTCTATATTTTTTGAGATTATTCATCTGCTAACTAGTTTGAGTTTGCAGATTATATTTGTAAAGGAAATTTTCACCTGAAATTTATTTTAAAAGTTTGATGTTAGATTTCAGTGGACATTTATATGGACAAAACACCCAGGTCTGTGTACTACGTGCAAATAATTTTGGAGATATGTACAGGCTGGATTTGAATCATATGAGGTAAAGCAAGTGCTAACCATTAAATGCTCCTGAAGTTCTGTGAAAATTAAATTTTAAGCCCCACTCTATTGCCTCCAAGTTGAGCTTGTTGAACTGAATGTTTTCCCAGTAAGGAAAAAACAACAACTCAAAGAAAAAAGCAAGGGTGGTCTGTATCTTACCCTGACTCCACTGACTGCGTCACATATTCCTGTAATAAGCTGGAGGATTTAATGGCAGGAGCAGTACTTTGTGGAGCAGGCACAAAACTGAACAGAAAGGGACTGGGAAATAACTCTGGAACTGCTTAAACTAAAATTGCCATCAAGGTTTCTGTCACGAAGCTCCACCCATGGTCTCACATAATTTCAGACTAACTCTGCATTTGGGTAACTGCTCTATGGGACACTTCCATCACATCCTCCAAGGGGAAAAAAATGAAAATTTCAAGCAGCTTCAAATCATCAAAAGTTTTAAAAATAGGCGTGTGTTAGGGGAAGAAAGGTGGGCTTTGTTACATAAATTTCAACATGGTCCTTCTTGCTTACTATTTTTTCCTAAACCTGGTGCACAGAGAAGTACAACTGACCCTGAATCAGGGTTCACACCTGAAATGAGAGCAGCAAACACTCCAGACTCACTCTGTCCCCTGGGTCTTCACAAGCTTTAACAATCAACTGTAGATGCACACTTGGGTTGGAAAGGAGACACAGGCCCTTTGGACTTGACAGTTATTTTATGAGAATGGGATAATTACATTGATAGAACAGAGAAAATGAGCCGTGCACAAATTAACAATCAAAATTAAATGCATGTGTAATTAAATACAAACAAGGGAACAGCCCAGTTTTAAAGGTTGCTTATGAAACTGCATCAGAGTTCGTGTAAAGGGCCAGAATTTACTGCTTTTGCCAATTGCCGGTTATTAACTCTCAGTGTAGCTAAAGCTGCATTACAAATTTAAAGTGAACTGAACGTATCTGGTTGTACCCCACAGAGTGAAATAGTGACATCCACTTCTGTTGGTTAGAGTTTCTGCAGGGTTCTAGAGCCAGAGGACCTGCAATATTTCACTAACTGTATTTGTTGTAGGTTAAACCCAGGTGGAGAATGTCTGCTCCTGCTGCAGTCGCTCAAATGGCACTCAAGCTGTGTCTCCAGATGGAACCCACTGTTGTAACTACAGCACCTAACTGAAATCACCCTCTGATCAATAACATGATTCCTTTACTTCCACCACTGAAAGGAACATCCTCCTTCTTTAAATTACTCTTTAAACAGAAAATGCACCTGAAATCCAGTTTTTCATCACAGAAATTTGAACTACTTTTGAACTACTTTTTCCAAATGTGCCGACACTTACAGCATAGGAGTAATTTGTCTGATACTGCAAAGTGACCTCCTGAAAAATCTGCCAGAAGTTCCCGGGTTTCAGATGATTTTTTCCACTTATTTAATTTGGAAACAGTAAAAAGCCACTATTCACTTTTGAAAGCTATCATTAGCCTGTACTTTCCTGCCAGGAGAGAGTAGGCACGAGGTATCCCGAGACCATCGCAGCCATTGCCCGTGCTCTCACAATGCCCTGACCACAACAGGAGAAAGAGAGGATTTATGCATCCTCCAGGTCTTGCTCAGGTTTAAAAGCTAATGGATTCAGTCTGAAACAATGAGCAAACAAATGCCAGTAACTCAGGGGAAGATTGAGTCCATTTTCCACATACAGTGAAAAAACAAAGGCCATTTAATAAAGCCCAACAGTCGGGTCTTTTGCCCAGGCACACAAACTTTTCCTTGGTATCTTACTAAATTAATTGGTTGGTTGGTTGGTTGGTTGGTTGGTTGTTTTTCTAGTGGCACGTGCCTGGCTGGAACTGAAGGGGACTGAAGCAAGAGGTGGTCTGAACTTGGCAGCACAGCTCAGTTAAGGTAAAGAAATGCACAGAAGTCCACTTGCCTGGTAAAGCTGCAGTGGGAACAATTAATCTCTCAGAGCAATTACCATTCCAGGGACTGGCTCTACAAACTCCATGCTCTGTCTGCTTTATACTTACATTTGAACACTGCTAATATGTGACAGAAAATAATTCTGTATGTATTAAATGCAGACTGATGTTTTCCTTTGTGTCCAGTGCATGGTTTGCTTCCAAAGGAAGGAAAATGCATTATAAGACTGTCTTCATTATGCTTCCCTGCAAAGTGCCAGCTTCCTGCAAATTATGCATGTATTTGCATTTTGTTCATTTGGAAACTGAGGTTTGGAATGAATGGGCATATCTGAGGTGAGGCAGTAAGTCAGTGTTACAAACAACAGTGTTTGAGATCACTTTAAAAAATCACTGGCAAGGGTAGGAGCGAAAGTCAGATTTGTCCCTCTTAAGAGACTTTAAAATCCCTTGCCTTTATTGTGCACAGCAGTGTTACCGTGGCAGCTGACTGCCACAGAGAGGACAAGGACACAGCATACCAGGGTTATTGTGTGCTTGGTTCAAAATTGTAACTCCATGCAGTTCCCGAGCCTGCAATCAAAGGTACTGGTGGAGACACCATCACCCCTCCTTGCCCTGCACTCCATCCCTGTCCGTGTGATTATATCTTACAGCTTGTAATTATCTCCTTGCTGCAGCCGCCCAAGGAAACAATAAGGCCTCCTTACCCCTCTGCAGAAAGGAGTTAACACACATTCCCACTGAACAGACCTATTTCAGCTGAATTGTGATGGCTCTTTAAAGAATTACAATAGCAGGATTTGATTACAAAAAATACGTGCATATATATATTTTATCCTCATTATACAGAGTTTTAGACTCAGCAGGAGCTGTCTTCTCTTTAACTTTCTGCATCTGTCATTATTTAGGCAGAAAACACCCTCAGAATGGACCAAAAGTTTAAGAGGCCTGATCATTCTGCAGTTTCTTCTGATTAGTGCTGGTAAACAGGGGCACCCTACACCTGCCATGGTATAAAAGGTGAGCTTTATAGAAATAGAGTTCTTAAATCAGCATGTATCACACAGCAGTTGTAAAGTAAACACAAAGGAGCTATATGGAATAGCTAAACCCTGTTAGGACATTACTCACATGTTGATGATGCACATTCATAAAGAGGCTTTCCAGTGCTGAGTTGGTGATACAAACGTAAATGCATTTCCCATTGTCTATGGCATGCAGTTTGTGACTGCATTAATTCTGTTACCCTGCTGTTTGTGACACTTCTGTTAACAGATGATCTCGTAAGTACTAGCAAGTGATGACATTGTAAACACAAATAAAATAACCTTTTATGCCACTTCAGACATAGACAGCACATGAAACCTAAGAATCCAAGCATAAAGAGAGGATCATGCATATTAATAGTCTTAGAATGTTGAAAATTACAGTGAAGCATGCAGAACTACACAGTATGCATTATTTTCATTTTGAAATTCTTTCTAAATCTGTAAAGTTGTGTTTGGAATATTTCATGTCTGTTTAGATTATTTTCATCACTTTAATATTGACTGAACCACCGAAAACCATTCTGAACACATTTGTTGTGTTCAGTTTTACTTTGTTTCCTTTCTTCTTCAGAAGGCATATTTGAATTGAAATTATTTTGGGGATTAAAACCTCTGACCTACTCAGAGTAGTGTGCAAAGAAGCACCTGATATCCCCATGCCATGTGCCCTGGTAATGGAAATGGAACATGTCCAAAAAGGGGTTTCATGGTGTCCAAAGACACGAACAGAAGAGCAAACTCTTGCACACCTACCACAAATTTTAGATACTCTGTCTCAAGTGTGATGTGACAGTACTGAAATTACCTCATCTAATCCTGAGCAGTTTGAGACAATGTGGAGAAGAAATAGTAGAATGCAGCAGTAGCTGTTCTCTGCAGTGGTAAATTCTGACTGTGGAAGGAAAAACAGTGGAAAGAAATATGTGTTAATAGTAATTTAGATAGAGAGATTTTCTGGAAAAAGACATAACCCAGTAATTTATAGAATAGAGAAAAACAGAAATAATTGTTTTCATAAAACCATCAGAAAAATGTCATGTTCATTAACCATAGGGATATATAAAATAGGGAATTAAGTAGAAAATTATGAAAATAAATGTATTATTTTAATATTATATAATTAATATTATGTATTATTTTCATTTCATCTTGCTGAAAAATAGCCTGATTTTTTTTAATTGCTTATCTTATGTTAAACAGTACCCACAAGTACGGTCAGTAGTAGTGAAAAGCAACCCATAAAGTTTTATTCTAATGTCACACATGGGTAAATGATTGCTAAATCAGTTAAAAAATTGGCAAAAGTGAGATCAGAATCCGACCCAAACCACAATTCTTGGGGGGAAAAAATCATACATCTATGTTTATAATATTTAGCAGTAAAATTTACAGCCCTGTTATCTGCCAGCTATGCAAAAACAAACACTTGTGCAGGAGGAGTGTGCCACGTGTTTATATATAAACAAATGGCCTAATCCTGCCCTAAGGCACTGCAGTGCTGGAGCACACAGAGCCCAGGGAGATCGCGTGGGGTTAGGGAAACCAGCCAGGGCAGCAGAGAGGTGATTTGTCCCGACCACATAAAGGCAATGCAAGGTGAAGTTTCTGGCACAACTCAAGTTCACATCTATGAGCAGGCTGCTGGCTGGGCACAGATCAGAGCCCAAGAACCAGGAGAGCAGAGCTCTGAGCTTGCCCAGACGATGGGAGCTCGGCCTGCAGCCAGCGAGCAGCGCGGGACATTCGCTCTGTGCGCCCTCCTCTGCTGTCACCTCTGTCAGGGACCTCTGTGTGTCACATGCCAGCAGTGAGGGGAGCTCACTCATCAGCCATGCTGCTCTGATCCAGGGAATACCCTCTCTGGGATCTCCCAAAAACAGAAAGAGGCATAGGTCATACAAGGTTCTGCGTTACTGATACTCCTCGGGAAAGTTTCATGTCATTCATTAAACGTGGAACATGATTTATACTACGCATACTATCCTCAAACTGAATTTTAAACGTAAGAGGTAATTCTTCCAGTTTCCTTTTCTAGTCATATCTAGTGAGTCTGATAATGAAATATAAATGAAATATTTACATGCTGTCAAGCTGTTTCTCTTTGGCTCATCTGGTACGGAGGAAACTGAGTCCAACAAATGTTACTGTTCTGGAAAGCCAGCCTATGAAAGCCTGACAGAGTCTCAGCAGTCTGAGTTTGCCGTCACTAGAGAGGAGACTGTCTCTGAGATGAATTTTGAGGTTTGGGGTTGGTCAGGTGTCAGTTTTGCTACACAAGGAGCTGTAAGGGGACAGGGCAACAGTAGAGAACTAGGAAGCCACATCTTTTCTGCAGAGTGGATTTGCTTCCGATGCTGATCTAAGAGGCTTATGGCCTTACTCTGCACACAGGAGGAGGAAGCCAGTAATCCTCGTAAAGATTATATCAGCAGCTTTTTCTGCAGGGTGTAGAAAACTTTGATTAAAAGCCCATCTTTATTGTGAAAATTAGCCCTTGGTAGAAGTTATCAGACAGGCCAAGGCAATCTAGGCCTCAATCAAAACAGTAGTTCGTTGCATTAAGGCAGTCAAATATTATTTTCTCTGCTATAAAAAATGACTCATTTGGGTCATTATGTATCTAAGATACGTTGTGCCCATGCAACAATGTGCACTAGTTTACTATTAAAAAAGAGACAGTTTTATTCTATGGCAAAACTCGATGGGGTTTTCTTGGTTGGGTTTAGGGTGGGGGAGTGGGAGGGCTTTCTAGTGGTGGTAGTGGTGGTCTTTTCACCTCATATCATTGACATCCTGGATGTGGCAACATAATGGATACACCATCTTTAGCTCTAAAAGCTTTTTTTCAGAGAATACCAGAGGGGACCTTTACCTAAAACCAGGACCAAAGAGGAGAAATGAGTCATGAATTGTACTTGCAAACAAGTTTGTGAAGCTCCGTGTCTAAGGCAGTGGCTGTACTTTAAATGAGGTCATGATGGCAGTTCCATATGCTGAAATTTAGTGAAAAGACAAAGTGCTTTTCTTTATTGTGATTCTCTTTGGACGATTGGTTTTTCTCCTCTTGTTCAGCATGCATGATTTTTTAGCAGATTAACTTCTTCAAGGCAAATCAAAACTGGTCCAATGTATGTCCAATTCTCCAAAGTATCGATTACTCTTCTCCAATTAGTTTTAGTTTAAGTCTTTGGAACTCCTTTTCGTCCACCACCAGTTACAGGAGGGCACAGAGGGACAGACCTAAAGCTAAAGTCAATAAGAATTTTACTTAGAAAAATTCTAAGTCAAATAGAATTCTAAAAAACAACATAGAAATGGCAGACATGGCAACAATTGCTAAACAGTTGGGGTTTTTGTAACACATTGTTCATTTTCGGTAGGGCGGAAACAGGTCTGTGTCTCTCTGCAAACACTTGAGTTTTGTGTGGGAATGCTGAAGGAAGGCATTCGTTTAAAATACAAATAAATCAGTATTTCAGGAAAATTACAGTCTTTAGACCTAAACAACAGATGGTGAAGCTGCTGCAGATCAGGCGTCACAAGAGAAATCACTGGCTGATGACTTCCTCCTGGTCCTTTTCACTGATATGCCTTACATGTCTTGCTGTCTTTATTTTAACGCTCATTTCTTTCAATCTTCCAGTCTTCAAAACTTAGTTTTTAACCCACGTTTTTAATTCTACTACTGATATTATCAGTCAATAAACAAAATTCAGTTATCTCTTGAACAAAGGAGATTCCCCACTTGCCATTCTGAAGATTTAGAAGTAAATTGCTTCCCATTGAAGCCAACCAGATACTTGGAAGACAATTCTGCATCAAAAAACTGGAACTGAAAGCTAGAATTAAGCTTACCACAGTCTCTTCTTTCTGTCTTTTCTTAATATCACTTTAGAAATATATCCAGAGAGTTATTACAGACAGATGCCAGCTCTAATCTTCTTTTAGCCAGATTACTAAAATATAAGCTCTTCTTCTTTCTGCCATGCATAGGAACAACTTATGGGAGCTCAAACACTGACTTTGCCTCAGTAATGAACTTGGATAACATACAGAGCAGTAGAGAAAGGACAATAAAGTATTAAAATAGTATTTCAACAAAAGGCTCTTCAGTTGGCATCAGGTCTTCAGTAGAGTAGATATGTTGTGTTCCATAGTTTTAAAACATGACAAAACATAAAATTAAATAAACTAGGGGTGATAGGGGAGATAGATAATTGTTGAAAAGCAAGTGGTGATGTGGTGGACTGGGATGGCAAGCAAAGGATGCGGGATGAAGTGTATAACTTCAAGTGCTGCCTACTTAGGAACTGAAATAGGTAGTTAAACCTGTGAAACCTGTCTAAGGATGTGTTCATTTGTACTGAGTGTGTCATGTCCTTCTGGTAACACTTATTCATTAAGCAATCCCTTTATTAACATATCTTCATTATTAATATTTTTAATCTCTTATTCATAGATACTGTACACTTAGTCATTGTCTGTTAGTTATTGTAAACAGCAAAACCCTAGCTGGCTTTAAATTAAAATTGCTTTCTAATTACTGTTTATTGCACAGGAACAAAACGTTACATTTTATGTTATTCTCAACAGGACCTCTAAAGCTCAGTTGGAGATAAGCAGTAAACACCAAAGCGTTCTCATAAATCACATTTTTGCATATAATTACTATATGCCTATAAAAGCAAAATTTCAGCTATTCCCGTTACCAACCAGCTCTGGTCTAGGAATTGATTCAGCTTCCACTGCAGTCTCCACACACCATTTGTTCCAGCAGCTCAGATTGCCTTCATTTCCGTACTGTGAACAGTTCACACCATATGTCATATTAAGTCTGCCTATATTTTCCTGCATTTGACATTACGTGATGAGGAAAGTCCAGTCCCTCCCTTCCAGCCTAGATCACACTTGCTGTCCTTCATAGTGTCCTCTCTGGAAAACCTCACTTTTCCAGAAGGATCCCTGTATTTATTTTTAATCAGTTTGTTCTCCACTCAGTATTTCTACTCCAGCAAGCTGGATTACAGCTGCTGAGTTAGTGAATTTTGTTTGCATGAAGCCGAAATGCTGAGGTTGTGCTAAAGAACGCTGGTATAAAAAAACCAGTGGGTGTTTATTTATGAAATAGACAAGTGTGTGAAAGAGATTCGATCTCCTTGAAGAAGGTTCTCTTTTTCAAAGCCTACCAGTCTGGTCTGTGTTTTTGTGATCAAAAACTTAGTAATTTTTTTTCTTAGGTCAAATATGAGAAACTAAAAAGAGCAACCTAGGTTGTACTAAGATGAATCATTAATTTTATAAAACCTGACACAGTTCATTCTAGGTTATGACAGAAAATGGATGAAGCGTTGCAAAGGCTGGCAGGTACCTACTTTTTTCCTTTTTTTTTTTTTAAGAGAGAGGGAAATAAGAAATCTGTAAAAGTCAGCCAGCTAAACTGAATTCCAAGAAAAACCCTTCAACCATGGTGGCAAATATGTCTCCTTCAAATGGCAAGAAACTCTAAGGTGAAAGTCACAGCTAACCGGAATTTGTCAGGAAAAAAAGCCGTGCCAAACCAATCCACCAACCTTCTCCTTGGCAGGCCAGCATCACCAAAGCAGCAGGACAGGAGAGACACACCCGTACCAGAGCAGAGCAGGGCTGTGGGGCTGCAGGGGCTGCGGAGGGACATCACCCGTGGGTCTGAGGTGGGAATGCGGGAGGCCAGGTAAGGGCCCACTGAAACGCTGCACTGCTCTTCAGGCACTGCGGAGAGAGGCTGAATTAGCGGAATAAGTAACCTCCCTCCCTCTACATATACATATATATGAGTATGTGTGAAGAGATTGGCAGGAAGGTTCCGTTATCTCTGTCACTGTAGCTTTAG
>WEIT01000614.1:625-76615 GCA_013389985.1 Dryoscopus gambensis | reverse complement strand
CGCTGCCGCCCCTCAGTGGCCTCAGTGCCCCCGGCGTCCCCTGCCCCGGTCTGGCAGCAGGAGCGGAGCAGCCCCTCCGTGTGCCGAGGTACAGAACCGACCCTCGCCCCTCACCAGGGTCCTGCTCCTGAGCCCTCCCCTTGCGCACAGACAATGGGTCGCTCACGGAACGCGGCGGTTCCCGGCTGCGGGGGGAAAGAGCGGGTTGGCGAGGGAGAAGGGAAGGAGATCTGTGCCGCTGGGCAGGTGATGAGCAGCACAACGTTGGGCACATTGTTCTGGATATCCCTAAGCTGCTGCTGCCTTGCCCTGCTGCTCCTTCAGTGCCGGTGCTCCCCCGCAGGCTGGGGAGCGCTGGCCTCGCTCCCCTCGAACCCCTCCGCTGGCATCGGGAGGCTCCCGCGGGCTGAACTCCAGCCCCAGCCAAGCCTTCAGCTCTTCCCCTGCTCCGGGCACGCCAGGCTATACACTCGTACTCCTCTAACATCATCCCGTTCCTACAAAATTAATGAAACATTTGAATTATTCACTGTTCAGTTTTATAGAACAAGAGTGAGCAAAACTCTAAGGGAGTTTGCATTTAGTTGAATTGTGCTTTTCGGGTGCAGAATTTAATGTTCTTTTTAAACAAAAGCATAGCATATCTTGGCTTTTTAGAGCTTGACTGCATCTCTCTGCTTTTCAGAGCTCCTGGTTTGGATTTAGTTCACAAATCTTGTGATGGTACAAAACAGCTTCATAGGCTGCAGAGATGGCTCTCAGAGCTGAGAAACGAGAAATAATTGAAATAGAAATTCATTATCCGGACCCTTGTTTTATAGGAATCTCAGTACGCTCACTCTGAGCCAGATAATTTGAAAATGTGGTGACCCAAACCAAACAAGCAAAAATTCAAATCAAAACAAACAAAACCCAAACCAACCAACCAACCAAAAACTAAAACAAAAAAAAAAACCCTCACAACCAAACAACAACAAAAAGTCCTCATATTTTACAGCCATGTCACCCACAGCACTGTGGTAAGGGTAAAATCAGCAGAGTTCTGCATTTTAGAACATGAGAAAATGAATCTTAAGGCATGTTCCTGTCTCTTGGATCATGTGCTGTTTCAACGTTAATTGCTGGCAAGCAAAGAAGTCCTTCTCTCAGCTGTATGGTTAGATTTTACTATACCTACGAAAAAGGCATAACAGTGCACTAGGCATTTTTCATTTTGATGCAGGAAAGCAAATGGACATCTTTTGAAATGCCACATTCCCACAATGTAAAGCAATTTGTTACGTTGGAAGGATCCTGTCAGTGTCTGTAAGGGCAGGGCTGAGAACCATTTTCTACTGAGATGATGAGCAGTGAGTACCAGTGTGTTCCTGTCTTAAACTGCTCTGAGATATGGTATCTAACATAAATTAAGTATTTCAGCCTCCTTTTCCATTGCCAGGGCCAGTCTTTGAGAGTCTGGAAGGATGATTCTCTGGATTAAAAAAAAAAGAAACAGCCTAAATTCCATTAAGCTTTTGTAAAACTTTGCATTGCAAATAAGGACAAGATGTTGCAGACCTGGAAGTCTGCTGTATTTCATTTCAGAAACTGTTAGATGAGATTTAGTGAACTAAATCCAAATCAGGAGCTCTGAAAAGCAGAGAGATGCAGTCAAACATTTTTGAAATGAGATGCAGTTTCTGAGCTCCAGGCTTAGTTATTACACCAATCCTTTGCCTTCTGTGAAGTCTTAAAGCTAAACAAGCTTGGAGAAGCCTTGAGAATTGAAACTTCTGTGGCAATCCACAGAACTGAAGAATTCAGATACGGCTGTGTGTATCAATTTATTTTCCTCTACAGTCACCCTTTGTATTCAGATAGGCATAAAATTCATGTATTGTGCCCATAAGCAGTGACCTGTGCTTCAATACAGGACCAAGGGTACAAATGTAGGATTTTATATAGTGATCAACAACTGTAAGTGTGATTTAATCTCAGTTTTGGTGGGGTATTCAGGGAAATTCATTTGGTGGCTGTATTCAGGGAAATGGGGTTTTATGATATATTTAATAAGTTTTTTCCTCCTAACACTAATAATGAGGCAAGGCTTAGAGTTTTGAATTAGGGAGGCAGGTTTCCTGAAATATTTATGTGTAGATATTGTGCCCACGTTTGTTTCCCAGGGTGAATGCAGCAGCATTTTCAGTGCTGGTAGCCAAAAGTCTTTCTCGACTTCCTGCCTGTCCTGGGGTGCTAAACAGACTTCCAGGTGAGAGTCTTTAGGTATGACAACTCCCAGAGAACAAATCTGAGCTGTAATTTTCATCTGTCTGTCCAGAAAAATATAAAATTATAGAAAATATGTACATTTCAAATAGGTGAACAGTGTGGAAGCTACTCTTGATGGGTTTTCTCCATTTTTTCAGCCATCAACAGGTTTTCTTGTCCTAGGAGAACATAAGTTCCAGCAATTCATTCCATCCACCACTCCCTTTATAAATTTTTCCCTTCTCCTTTTCTGTCCCTTGTGATAAAGACAGGTATATCCACCCTCTGAAAGCAACCCAGCAAGCAGAGAACAAACTCTTGAGACCAAAACTTGGAAACTGGGGTTCATAAGTTATGAAAGAATAATAATAAAGTTTCATGATTATGATGGAGTAACTATTGGGAAAGAGTGATAAAAGGAAAAAAAGAAAAAGGCTGAGACATCACCTAGAGAACAAAAAGCTGTAATATTTTGGCTTGAAAAGGAGTTTCTGTGTGTAAGACTTGAGATTTGCTACGGAATCCTTTCAGAACAAGTATTTAGTTTTAATGATCAGGGTGGTATCTCGATTAATGGCATTCTTTGAATTCTTCAGTGGCTGTGAAATGCTGAGGCCTTATTAAGGAAGAACATAGAGAAGAAGGAGCCACAGGAGATGAGCACGCTTCCCCAGTTTGCCAAATTAAACGTTCCAAGCGCACACGTTCATGGGTTTCAGCTGTAAGATGCATTGTCCATTGAAAGAGCACAAAGGGTGTTTGTTTGTGGAGATGCAGTGGCGCATTCAGGGGTGTAGCCGATCCCCTCGGGCTGTGGCTGTGCTGCATCCCCTGAGCTCGTTCCAGCTCCTCCTGCACACTCCTGCTGCTCCGCGAGTGCTTCTCATGGCATTGGCTTGGTTACAACTACTTTGTGCTTTGGTGAGTTTATCAAAAAAGGAGTAAAAGATATTTCTAAGCCTACAGAAAAGTGCTGTGCTTGGAGAGGCAGCAGTGACTTGCCTCATATTTCCAACTAATTTAGCTATTTAACAATTCTTGTCTAACTACAGCCTTGGTTTGGAGAATGGATGATATTCAGTGTGAAGCAGAGTCCTGCTAATACAGAATATAAATACCTTTTGTCTGCTCTTTATCCATAAAATACCTGTGTAACATGTAATGGGGTACGTGGAGTCCGACTGGGGGCCCGCCCAGCTCAGGGTCCTGCCTCCAGCAGTGGCCAGCAGCGGCCAAGGGAAGAGCAGAAATTCAGCAGTGTCCTTAGAGATCCCAAAGGAGGCTACGTTCAATATGCAAAACTAAACCCCCTCTGACAGCCCTCCATAAAACTGAACCAGCCACATGCTTAGCTGACTCCAGTTACTGCTAGTGCAAATATTGATAGAATTCAAAAGTGTAGTCTTCTGGAATTAGCAGATTCATCTGATTAAATGAATAATAAATCATCTCATGTTACTCTTAACAGTAACACATTTAGTATTTGCATATGGTGTGAATGAAAGTTGTCAAAGACATGCAAACTCGAGGTTGAGAAATTAGGTTTCTAAATAAATAGAGATCTTGAAATAGAAAAGGCATTATAAACTTGGTCTTTGTTGAACCCAAACTGCATTTACACATTTCTCTGTTTAGCTCCCTCCACAAAAAACCTTTGGGGAAAATCTTTTCAGACAGTTCATGGAGAAGTTCCAATATCACATTCCCTCAGTCCTCAGAACAAAGTTGTATCATGCATGAGATCTACTCTTCATGCTATGTATACATTCAAAATACACACTGTAAACTGAATAAATAACTCTATAAAAATCTGAAGAGGTCACAAATGCCACAAATGGTCTTAAAAGGGTCATGTCTAATCTTTTTTTTATTTTCATAAATAAAAGTCATGTCAGTCTCATCAGATCCCACCACATACTATATTCTATGGTTTATAATTTTGAGATGGTTTAAAAGAATTTAGTCACAGTGAATTCCAGTGAGAGATAACAGCCTAAATGCTCAAAAATACCAACTCTACACAACGAGATTTTTTTACCCTCCAGTGCTATTTGTAATTTGGAAGTCTCTGTAGTGTGTTCATTTTGGAATCTAGTTCTAGGAACAGAATTTTAAAATTAATTTTGATACTTGAGAAATGCCTTGAGCTGTTCTCAGAGAGGAAAAGAGAACGATGGAAAGATTTGGAAATTTCTGTCAGCTGATAGTAAGGCTATAAAGGGAAGACAGAATCCTCTGAAGAGGGAAACAAGTAGGGGTGGACTCTCCAAAGATGCTGAATGTGCAGTCAAAGCAGTCCTGAGAAAAGCTGTGGTCTCCTGCTGCCAGGTGCAAGCATCTCTACTTCTCCCTTATATAAGTAGCAGGCTGCAGTAGATCTTTATCAATGAGCCTGAACAGAGCTCTAGGAGAAAACAGGCTCTGTGAATTCTTCGCCTGTGTAAAATGGTAACAGGGTTCTGATATTTTGCCAAGCAGCAGCTCGTCTAAAACCTGTGTCTAGAGGGAGCCCTGTGTGTTTGCAGTCTCAGCGTGGAGCGGGGCTGGCTGCTGATTGTATCACTCCTGGCAAATTCCAGCAGGTGTAGTGTGCCTGTGGAGTCCTGGAGCAGGAGCACAGGAACAGGCATGAGCAAGTTAAGATGATGGTCTCATTTCTTGTTTAATTCAGAAGGTTCTTCCTAAGGTCCCTGTAGGAAAGGGAGAGATGCAGGGAGAGAAATACCTCTTTACACAGAGCTCAGGGATTAAGACAAAATGTTCACATTTGATTTTCTAAATTTTAAGGGTGCAGTAGGAAGCATTTGTAGGAGAGCACAACACATTAGGGAACCCACAAGGGTCCAGTAGCTTGGACATTTACAAAGAAGTCAAAAAACTTGAATTTTGCTCCCTGAGTTAGTAGGTGATTTCCTTTCAGTGAGTCACTTCATGCCTCTGTTTTCTTACGTTGATATGTCAGTGCTGGGCATTCTTTTCACTGTTTTCTTCTATGACAACAGTTTCCTGATATTTTTAGTGGGTTGTGGATTCTGCTACAATACATACGAAATATATTAATAGATGCAGAATCAGGCCCAGCCTTTGGGCACCAAAGTGTAAAGTCAGATTGTTTGAACTTCTGAGTGCACATTCTTAGGAATTAGGTTTCAGGATGAATGAAGCTATTCATCTTTCACAGCCTTTAAGGCTCTACTTACCTATGGAACTTGCCAGTATCCTCTGAGACTTGCAGGCTGCTGTTGATTAAGATGAAGTATTTTCTTTTTGTGAATACAGCATATGTTTTTTTAGTGCATGCTAAATATTGCTATGGTTAAGTTGAAATGAGGAACAGGCATGCTGCACCATATTGTTATTTGCTGTGAAGTGATTTAACAAATGTTTGAACAGCTGTGCTGAGTAGGCCCCGTTGATATAAGTAGTGGAATCATGAGAGCTGGTGTTTTGGTTGTTCACAGTGGAAAAGGATCAATCAAATAATTGTCTGCTGGGGTAAAGGACTCCATGTGAATGTAATAGAAAGTTGAGGTAATTTATGATAAAGTCTGTCAAATCCAGCTCTGCATGTGATAAGTTTTATTAAGGATGCACATTTGTGATCTTCCAGGAAAGGTGATAGAGTTTTGGCTACTTCAGCAATCAAGGAAAACTGCCTTGGAGAACAGTC
The DNA here is from genome assembly GCA_013389985.1 of Dryoscopus gambensis. Classification (NCBI taxonomy): domain Eukaryota; kingdom Metazoa; phylum Chordata; class Aves; order Passeriformes; family Malaconotidae; genus Dryoscopus; species Dryoscopus gambensis. The sequence goes on along the minus strand of WEIT01000614.1, from coordinate 70,698 downwards.
AGGACCGTTGCTGGTCTTTATGTTTAACAAAACTCTTTCAGTTCCAGAAATGAACAATCTCTGAACCACAATTCTAGGTGGCCCAACAAAGTGAGTGCCACAAAGATTGATCATTTGCAGCAGAAAAGCAACACTTCTATGGCTAGCACCCCTTGCCATGGAAAGGTTCTGCTCTGCACTACCCTTAGCTTGCCAGTTTTTCAGTAATGAGGTAGTGAAAGAAATATCGTCTCTATACAATCATGAGTGGTATTAAATGAACAGCTGGCATTCCTGGCATACCACAAACTCACCAAACAGGAAAAGAAAATAAGGGTAGAATATTTTAATGGGTTTTACTCCTAAAAATGGAAACCAGCTATCCAGATCACGAAGACCCCACTTGAACTTTCTGCTTGTGGTCTGGCTTCTGATAAGAACTAATTTGTAAGGACAGATTTGACAGTGGGCAGCCACTGTGACTGTGGGCAGCCTCTCATAGTGGAGCTTGGGTTTTCAGCTTGCAGCAAAATGCACCAGATGAAGACCCTGAATTTTAGCACAGTGGGAAAACTTCTTGAAAATCTGAACGCTAATTTTGGCGCCAGAATTGATCCTCTCTGAATATCTGATAGCCAGGGCTCAGGTTTGCTGGAAAGGGTTTAGGGTGGCAAGCACAGTGAATTGTTCAGAGGGCACACTTGTGGTCTGGGAACCTGGAAGTCCTGGAGGTATGTGGGGACAGTGGCAATGCAGTGACTCCACCCTCGTCCCTCTAGTGTGTTCCACCCTCCTGCTTTCCTTTTTTCACTGCGATGTATTGCATTGCCCGGGATTCTGAGCACTTCCTTGGGCTTTTTATAAAGAAGAGAACATGTAATGGAACATTAAAAGGACTTTCTTATACTAAGGGGCATGGCATACTGAGATATGCTTATTGCCAGCCTGATCTTACAGGAGAGCAGTCCTTTCCAGGAGCATTCAGGGTGACTGAAATGCCCTTATTGCAAGGAATTCTCTGTGACAATAAAACATTCAGTAAAGTTTATATTGCTGCTGCCGTAACTGAGACGTTATATTTGAACAAAATAGCACTCCTTTTATGAGTGCGCACTGTGATACGAGTTATCAACCAAAAGGAAGAGTTAAACTGGAATTTATTTCTTCTGAAGGTTAGAAGCTGTCAGATTGTGTCCTGATAGCTGCAGGTGTGTTCCAGGCAGCTGGGTACTGGAGAGTAACCTCAGTCACTGGCTGTGGCTGCAGAGGCACTGTGCTGCAGCTCCATTATGTGCAATGTGTCTTCATAGGTATTTTGCTTTGCAGGGAAGCCCATCAGAACTTCATGCTTTGAATTAACTGTGTTTATCATGGCAGCTGACAGAGGGGCATAATCAAGACATTTCCATGCCTACTGTCATCAAGGCAAGGCCTTGGTGCATCTCAAGGTGGGCTTGAATACAGCCAGTGAGGAAGCTTGTGCTGCAAATCTCCTAACAGTATCCCCCTTTGCTAGTTAAAACTGTCTTATGTGAGCTCTTTTGTTCCTCTTTTTTGTAGTATAAGTAAATTCCAAACTGGAAACATAGCAAGATTTGACCTCGTGGCTTTGACCACTGGTTTAGCACATTTTCAATCTCTGTTAAAGATTTCTGTACTTCTACTTTTGCTAGTACAGCCTTTTCTATTTCAACTTTTTTTTTTTTCAATTAGTAATTGATCTTTCTAATGAGCCACAGAATTTTTCACCTAGACAATTGGGGTAGAAATCAGTAATATCAAGGTAAGTGGTGATGTGCTTGTCCTGATGAACATTAATGGTACCAATTTCAATAATGCTTTCACTGTTAGATAAAAGCTGGCCCGAAGATAATGAATCTGCCTTCAGGAAAAGCTAAGACATAATAGACTGAAAAAAGCATTTGTCTTAATTATGGTAATTATGGTAATTTAGACTTTAAATAATAAGAGGGTGGCACTTTATATATTTAATATTTCAGTTAACTGTGAGCATTAAGGAAAACGAGTCTCAGAGATCCGGATTCACTCCAGCATTTCATACAAGCAGTGGTAAGAAGCTGCCTGGGAAGAACAGCAGTATGACGGAATGAGACGTTGCTGGGCTGTTGCACACCCCTCTCTCACAAACACAGAGTGTTCAAGCAGCCCTCAGATCTGCAGGTGCAGCACTGCAGCCTGCTTAGAGCAGCTGAGGACCTGACCCATAAATCCACTGGAGACCTTTTCTTCCACCGCTTCCGTTGTCTTAGCTGCTCTCCCAGCCAGTGGTGTGAATCTGAGACTTATTGTGCTGAATCTCCCTGGCAGGATTAGAGCAACCTCAAGGCTATTTCCTTCAAAATCAGTCTATGAACAGAGCTTTCTTTGCAGTGAAATGTCATCTTTATGAATTCAGGAAGAAGAAAATCATAATCCTCTATGACTCTCTACCCACATGTGCCAAAGTATCCTGGAAATTATTGTTTTTTCTGCTCCAGATGTAGTAATTATATTTGCTTCGCTACTTCTGCATGTTTTCCAAAACTTTGTTCTCAAACCAAGCCAAAGAATCTTCACATTCACGTTTTTTCCCTGCACAAAACATAATGAATTTTTAACTGTAATGTATAAGCTTACTGGTTACCTGACTGATTAAATATAGCAAATTCCATCCAGAAAGGTTTATTTCCGTAGCGAAAACACAGCCTTAAAAGATGTGTAGATGTGGCACTTAGGGACATGATTTAATGATGAACTTGGTAGTGTTAATTTAATGGTTGGACTCAATGATCTCAGGGCTCTTTTTCAATCCAGAGTATTCTGTGATAGGTAGTGCCTTAGGGAAGTGTAGCCATAATCCCCCAAAATCTAAAGCAGTTATTTGTGTATGCAGTGGCTTGTTTCATACAGTGAGAACTAGGATATGGTTGCATTTCTGCTGCTCATTAAAAACATCATTCATTACTCAGGGTTTGGGGTTTGGTTTTGGTGGGTTTTTAAAGTAATTTTACTTCCTTTTTTTATCTGAGCAAACAACTGTCTTCCAGGCATTCACGTCATACAGGGTACTTTTGGCACATGCTACTGGAAGATGGTAATTAGCCTTTTATTGGTCAAAATCACAGAAGGTGGTTGGTGCCTCATTTTCTAGGAGTGCAGGAGCTGTAAAGACTGGTGTGGCTGCTGAACAGTGAAATCCAATTACCAGTGTCCCAGTTAAGAGATTCCTGACTGAAGTTTAGGTTTTGGATGCCTTTACTGGCCAGTATGTTCTGTCTGACCCTGCCTATGAAATTAGTTTCTTCTTATGAGAGTGCCAAAACAAACAAGGGAAAATCAAATTGTCTTTGTGACTCCCATGCTGTAGAGAAATTTAAACTCAGACTGATTCTATTGCTTTCCAAAACTTTACTCTTGGAGGCAGCAAGAGTAAGTGAGGCTGTGATACACACTAGCTCTAGAGAATAGAATAGAATAGAATAGAATAGAATAGAATAGAATAGAATAGAATAGAATAGAATAGAATAGAAGAGAATAGACTGTGTCTGCAGTGGAATGTGAAATAAGAGGAAAATAAGAGGAAAACTGCTTTTCCAGTCTTGCTAGATGCACCAGTGCAAGGTAAATGTGAATGCTGGGCTATTNAGAATAGAATAGAATAGAATAGAATAGAATAGAATAGAATAGAATAGAATAGAATAGACTGTGTCTGCAGTGCAATGTGAAATAAGAGGAAAATAAGAGGAAAATAAGAGGAAAATAAGAGGAAAATAAGAGGAAAACTGCTTTTCCAGTCTTGCTAGATGCACCAGTGCAAGGTAAATGTGAATGCTGGGCTATTTTAACAGCTATTGGTCCAGAAGGGTTTTTTTTTTAAAAAAAAAAGGTGGCAAAAGTATCTGCCAGTATTCTCTGAAATTATTTCAATGACCCTCTTGAGAAGGACAATGAGAACATTGATCCTCTGGCTGAATTAAGCATTCATTCTAGATATCTTGCTATTTGATGGAACATTAGCCAGAAAATCAGATGAGGAAAGAGGAAATGTGTAAATCCTAGCATTTGTTCCTTTCACGTTTGAGCTGTAGCTTTTATAGGGTTAAAGTAAGTGAAAGGTATGAATTGGAAGTTCCTGAAAAAGACCCTGATTCCTACATCTCTAATCACTCTCTAATGAGATGACCAACTGCACGCCCACTCCAGGTGAATATCTCAGAATCATTCACTGGTTTTATCTCTCAACATTCCTATACAATGCAATCTAATTTGATGAACTGAGAAAGTAAGTGATTTAAATAACCAAAGTCACAAAATAACCCTAGGTTTAAGGCAGCAGTTGGTCAGGGACTGGGATCCTGCTCCACCAAGGGGAGCTGCCGTGCAGGACATGTCCTGTCCTTGTGCCATTGGTGCCCATGTTTCCAGTTAGGCTGGGTCATCTCTTCAGCAGACAGGCAGCAACCTGCATTGCTTTTTCAGTGCCATGTCTGCAAACGTATTTCATGTTGCTCTTCTCCAGAGGCAAATCAGTTTGAGTCAGGCTCTTTTCATAGCGGAGACAGGAGGAATTACGCACTGCAGTTTGGGTAGGCTTCCTCAGCTGGCTTTGGGCTGGGTGGTTCCACACTCCCAGCAGTGCAGCTGCACAGCAAACAGCTGGGGCCTGCTTTCAGATCCACCACCAAGAGCGCCTGTGGTGATTTGGACTCTGCTACACGAGCTGCACTGCCTACGACGTGTATGTCCTCACAAAAAAATTTCTAGAAAGGGAGCTGAAGCTCCAGCAAATGAGGCTCAGATGCAGGATCAGCTGTGGGAAAGCAGGAAGGAAGGTTTGTGCAGGGACTGAGCAGCTGCACAGCTTTGATGGTAGCAGCAAATGCCACTACTTCAATTCTGCACCCACACTACAACCTTCAGCTGCCACTGTTGCTGTACATCTCTGTGCACCAACTGCTGCCTGATTCCCTGGCACGTTCTTCCCCAGGTGAGCCCTGCAGTTCCCCTCAGAGGGCTTCTCCATCACAGCCAGCTGCTATCTGTCTATCTGTCTATCTTCGTCTCTAATCTGGGCTATAAAGCAGGCCCATTTTCCAGGCGGTGTTTACTGAAAACACGGGAGCGTGCCTGGCTCCCTGGGCCATAGCTCCTCCTGCCCTCCCACTCCCGGCAGGCTGTGGAGGTCAGGCTGCTGCAGGACTCCCCTGCTGCCTTGGGGAGAGTGTGCAGTGAAATCACCAGCCCGTGAGCCCATTAACCCTGACAGATTTGCAGAGGCTTCCTCTGAGGTTAAGGGAGTTCATTATGCTCACAGCCGGTCAAGGTGGTTGACAGTAAAGCAAACAGTGATTGAAATCTTCATTAGAGAGAAAACTGGAGTGCTAAAGTAAAGATTTGGGATAGATGAACACAAATAAACATCAAGGCTTTCAGTGAGATCAGTAATTTCAAAATGAAATTTCTAAAGAAGCAGAGAAGAGATAATGAAAAGGGTCAAAAACAAATAATAAGGGATAATTGTGAGGTTGGTGTCCCACACAAATGGCACTGGAGAGCTGGTTAGAAGAAACTGGAACTTGCAGTAGTGCTTAATATTAGGAAATACTCAAGTCTTTAATGAAAAAACACATTTGAAATGGTAACTTCCTTGGACTTAGGGCTTTAGATTAATTCTAAGACCCATGTATTCTGTAGTTATGCTCCTATTTCTGTAGGTATACAGAACTTTTGGGAAGCAGAAACCCTCTGGTGCTGCATCTTTGTCCCCGTTTCCTGACAGCTGGGATTGTGGCAAGATAATTAGGGCCTTTGCTTGAATAAAGCATTTCTGGATTTCTTTGCAGCTTCTTCTGAACTAATCTACCCATTCATAACCACCTTGAAAAGATGACTTGCCTTATTCTAGGAATGAGAAGAGCTAAATTCTTTGTCTTGCCCTTACTGCATCATTTTTGAATTTTTTTTTTTTACCTTGGGCTTAAAGGCAGTAAAAGGAAGTGGGCTGGGTGATTTTTTTCTTTCCTTTATTACAGCTCCTTTTCTTGCCTGATGTTGTCACTAAAGCTCCACAGGCTGCTGAAGCAGTGTTGAAATGGGGCAATGTTCAGTCTGTGAGATGCAGGCTGAGCATTCATGTTTTAAAAGAGAGACTTTCAGGAGCCTTCCCCTTTCTTGTTAAAACCAGCAGACATCCCTGCATGTCAGTGGAAGCCAGATAAGATTTCAAGTCACATCTTGTGTCCCACACATTCTCTGGTGTGTCCGGAAATTTCAGTTATCTCCACTCATGGCTGGAGCTCAGGAGAGCAGTTTGAATTTTTAGTCAAATAAGACAAATACACCTCTATCTTCTCTAGTTATACATTTATTCAGTAATTAGCTCAACTTTAAAGCTCACAAACAGGTTCTTTAAATATTTGTCCTAGGGGTTAGGAGCAGTGATCTCCAGTGAAGATGAAGAGTCACGAGAGGGGTTGGTCTCTCAGCCAGAACAGCCAGGAGCCCCTCCGTGAATGCACTACAGACCCATCTGATATCTGGGGTTTTAACATCCTTGGACACCAGCCGGATATTTTTGCATATGGAAGTGTGTTTGTATTTTTTATCCATTTTAGTTTCTCAGTGAACAACAAGAAGAGAACTTATTTTCCTCCTAGCATGTTACTTTTTTTTTTCCCCCAGCAGTTTAGGACAAGGAAGAATTTTTGTTGCAAAAATAACCTTACAAGGGAACATCTGATTATCTGTTTTGTTGTAGATGTTAACAAAAGGCTCAGAGGAATCCCAGCCACAGTGAAAGTTGGCATGAAAGTCCAGAATATGGGCCCTTTTGATTGAGAGTAACTAGAATTATTAAATATTGATGAAAAATTATATCAGAAGAACTGAGAAGCCTGTTTTTGTGTACTGATCTATTAAAAAACCAAATATTTCAAAGTAATATTGAGAAAATGTATAATTTTAAAATGTAATTACCTACAAAACAAGATCAGTGATCTGGAAATAAACCAGTTTTACTTAACTAGAAAGCATTTGCCAAGAGGTTTATTCCATGAATTAAATTTTATGGATTCTGTATTAAAAACTTCTGCAATGTAGCTGAACAATTTGTTCCTGTCTTGACAGGAGCTATGATAATAAATGCCAAGAGGTTGGATGTGTGGGTTTTTCATCCTCGCTAGGGGTCTTTGTTAATTAAGAACTTCTGGCAACTCTCCTTTCTGTTTGAATTGTTTTTAGCAAAATGAAAGGGTAACATTTCACTTAAAGAACAAAATGTCTAGAATTTATTTCACTCTCATTACTGAAATGATCTTAAGCAGAATGTTGGGAGAAAATTCATTTAACATTCCTGTCAACCTTGATAATGTTTGCTTCTCCTGCTGGTCTTTTCTATTTCTTCCTTCTCTGATTTACAGCATAATGAACTAATAGAGTCAGAACTGCATCTTACTTTAGACAGAAGAAACAATTGGGCAAGCAAAGCTACAAACTGCCTCCCACCTCTGAAATTCAATTAACTGATTAAATGGTCCAGTTTGGTATTTTGATTTGGTGCAGTTGAATATTTGCAGGTAATATCTGTGGAAGCCTTGGAAATAAAAACATATGTATCATAGATTATATTATTTGTACCCATTCTAATATTTCTGAAATATGGAAGAAGACATTTTGTAGTTTGGGTTTTTGCTGCATTCAGGTTCAGGGGTACTTTCAGATTTGCTGTGCTCCTTAAAGCAGTTACCTTCCACTTCTCACTCTGTTTCTCATTCAAGTGGAGCAGGAATCGCAGGGTTTGCCTGGGCTGGGGGATGATGAAAATATTGCAAGCTACTGACAGAAATTGAATGCAAATTGGGGAATGAAGTTGTGTGAGGCATTGCAAACATTAAATATTTTGTTGTTTTCTCTTTAGAGATCTCTGCATGTTGTGAAACCTTCCTGACACACGAAGGCCTGTGGAAGTTGTGAGGAGCCCTGAGCGGGGCTCACACCTGGGGCTGTGGCTCCGGGCAGGGCTGGCCAAGGGCCTTCTCTGAAATCCCTTCTTCACACAGGAAGAGAAACATTTGTTCATCTGAACAAAGTTGCATGATCTGTTGATATTTATTAGTGCAGGTAAGTGAGGAAGAATTTAAAGATTTTTCATTTCAACTACTTTGAATTATGCATTAGGGTGAGGATGCTCAGAGCCTTTTGTATATGCATTTTATTGTACAGTTTGTGTTTTCTCCTGAGGTATTCATTAGTTCAATTTCAAGCTTTCAGATAAGCTCCAAGGAGAGAGTGGGTTTATTTTAGAGGAATGAAAAAGACAGAAGAATTTGCTTTATATCTTTGCTGCCCAAAATCACACTTAAAATATCCAACTGTGAAAAATGCAGGTAATAGACTCTCTGCTGTGTTATTCAGAGGTAAAAGATAAAAGATAAACCTGCTGGCAACCAGAACCTTATTTCAGCTGCTTCTGAAGCGTGTCACAGGCAAGTCTGCAAAGATATTTCATCATATCACTGATAAAGATTGTGCTGTATTGAACTGATCTGCAAACATGCGAACAGACTGAACTTGTGTGTGCACTGTGCATATGTGTGCATCTGGATTTGTGGGCCAGTGGAAGGACAGCTTTTCAAGAGCCTTGTAGTAAAGTAAGAGAAGCTTATTGCTCATTAACTGCTTTCCAATTGTTCTTTTATTTTGGCTCTGCTTAGCATTTTTAGTGGTGCTCTAATTCTAACTCAGCAGTACGGCTATGTCATGACAGAGTAGCAAACAGCATTTCCAGCTGTAAGGGCTAAGGCTTTATAAAGGTAAGGGTATAAAAGGTGGTGCAGCAATTGTGCTTGACTTCCTTTTCACTGTCACTGCCTCTGGAAGCTGTTTTGTTCTGGCTGCTGATTAACTTCTTCAGTTCTTTGTAAGGCAGCATACAAGGATTGTTTCTGATCCTGGAAACAATTATCAATAATATAGGACTGGAACATTTGGTCAGCAACTCCAGTCTCCCAGAGCACACATTTACTCCTCCTTTATATTTTTAACGTTAGAAACATGGTTTTGTTCATATTGCTTGGATGTAAATCTCCTTCCTAAACTGTGTGGATGTACATGTTTTGACAATTTTTCTCTTTGGTAGGACAGGCTAGAGTTTCACAGGAGAGGAAAGTGAGATCATAAGGGAACAGGATACAGCAGGGCAATAAATGAGTGGTTTGCTAAGAGAATATATGTAAAGTTTTAAAGCCTGAAAATAGCACAATCTACTTCTTCCCTCCCTGAGACCCTTGTGAAGGATCCTATTAATGATGCCTTTTAGTCTGTGACTGGTGGTGAAGTCTGTGCCATCATCACCAAGACTAACCAAGATGTTGGGCTGGTTTTAATTAAATATATGTGGCATGTAACGAAGTATGGGATAATTGGGATGCTGTTTGTTAGGCAGAATTGGGTAAATCTGACAACACCCAGCTAAGCTTTGTATAGGAATGTAGGTCCTGTTGCCTGCACGAGATGGTGCTGTGATTTGTGGAAGGAGGAACCCTGGCACAGAAGGAACATTTGGGTGGTGCCTTTACTGCGAGCCCAGGAGGAATTGGTTTTTCCAGCCTCTTGCAAAAGTTCTGTCTGTGTCTTCTGTCCTGGCACCAAATTCAACTACCAGGTCTGTATTTGAAAGTAATGGTTGAACAAATAATTGCTAAGTTCCCCTGTTGAAGTCAGATCTGAGATGCTAAATATGTCTGTCAGAACCTTCCTGGAAGAATGGAAATTTACAGTAAATGCAGCACTGAAAGCAGAAGTATTATTTTCTATTACAGTTCTGCACAGCACAGCAGATAAAGCAGATACATTGTGCAAGCCTGGCAGCAGAGACTGTCTCAAAGGCATTTTATTAATTTTTCAAGAGTATAAATCAAGACAATTTCATGTTGAATAAAGAATTAAATACTTTTTGCTCTCATTTCCGGACTCTCAGTAATCATTAAGGAGACACTAAAAGGACTGCAAGGGAATTAGCTTTTTGACCCAGTATTCACCAACAGTAGATTCTGCTAACAGTGGGAATAGTCTTAATGAGCAGTTTGCAAGTGAAAGATTTATATACTTTCATTATGGGCAGATTTTGTGAGATTTTTAACTTTGTGGCCTGAATGGAAGCTTTGAGGCAATTACTGAGAAAATACTAAGAGTAGCTATGGTACACGAGGAGATATCATGCCTTAGGAAAAAGGAGATATGATTAACTTGCAGGTCCTGGTGCTGAGATTCTGCTGAGTTGCACATTGTCTTGCACTTCCATGCATTTCACGGGATCCCGTCTGTTCCTGTGAGCTCCGTGGACAGGAGGTGAGCAGCAGCCTTTCAGAGTTGAGGCAGGAGGCAGCTGTAAATGTAGGCTATCACATACATTCAACACATTCTAACTCCTCTCTATAGCTCCTCAGTTCCAGACTACTGAGCCTTCAGAGCACACACTTGCTGTACAAAAGTTGGATTTGTTACCTTGCTGTGGGTGCCAGCAGGAAATAATCTGCTTAGCTTGATCCCTGATCTATTTTTGTGTGGGAAAAGGAGGAAGGGGGAGGTAAAAAGGGGATAATACACTGCTGCTGTTCTGCAGTGTACCTCTGGCAGGGGCCTAATCCCTTGGGTCAAAAGCTGAGAACATCAAGCAACGTTAAGCTAACAAGAGAAATGCTTGGCAGCCCTCCTCCACCAGGAGTCAGGTGCCTCAAGGTTTAACCCATGGATGTGCCTCCTCTGCATAACCTTATCCCATGGCCCATCCACCACTGAGTGGAAATGTCCATCCTGGAAAAATATTACTTTCCCTCTTCTGCCTCAGCAGGGCCTTTTCATTTTCCTGGCTAGTGGGAGGAATAACAGGGTTTATTTGCTTGAGCAGGTGCCCATGGAGCCACCCTAAGACAGTTAAAATTTTGCCCCATGTGCTCAGTGTTGCCTCAGTGCTGACTCGTGTTTACTCTGGGGCTATTGCTGTGAAAATTATGGTAAGGCCAGACATGTGCCACTTAAAAATGGATAAATTGATCTTTAATATGGGAATTTTTTTAAATCTACTAAAATAATGCTGGTCTGCAAGATTCTGTTGAAGAATCTTCAGTGCTACTTCACTGGAATTCCAGGCTGTGGCCATTTTTCAAGACCTGCCTTATACCAGTTCTTTCTTTATGAGGATTCTCTGTTCACATTGCCAACATGGGGTCAATAAGGTAATAGGAAATTCATTTCAGTCAACATAAAAAAGCTATGAAATCTAAAGGTAAGCTTTATAAGGCCATATTGCCACTCAGTCCTGGGAAGGTGGCTGCATCTTCTTGACCTGATGGGAAATTGGAAATGTAGGACTTTCTCCTGAGATTTAGCACAGTGTATTTGGCTTCCTGAATTTGAAGGATACTGCAAGAGAAAATGCAGGACATGACAGGAACTGAATCAATGACTTGACTAAATCACTCCGACCAACATTCCTCTTTCATGTTAGAGCAAAACAATGTTGCTGCCTGAGTTATAATAAATTGCTGCTTAATAAGGCCAGAAGTAAGTCATGTCTTTTCAGCTAATTCCTGTTCAGGTTCCCCAGCTATAAAACCCTTATTAAAGAAAGTTTAGCAGCTGTACTGTTCTCTGAGGCATGAAAAATCTTGATTAAAGCCACTATACTGGAGTCAATGAAGCTTAAACCTTGATATACTGGGACACGGGGAGGGCCCAAACCAGCTTTATGCTCCACAGTGTCCTGCTGGCCAGTCCACCGAGGACTGCTTGTTTTTGAGGCTGGAAACAGCTTGCCAGACCTCCTGCCTGTCAGATAAGCATCATGTTATCTGTGCCTATCTGCAAGGTTAGAGCAGCAAGCAGAAAGCTGTGGTCATAGAAGAAAAGAGATTTAAGCAACTTGGAGGCTGAGCTTCTGGCATTCCTGCTTTTGACAAAGAGAAGTGCTGGAGGGAAAAGATCATGTCTTTTACACTTCAGGTGTTGGGTTTGAGGAATACAATTGAGCTGGTAGTGCAGTTTTCTTCATAGCTCTAAGGAAAGCTGTGCCTCACAGTGTTATTTAAATCACCATTTACTGTAAGTTCATTAACAGCGTTAATGCAAGGTGATTAGTGATTGATACAAGTCAATTCTGTTGGTAAGTCAAGTTTTACTCTGAATAATATCATGTGACTGCAAGGAATGAAACCTAGCACAGAGCTGGAATGCTGGCTGCAGATACAGTGGTACTGCAGTCACAAGATGAACATTGAATCAATGAGTTTTGATTCCTGCATTTTTAATATTAATATTTTTTCCATTTATTCTGGGTATGATGTAAATGACTTTGAATTAAGTCTGAAAAGCAGGGAAACAGCTTTATGTAGAATTTGATTTTTGTTTTTGCTCAGTTTTGTTTGTCAGTCCTTGCAACAAATGAAATATGTTTAATTGGTTTTACATTTGTTTTCATTTTGTACTTACCCCAGAGAGTATTATAAAATATATTCCCACAGGTAATGAACTGCTGAAATATTCCGATGAAAACTATATAAAAGATCTTTTGATTTCTTAATTGGTAAATGAGAATTTTTTTTTCATATCGAATTACAAAATTTAAGATTAAAAAACTCCAGAAACATCAAGATGAGTCTGCAAGAGATTTCATCTGCCAACTAAGCCTGGAACCTCCAACTCATCAGTTGCTATTGCAAAATATCTTAGCAAGGACAGAAGGGATAGTGGCTGGACCAAGGCCACCTGAGCAAAACACTGATTGGGAGATTGCAGTTATAGAATCAAGAATCATGTGAAAACATTTTTTATGATTAATGAAGATTGGTTAATGAGTAACTGGCAAAGAACAGATCGCACCTCTCTATGTGGATATTTAGGAGTAATTGGCTTTTGTGATATCACACAGCTATTGTGTTTTATTTGGATAACCTTGTCTGATACACTAAAAATCACTGGTTTTACAAGTTTGTTTCTTTTTTAGTTGAAGCAGAAAGGCTGAGTCATTGCTCCTAACCCATCTGTACACAGGCAGCCTCTGCAGTCCGTGCCAGCATCCATGTTTAGGGAAAGGTTCAGGAAAAGTGAGGATGTATGTTTCTGTGAGTGCAAATGGCAGAAATTCAGGCCTTTGGTATCGTGCTGTGCACAAAAAATAATTCTCATCTATTTTCTAATTGCGAATTGAGAGATGTTTCCATTTGTTGTCTTGGGGTTATGGTAGAGAAGGTTCAAGGCACTGTTGCTTTTAAACGTCATTCAGAAGTTGGGTGTTACTGCTGAGGCAACATCAAAGAGTGCTACTACAGAAATAAAGACTAAGGATAAATTCTGTTGGCTATAATGGATTTATTTGCTCCCTGTGTGTAAAACGTATCTTCTGTGCTCACAGGCTCACAAATGTGTTGTGGTAGGTCATTAAATACATCAAAGATCCTCTTTTTATTCTTCTTTCATTCCATCTTCTTTCTTTATAATCTGCTGTTTCTTCTCTGTCAGCACTTTGTATCTATTTAGGTGAGAAAAATAAGTTATTGCTTCAAAAAATAAAAATGTTATTCTTAATCCTTTCCCACTAGTCTAATTGAGCTTTTTAGCTAACAATTTAGGCAAATAGTAACAGATTTTTGGTGATCTGATTTGAAGGAATTTCTTTAGAACAGTAAACCAGGACTTGGTTTCTGTGAGAAATGAGGCAAAATTAGTTAAAATTGTTAAGGAATTGCTTTCTAGTCACTTGTAGCTATTTTCTTGTGCTAGAGACCACAGGAACTAAAAAGAAAGAAAATCAGTATTCTGTCATTATTCATGTGGGATATTTTCTTTACAGTCATACAAACCATAGAACATTCATGTCAAAAGAAGAAATAAAATAATTATTATTCTAAGGGCTTCAACTGTCACTATCTTTCATTTTATAAATACAGGTCACAGTAAACTTGCACCTTTAGGGTGTACCTGCAGGACAGAGGAAAATGAAAAGATAACTTGAAGAATAATGAACTTGTAGATTGCACACAAATTCAGGGAAACTCCAAGCTGGATTAGTCTGGTTCTTACTGGGAAACACCGGGTTCAGGCTGAAGAATGCAGTGTGTGCTGGAGAGATATGGACCAAGCAGGCATAATTAACAAACACTGCATTTTCAGTCTATCAGGGACTGTATTGCCAAGCTGTCTAAACTGAGAAACTGAAATTGGTGCTTTCTGCAGGTGCTGTAGGAGCTGCCGTGTGCCCGCTGGCGCTGCTCTGCCCTGCGCGGTGCCAGGCCAGCCCGCTGCTGGTTTGCAGCCCAGGATGTTCTCTGCTGCTGTACCCATGTGTGAATGAAACTGCTCCCAAGTAGACCAGAGTAAAACTGATTTACCTGTTATAATTATAATTTGCGTTGAATTCATTCCAGAAACTAACGAAGACATGTGCAGTCAAATGATTTCTCCTAGGATTGGTTTAAGGAAGCAATTTGACAGCTAGGCTTAGAGGGGCAAAAAAAGAAATTATACCTAATCCAATATACTGCAATATTCTATATTGTAGAGATGTTTGTGGTACTTTGTTGTTTGCAGTCTAGTATGTGCAAACCCCCACCAAGGACTGCTTTTCCCCTCTTTTGTTATGCTCAACTCTTAGCAATAATTTTCCATAGTTCTGCAGCACAATTGATTTGGTCACCAAGCAAGTACATCTTTCTGTGCAAGCTGGAGTGTAAGTAACAGAAACAAAAGGATGATTACAGTCATCACTGATGTCTCCACTGCATTTAATCAACCTCAGGGATTTTTTCCCTCGCAGGAGATAAAGTAACAATATGTGAATAGTGGGTTATTTGATCAGCGAAATGTTTTTAAAATAGCCTGTGCTTGATTACTCCCTCAGCATTGGATTGGTGCCTCCACAGGTGCATGAACTGCATTTCTCTGATTTACTCTTCATCCCTGGAAACCTGGTCAAAGCCTTGAACGTGGGGATATGACAATACAAATGTGATTATCATCTGCAATAATGCAGCTTTGCTGTAGAGAATAGATGATTTTTTAACACTGGATTAAGACCCATTACCCCACCAAAACTGTGCCATCCTACCTTCTGGGGAGGTCCCCACAAGTAGAGTGCCATGTGCTGCATGGCACAAGTTAACAGTGCAGTGAAACTCAATTTTTGGAGCTTTCAGGCCCAGTATTGCGCTGTAAGCACTTTCACTCAGAGCAGTGTGTGCAGGGTAGCTTGTTCTCAAGGGAGAAAATTGCCTGAAGAGAACCATTAGTAACAAAACCCAGGAACGAGGAGTGAGGAGAAGAAAAGGCCTGTTAGAGAGCTAATTATATCTCTGGTAGGCTCTGCACTTAGACCCCTTTCATGTTACCCTACAACAAGACGAAGCAGTGACTGTGCTAGAGCCTGTGAAGGGCACGTGTGGCACAGGGAATTCCCTGGTGCCTCACAGGCACTCAGCACACACTGCTGTCAGTGCTGGAGGGTAGCTATGAATGGCAGAAATCAGTTGTGTTAAGCTGATGTTGCTCTTACTCTGTTCTGTGAAAATGAGCAGCTGCACCAGGATTGCATTCTTATTTCTCAAAAGCATCCAAGCACCAGGCATGCAGCGTTTGTGCTTCTTGCCACAAGCTGAATTCTGAGTCAGAAGCCACATGGATGTTTGCAGATCTTAATTGACTCCAGACAACCAGGCTTAGAGCAGAAATACACCACGGCAAAGAAACCAAATGCTTTAGGGGATCCTACATTGTGTACGGGGTTAACAGGGAAGCAGGAGGCCTTATTTATGTGTAGTACAGGAATTGCCAAAGCTGAAGAAATACTGTTTTCTTTCAATGATTAATGTGCTCAGCACAAGTGTAGCATTTGCTGCCAGCTTTCATTAACAAATCAAGGGAAAACAAACCCGCGTGGTAGGGAGTGTGTCTGGGGACAGCTCGAACAGGACTGAGCCGCTTTAGATTTCAGCTGTTTTCTTTAGCACAACAGTATAGAGCACTTTCTTGTTTATAGGATAAACACAGGGGATTGAAGTGATCTGTGTAGCACACAGGACCGGTTGCCAACCCATAACATTCTGCAGAATGCAAAAATTCCATAGCTGCTCCCTTGGGAGTCGTAGGCTACAATCTTCTTGCATGTTAGTTTCAGTGTAAATAACAGTTAAATCATCAGAACAGACAAACTGCCAGTAAAACTTTGAATAAAGTATTAGTTCATTTTCCTTCCTTCATAACACAGGTTCAGCAGACTCAGAGCTCAGTCAGCTATTCGTTCAGAAGTGGTGTTTCACACCAAATTAATACAAGTAATGCATTAAAGTAAGGCTGTAAATGTGTGCGCTTTTAGCTTACTCACAGTACAGAAAACTGAAATACAATAGGTAACTTTATTTTTAGCCTTATTTTCACTTGAGAGTGATTACACAAAGAGATCTCCAACTGGACATGACTTTGATCCGTGACAAGAACTTCACTGAATCAGCCTCAGGATGTGCAATGATTGAAGGATTGCTTTCAGCATTTCCAGTTGTTCCAGGCTTTTTTTATTTTTTATGTAGAAATTAGATTCTTTTACACAAATGAGCACAGACTATTTCAAGCAATAATGTGGCTGTCCTTCAGACACATTGAAGCCTAGCAATCTTCAGAGCCATCTGTTTGAAAATATGCAAAATTATTCATTCATGATGAAAATAGCTCACAGAGTGGCAAAAACATTTCAGGAGTAAAACCAATAGATACAAACCCATCATGACCTGAGGGAGGTAAGGCAGCCATCCCTGCGGGTTACAGGATTAGGACAAGGATGGCTTTGGGAATCTAAGACATTGGTTCTAAAGCCAAGTACTCTAAACTTAATGACAGTATGGAGAAATAAGCTGTACCTTCAACTGTACCTGTGAGCTATGCTGAAAGCAGGGAAACCTTCCCTATAAATGTTAGATAGGAGACCAGTTCATGCACCCTGGTGTTCCCATAAAATCAACCTCTCCCAACTGTCTTCTCTGCAAAGTACAAAATCCCTCCAGACAGAAGAGGATAAATAGATTTCAACAGCTTGGAATAGAATAAGCTTGAATTTCACAAAGGCTAAACTAACAGGCATCCAAAAATGTTTCTATATACCAAATAAATTAGATTTGCAGTTTTTCTGCACAGGATTTTGGTGTCTAGTACAGACTAGGTGCTCATGTAGCTGACATGGTCACACCCTGAAGAGGCCTTTGTGTTTCTGAGAATAGAACCTGGTCTTCAGTCACGACATACTGTAACTATCTTCACCATGCAAATGTGGTTATTTGCTAATGAACACACATCCCTCTGCATGTAATTACATCACACTTTTCAGTCTTATGTTCTCTCTGTAGTGATTATGCTCCCTGTCTAGTGTGAGTCATCAAACTCCTCAGGTATATCCAGCGTGTGCTGTGCAGGTTGATGCACTGAGCAGGTGTGGCAAAGGACAGGGCCGTTCAAGTAAAAGGAAATTGAAGTGTCTTTTCAAAGAGAATGTACAAATACCTTAGTGTTTGATTTCCAGGGTGGTGATTAATTGCAAACTGTGAGATAAGAACATACAGGACAAATAACAGTGATAGCTGTTTGTTGTATCATGAAGTAGATTCACCTCTGGTTTGAGCTGGCTTTTGGTGGTATGAACTAGAAATCAGGGATTCTGGCAGTGTAAAGATAAGCAAAAGCCTCATTTCCCTCTCTCTGGTGAGTTCTGGGGGCTGAGAAGCTGTACTCAGAGGACACTGGTCTCATGGGCTGAGATATTCTGGTACTCTGTGAGGCCATTAGAAATGTTACCCCTATCAGATATGATGGTGAAAATTAAAATATGGCCTGCCCACATGAATATGCAGCTTATGCCCATGCTCAAGTTGATCCTACTCATTTATTTGTACTTGCTTGTGCTAGAAAGCTCATCTTGGCTTCCACATACATTCTGAGTTCAGGGAATACACAGTGACTGTGTTTAAACCCTGAACTCAGATACCAGCAGTGTGATCTGCAGAGTCTGGAGGTGCAGTGCGTCATCAGAACGTGTCCAGCTTATGCTTGAGCTAGGTGAACGAGCAAAAGAAATTTGGAGCTTTTACCTCTTTGCTGTGTACTTATAAAATCATTGTATGCTTTGGTACAACTTGCAGTTCCAGCTAAAAGCTGTAAAAGTTGCTGTGTTCCAGATCATAAATTGGGGTGAGATGGCAATGCTGTGTGATGAGGCTTGCACAATACCCATGCAGCTTATATCTGACTTAAGGCTTTGCTATTAATTCCTCACTTTCATGAACACAAAATTAACTTCCTCTTCTTTTTACTTCTCTGAAGAGCATGTCCTGTTGCACGACACAAGCAGGAATCTCTTTCTAGACAGAATAAAATTCCTCGAGATGTAATGCAGTGAAGCAAGATCATCTCTGACATGGTTGTGCATTTCCCCATTACCCAGTGCCTCACACCACTGGAAAATGAAATGAGTCCTGGCCTGAACGTTCCTGCTGTTATCTAACTCCTACTGTACTTCATGTCAATTATTAACATCCGTGATGATAGAAATCTTAACACATGTTAAGAAACAGGACTCCTACAGAATTTTTGTTAATCTGTATTATTTTGCCCTATGATCTTTCTTTCAGAGCCTACCTTTCTTCATCTCCTTTTCCAATGTGCCCTCCCAGCTGGAGTGCTTTGGGATGCTATGATCCTTTCAATGTCCGGAGGACAGAATGCAAAAACCGTTTATTATCTCTTTCACACTCCAGCCAAAGATCTTGTTCATCATACATAAGCCTACTGTTTGAGTTAATTTTATCCAATAATAATACCAAGAAGACTTTAACGGAAGTCAGTAGGCAGCACTAAATTACTTAGCTGAGCTCTCAGATCAGAATATATTTATATATATAAATATACATATATATATATATTTAGGAAATCATTGTATATCTGCTTTAAGTGTGGAAAGCTCTTTTTTTGTTATTGCTGGCTTACTTACTTCATGTTTTTCAGTGAAGATCCTTTGATTTTTCTCAAAGTAATAAATAGTGCAGTGTAAAACCTGCTAGCTGCCAAGAAAGAGAACAGTCCAGTCACATAGAAGTTGGGGTTGGGAGTGGGTAGATGGATGGAGAGTCCAGGCACTTGGAATGAAGCATGAAAACAAGGGCCTGATTTGGCTTTTCTCTACTTCCAGTGCAGGTTTGTTACAGTACATGCTAAGAAGAAGGTACTTTGTATTCTGCAGCTGGGAAGGCTGACTGTGTCTCCAGTCCTCAGGAAACAATAACCTCAGCCCAGCACGTGTGTTGGGGATGAAAGGAAACATGACCAGAGCCGTATCTTGCTGCCATTTCTTTCCAGAGGGAAAGAAATTTCCACTTTTCCAGAGTGGGAAAACAAAAAACAGTTACACGCTGAATCTGACTCAGGAGGAGTTTGGGGAATGAAAGAAGTGCAGGACTAAGCTCACAGTGTGCAGCTTCTCAGCAGGACAAATGATGACAGTGCCTGGTACTGGGTAATCCCACCTTCATGGTTGTTCACTATCATAACATAACTGCACGTATGCAAATGGCATAATTTGTACCTCCTTTGTGCAACTGAATTATGCTACCTGGGACAATGAAATGCAGAGATCAGCTAGAAAAAAAGAACCTTTTCCAGCTGAAGTTTCCCCACCTCCATGGAGCCATATCAGAGGAGCTGTTCTAGTGTTGCAGGTCTGAGCGAGGGATTTATTCTGAAAAGTCACAGTCTGTCACTTTTTCAATTTTCCTTTCTCAACTAGATAAAAAAGCTGCAAGGACTAATCCATAGATGAGAGTGTACTCATCCTTCCCTGCAAGGAAACTGATCTCTGAATCAGAATCTGAGAGGAGTCAGCTAAATGTCAACAAGGCTGTAGGTTGCATCTGCACAGTCCATACGTCACAAGAAGCAGGAGTATTAAAAACCACCAGCATAAATCAGTAATCCAGGCTTGTAGAAGGGCTACTTATAAATTCCTAGAAATTATGTAATTGCAGAGCCCACTTGTATAGGTCAGTCATGAAAATATTGTTCCTTTTAAAGTCAGGTGTGTTTTTTCTTCTTTCAGCTCCAAGGTGATTCATTCTGAAGGGGTTTCTGTGTTTGCTTTATTTCTCATCAAATCACTTATTAAATGTGTAGAAACCTTATAAAATTAAGAGTAATTAATTAAAATTGGATTATTATTTGAAATGCAGAAGTCTTATAACAGCTTCCCCCAATAAACTTTGGGAGAGCAGGACAAATTCGTAGTTAGAGAAGAAGAGGTGATAGATTCTGAGATAAAATGATCTTGCAAACAGTCTGGTGAACAAGGAACATGAGAAAGGAACTTGTTACTGCATTTTCTTTTGTGTTAACTGTGTTAGCTGCTGAGCTGCATCACGTGCAGGAGACATAATGTCTGTCACCTTGAGTCCTTTCTCACTTTCTGTGTTTTCTGGAGCTCTCTATGTGTCAGGACAGCTGGAATTGGTATCCAGCCTCACCGAGCTCCTAGGCCAAGGACCAGATGAAATGTTTCCTGTTTAGGATGCTGTGCCGTGCCAGACAGTGGATGTTGTGTTGTTTCACAGGGTGTTATTCCCTGTTCTCGTGGAGAGGGCAAATTGATTGCTAGATGTGAGCACAAGGCCGATGAGTGTGGTATCAGCTGCTCTTCCCCTGTAGCACTGCTTATCTCCCCCAAATCACAGGCACGTTGTCTGTAGTAGGATTCTGGCTGCCAGGGCACCAAATCCAGCTCACCCAGGAGCAGGCTCTGCTCTCTGGGAGGGGTTTAGCACTCACCCAGCTTCTACTGACCCAGCACTGCAGCGGTTTGATACCATCTCAATGTCCCCCATCAGGTTTGGCTTACTCCAGCCATAAAGAATTTCCTGCAGGATCAAAACGCACCGTGCTGAGCACAAATAACCTGGGAAGATTTGATACATTTGGGATGGATATCATGTATAAGATCCTGACTCTATGAGAAATGTTGCAGATTATTTCATTGTGCAATCACTGGGCACTTGTCTGAAGACAGGAGTAGTCCTTTGTGTTTCAGGTCAAATGCTTTCTCAGAAACAACCCCAAAAATAACAACAGAAAAAACCTGCAGAAAATCAGGAAGAAATTAATTTTTATTTTGCAATGTACCACATTTGGGTGGGAGAAGGATGTTAACTAGCAGTAGTTATAGAAGTGCTGTTAGAAATTTTCTCCTTAGTACACAGGATTTATGATAAAACTAATCACACCAATTTAAGGAATAATTGAAGTAAGCATTCTTCTGGAATGAGGGAGATTTTGTCTTGGAAAATTCAACTGAGTAAAGAAATTCTCCTAACACGTGGAGTGCTATGGGTTATGCAGTGATATACCAGTATCAAAGCATTTAGCTGACCTTGGACGTCACTGAGGGAATTATGGGAGATGCATTACTGTAGCGAGCTGAAAAGTATCCAGTGAAGATGTATGGTATGCACTAGATTTCTATGTAGTTTTATAGTTGTGGTATCAGTTAGATAGTAGCATGGTGGATATTATCACCACTCTAAAATGAGGTGTGTGAGATACAATCTTGTTTGTCTTGGCCTGTTGCACGGTGATGGCAGAATCTGAGCCTGTACCTGCAGCTAACTCCCAAGTTTATTCCTTCTCCAAGTCTCCCAAATACATGCTGCCCTTGCCATCCCTAAGTCATCAGTGCTCGAAAAGGCACATAGGTGACATGATGAATTTCCAATAGAAACTTGAAGCATACCTGAAGTATTAAGGACAGTGACAGGGATTGTTCACCTGGAATGAAGTTAGTATCTCTGCTCAGTCAAGAAGATTTACATGGGAACAGGCAGAGAGAATTGTTACTAAAATGATTAAGGAGCTGGAAGATTTTGTCATGGCATGAAAGACAGAAACATATTTAATTAAGCAAAACAGAAGCAGTGTAAGGGCTAACTGATAATGCTGACACAAGAATCAGAAGATATAAAATGGTGAAGAATAGATCTGCACTGGAATTTTTATGCAAGGACAGAGGGAAAAATGTCTTCTATGATGAAACAATATTTTTATGGAAGGACAAAATGAAGCAGTGCCATAAAAGTCAACCATACTCAGTTACTCATGGGATTACCTTGCAGAAAATGTTCCTTTAGTCCTAAATTTCTCTGTACTGTTTGAAAGCATGAATAGAGTTATTACCACTCGCAGGCAAAAATTTCATTATCACAGTTATCAACATTATCAAGTTGTTCCTTGCCCTATACACAATGTCACCACAATTTTTAACAGGTTACTCACAGTTGGTATTGGTTAAGCAAGAACTGGCATGGAAACTGCAGTCCTGCATCACTTGCTTCTGTAATCCTTGTGGTGCTGCATGAACAGCAGCAAGGGACAGGTGAGCAAATGATCCTGCCACAGACTGACCTTCTTTTTTGCCTAATTTTTTATAATTAATGTTTACAGCAACATTAATTCCATGCTCTCATTAGAGCCTGCTCTTATGCTGAGACATTATTCCCTTTGTAAGGTGATTTTTGAAATACCATGCTGCCCTCTGGAGGGTACATAACACGCTTGGGGGGTTTATGCAGTTACTAGAAAGAGAAGGACATTTTAATGAAAATTTGTTTCTTATGGAAATAAACAGCTTAGACATGAGCATGTCAAAGCCATCTTCATGTTTTGGATGTTCCAAAAGGAACTGGCCATGCAAGTCCTTGCAAATGACTTAATTTCTCAACCATAACTCCACAAAAGATTTAGAGATTCATGTGCAGAAGTGCCAATGGCTGGGAGTAGAAATAGGGTTGCTTTCTTACAAACATTGTTCTATTTAGATTTGAGCACAAGTTTAATCTGCAGAATGGGAAGAATCCTGTTTCCAGTGCTCTGGTATTGACCAGCTGTCTTGCATAACACAGTCATGGTCCTGCTGCTCCGGAGTGGTGAGTGCACAGTGACTGACCCAGCCTGTACTGCAGAGCTCTGGCTGCCTCATGGTTTCCCCTATCTGCAGCGTCTCATTTGAAATGTTTGCTTTAAGAGAACTAAATGTCTGTATTGGCAGGTTGGGAATGCGGGTGGTTAGAACCGGTGCTGTAAAGGACATGCAAAGTATGAGCACAGAGGAGTGTCAGGAGTTGCCTCTGATAGTTGGGGAGGGAGGTAACACTAAAAAGGAAAGTTACTGGAGTGCCTGTGTGTAAGAGTCCCTCTTAAATGAATTGTTTAGCATGAGACCAGATGGACAATGGTAGGAATAAGGTTAGGTGAAGTAGATTGCCTAATTGCTCATTTTTTATTCATTGCTCTGGGAATCATTTTAAAGTACAGTGTGTTCATCAGAGACAGACTGGAACAAAAGAAGAAGGAGCTGGTTAGGCCCCGTGGGGTGGTGTGCCACGGTGAGGCTTGGACTGACGGGATATGAGAAGACATTTTAGCCATCTGTCTTCTCTCCTTCTGCTCCACAGTGCCTGTGCTATTCCAAGGGGATCCTAGAGAAGCAGAGGTATGCTGAGAGTGATTTCTGATGCTAGAAGGTTTAACAGAGCTTCTACTGCCTTGACCAGAGGCAAAGGGTTCCATTTTTCCATGTAGTTTTAGAATATTTGCTGCCTGTCCCCAGATGTCCCTTTCAAGTCCCAGCTGTGCTCTCAGGAGTGGGTTCAGAGCCAGTGGCTGGTGAAGCTTCTGTCCCGCTGGTGCCAAGGTTGGCAGACAGCTCTTGGCTGGCAGCGAGGTGGGAATGACTGGCACTGGGCATAGCAATGCCATAGGCTGGGCTACCTTTGCATGAGAACTTTCCATTCCTGCTGCTCCAACAGGAATCATGGGTTCCTGAAGTGATCTCCAGTCTGCCTGCCTTGACTAGAGACTGGGAATTGTACTTCACTGAGCAAATATCCATGGAATGACTAACCATGCCAATGAACCTCAAACCATCCCCACTGCAGGGATTAGTCTACTAAATATAGAAGTAGTATGTTCTTATGATCATATAAAAAGGAAACCAGTGCCCTTTTCTGGTACCTTCTGAAATTCCTGAAAAATAGGCAATGGTCCATGTATTTATTTTCTCAAGAGTAGATATAAATATTCTGTGGCCTGTCTTTTTGTATGCAAAATTTCCAGGCCCCCTATACTGTACTTCCTCCTATGTATTTTCAAATATTCTTATGTTCCTTTTATAAAAATAGGCACATGGAATGAGTAAACGCCACTAAAAATAAGCAAAAATCCGAGTAAAAAATTAGCTAAAAGTGTTTATAGTTGACTGTGAAAAAGAACTCCCTTTTTCACTGATTGTCTGATGGAAAGCACAACATTTACTTTTCAATGATCAAATGCTTATTTCCAGATCAGCCTGTACCTGATAAGGCCTTCAACGAGGGAAAAGCCCCACAAAAAAAACCAAACCCAAAAGACCCCAAGAGCTTGACTGAGTTTGATTTCAAGTATGGAATAATGTATTTAAAAATAATTTGAAAAGCAGGTCTGCTGGAACAAAAAGCACAAGTTTCTTCTTGAAAATTAATCCTGCTTACTGACACTGTTATTTTTCACAAACATAACTTCTTTTTTTTGTGGCAAGAGCTTAACTGAGTACAATCTCTTTCCTTTCCCTAATGCAGAATAGGTTTGCCTTGTTCCTCAAGGCCATGTGACTCTTCAGCAGCTTTCCTGCCTTTCAACTTTTGCTCACTAGGTTAAACAAGGAAGGATCTTTTCATTTATGTTGTTCCTTACTTCTTAGAGACCTGCAAATTGAAAATAGTAACATATGTCCTTGTGCCTTAGGATACTGGTGCATAATTATAATAAAATAAATACTGAATAGAGAAAAGAATTATGTTCAGCTGCCTTTCCTGTGATGTTGCTCTTGGATATTCCATTTTTAAAGGTCTGTTTATTAGAGAGAGGAGTAATAGATAAAAATAATCACAGAATACTTTATGTTGGAAAAGACCTCCAAGATCACTGAGTCCAGCCATTAACCCAGCACTGCCACGGCCAGCACTAAATCCTGTCCCCAGGTGCCACACCCGCATGTCTGTTTCATCCCTCCATTAAAGGGGCTCCACCACGGCCCTGGGCAGCCTGTGCCAGGGCTGGACAGCCCTTTGCATGAAGAAATGAGCAAAATTTCAGTTGGGACTCTCAGAACTATGGACATGTAGATGACTGGTAACAAATACGTGTTTTTAAAAATGTCTGTCCTGTATTTTATATCTCAGTGGCAGCTCAGTTCTCCAGAGACTTCATTGAGGCAAGTATATGCAAACATGTTGGTGTGTGAGTTTGTAAGCCAAGTGTAGTCTTGCTGACCTTTTTCCTATAACCTCTGGAGCAGTGTAGGGCAGCGTTTTTCAGATTTTCTGTGGACACCAAGGGAATACTTGCTCAGACACCTTATGTGCAAAAGCTGTTGTAGAGCTGCTGTTGAGATTCAGGCACTTTTCATACAAACTTTATTGGTGTTCAGAAGTTCATAGAAAGTTCCTGGTTTTCCCTTCTTGACAAATTAACATTAAATGGGAAGATTGCTCATGCACACTGGATTTTAATATCTGCTGGTGTCCTGGTGAGACATGTTCGGTGTGAGCCTAAGCACGGATTTAGGAGGAGCTGTAGAGTATCTGTATATTTGTGTGCTACATTTCAGCTGTTGTATTCTGCCACCCTCCCCTGAATCTTACTTCCCTGAACTAGTGTGTTGCTGTCCTAACACAGGAAAGCTCCACTTTTTGTGTGCATCAGCAAACAAAAGCAGCAGCTGTGAACTCAGCATCTGCAAACTGTGCTGTTTTACTTATCACATCTCTTTTTAAACTGAAATTGTACATAACATTCAGACTAACGACTTGGTCCAGTTCATTTTGCTTGAAGCCCCGTGACCTGAGCTCCAGCACTGTCTGATTTCAGGCTAACCAAGGTTGGTCTGGGTTGGTACCAAACTGAGAGGAAGCAGGACGTGACCTTCAGTAACAACGCTTACTGCTGGTTCAGAGTGGGCACGTGGCCATTGTCAGGACACCCTTTTTCCTGAGCTAAGACTGAACAAGATTGGAGGCAAAATGTTTTTATAAAAAAAATTCTCACTAAAGTACAATTTAATAAAAATCTTGTATATTCACCCTTGTACTACAGAGTGCGGATCTAAAATCTCTTTCTGTGCTTGCATTTTTACATCCAAACTAGACAAACCTATCAGAATAAGAAACAAAGAATACATTGTATTGTTGCATTATTAACTAGTAACCAGTTGTTTCTGTCACAGAATTTGATGAGTGTAAACAAAAAGATCTTGATTTTGACAGAGCAAAATGTGATTTTTCTAGAAATGTTATATAGTGATTCTGTGAAAGCAAAATTCTAATTTTCAGCACTAGTTCTGCAAAGATGTATGCAACTCAAAAGGAAATGTAATGTGACTTCAGCAGATTATCTGGAATTGTCATGTATTTGGGTGATCAAATTGGTAGAAGTGTCTGTAGGCACTGTAGACTTGAAAGCAGCCAGGATTGCATTACTGAAACTTCTTATGCAACTGTTTTTATGGCTTTGTTTAAGATAAGGTATTTTATGCTGGTACAGTAATACTTAGATAAGTGTAATTAATAATAGTAAGTTATACAATTTGTCATCTCAGTTTCTGTTTCTTGGCAATGGAGCATTTTGTTTACTTGGTTTCATTCTCCTACTGCATATTCAGTGCTTCTGAAGTGGCACAGCTCTGACCCTTTCAGATATCAGACACAGAGCTAAGTTCTCTTGGTTTAGACATAGACCTGGAACCCCATCTTTTGAAGCAGCTGAGGTAAAAATTATAAAAGATAGTGTACATAGCAAATAAAACGTGCGGGATGCTCCCCCTTAAGCTCTCATGGGCACCTGCCTAGTGAAGTATTGAAGGAAGTTCCTGAGGACCTTAATCACAGGCAAAAGGTAGGGAAAAACCAAGGACATTTGCACAATCCAAGAAAGTCTGTCTTGGAAAGAAGTTTCTGTCTATGGAGGTAGTTAAAGAATTTGCTGAGATCTTGAAGAACAGAACTTGCCCTATGACTTCTTTCTCATCCCTGCTGCACTGAGGCATGAGAGCAGTAGTGACTTTCCATATAATAGATACTCTATACCTGTATAATGCTGAGAAGTTTGGAAGGGTTGGTTTATTCTGAAATTTACTAAAAATTGTACTTCCCTCTCCATCAGATCTTCCTGATGTGCACATTCAGTTATAACTTCTTGCTTGAGGTGAAGAAGGATTAAAGGAACATTGCTACAAATGATAGCCCCCTGCCATGGCTCAGCTAAGGGTTGAGGAGCTGGGTTGATTTCCCATTGCATCAGCAGCATTTCTATGAGGTCCCAGACGGTGACACGTGAGCAGAGACCCTCTTGCCAGCACAGAGGTGATGGCATCACTGCAGCCCTCAGTGTCAGGATTACACTGAGTTCATTTAAACTGATAGTCTACAAGCCTAGAAATTAAAGGGAGAAAAGTGTGTGTGATGTGATCATAATCACAATTTAAGCACTCTAAAGACATTGTTTGAAATGGAAAATGTGTTGAGTGTAAAAAGAGTATTAACAAACCTTTTCAGAACCTTGACGAAACAGGCAATCCAGACTGCAGAATTTTTTCTCTTTCCTTCTAACTCATACATACAGTTTTTCCTCTGTGATTATAAGTCAGCCTTAGCTCGAGTGTCCTGAAGGACCTGAATTGGTCCTTATGTTAAAAAATATAGATGCTCATCTAACCATAATGTTAAGTAAACATTTGCAGTCATATAGGTAACCCACCATACGACTTGACATATTCATTATTCAGACAAAATGGATTTTCCTTACACACAGATCAAATGATGAGTTAAAAGCTTTCTGCAGTACCAAGTTGTTCAAACTTTATTATAAGTACGAATTAAAGTTTTAAATTCAGGGAAGTGTTTTGACAGCATAGGGGATTTCTCTTTAAGCATGTTTCAAATATTAGATCATGATGAAACACCATCTGTAGGTGACCTTCAGAAGGTTATGATGAAGAAAAGACTTTTAGGCTGTTTTGGTAACAAGAGTATCACCAACAATGGCAAAACAGGACAGACTGAACTTATAAACATTACATCAGCCCGTGCTAGAGATAGCATGTTTACTAAACTTCTCAAAATGAGCTGATACCACGAGTCATCTCATTGTGATCAGCACTAGGACTATTTCCTGCTAATACTGGCTAGCAGACTGGTATATTACTGCTTGCCCAAAATATTGAACTTAGAAAGTGAAGCTGTCTTTATTTTGTGTAAATAAGTACAAGTGTTCTCTCCTGGAAGGACAAAAAGGTTGCCAGCAAATACAAATACAGGAAAATACCAGCACGCTAATGATAAGGACATTTGAAGTTCATCTGTTTTTAAGGAACTCTTATTATCTCATTGATAAATGAAAAATTTATACCTTTTAGTCTTTCCAAACAATTATGTTTATGTTTTTGATTCAGCAAAACTGGTCTTTGATATTTAAATAGGTTCTCCTATGGTACAGGATATTTAACTTTTAGAAGTTCAAAATGCACTAGACTTAGTACTCTCTGAAATGGGATAGAAATTTGTTCAGGTTTTGCTCTGCTCTTCATTGTCTTTTCAGAGATCACTTCATTATTTCAGCTGTTTCCAAAAGCTAAGGAGAGCAATGCTGAGTCCACTTAATTGAGAGGGCTGGGATAAAAAAAGTGGAGAAATAAATGCATAAAACTAGGTTAGAGCACTTGCCTGCATTTCCAGAAGGAAAATACTTGAATTGGTTAATGGTATTTTTGGAAAAATTTCTGCGTATTAAAATATTCCATAGATTTTTAGGCTCATTTTCAGAGGACACCTCTGTGGGAACAAAAGTGACATTTTGAATGTGCCTTTCCCTTGCTAAGCCTTCTTAGCAAAACCAAATGTCATTTGTTGTCTCAAAAGCTGAAGGCAGATTTCACATGTCAGACGTACAAAGATGCTACTGAACAAAATTACAGGCAAGACATTTAAATTCTGCTGCTGCTGAAATTTCTGTCATATCTCTTTCTAATGCAGTGCACAGCAGCGCTCTGTGGTGACAGCAGAACTGGTTCTATTATGCTGCAAAGTAAATTTATACTTTGTGTGAAGGCTCAGGTCAAAATAAAAATACTTGATGGCTTGTTGTGTGCAGAAGTGACACTGTTATATGATTAGGAAATGCTGCAGCATATAAATGGACACCTGAACACATTTCTTTTCAATTTCACTTGTGTCATTTTTGAAACTATTTATTTTTAGGATCAGCATTATTAGCATTTCTTGTGTTACCTCCTCTACCCAGAGAGCAGATGACCTTTTCTGGTGGTGTATGCTGAATATGTTAAATATTATAGTTCATTTCAAATAAAGAAATGGGTCATATTATTTATCTGCAACATAAAAATTTTAATGACCTTCAAAGAAAACTTAAGATTATGTCTAGTTTTGCATGACCTAATCCTTGACAGTTATGAGTATTTTGTCTGTCTCTCTTAGGGGCTGCAAATTTATCCAAAGTTTCAGATAAATATCTTTGAGAGACAGATGAGCTAATAGCAAGATAGTTACTTTTATATTCCACAGCGGAACTCTTCAGCGCTTTTGGAAATGTCACTGATAATCAAGAAATTTTCAAATTATTTTAAAATGTTGTAAGCAGAATCTTGCCTTCCTTAGGACTCCGTGAGTCAGTTTTGATTCCAGTATGTATTTCTACTTGAGAAGAATCATTAAAGAAAATATATTCACCAGAATTACTTAGAAGAAAGATGAGATGAATTCAAAGGTTTGAAATTGCTCTTAAATCCAAGCATGTGGCTCTCCTTGAGTTTAAATTAGAGGAGAACAGTATTTAGTCATGACATGTTATGGATTCTGAAAAAGTTGAGCAATTATATTTTTGTCTCCAATTATCGTATGGCTGTGGCAAACGGAGGCAGGTGCAGTTTGTGTGCAATCACAGCAACTAAAATCTGCCTGCACTCACTTCCCTTTGGCATCGATGAAACAAAGGCATTCAAACAGAAGAAACATTTTCCCTCCTCTTCCCTTACTTCCTACTTGCTACAAATACTTCACTTAAGAAAAGAAACTACTTTGAATTTAGCCTTATAAAATGCCTTTTAAAGCATTCTATTGCCAAAATCTTGTTTGGCAGATGTTGTCAAGTTGTCAAGAAAGTTACCTGGCATCAATAAAATGGGACACTTGCTTCCTCAGGGGTATATTTTCCTTATGTATGGGACTGACCTACTTGCAATGAAAAGAAATCACAATGGTCTTCAGTGTTTCCAAACATGGATGAATTGTTTGAATTCCAATGTGTATGTACAAAGTAGTAGTTCCCACAAAAAACAAACAAAACAAAACAAGACAAAGGAAAACAGAACAAAACAAAGGAAAACAAACCCCTTTTCCCATTAAAAGAAATGGGAAACAGCAACATCATTTTTTCCCCCCTGCAACTAAGAATCGTTACTGAGCAGAAATGTAGGAAAATTGTCCTGGGTTCGTAGCCAAACTCCTTTGTGTGTTGCTCTGAGCCACATGTTAGCACAAAGGACTATACAGCCATAAAGCTTTAAAGTTGATCCATATTGATATTGCAATTAAGATTGTACTTATCTGGCTGCTGATATGATTTGAAATCTCTTCTTCTTCTGTTTGGAAGTTCAAAGATATAATGCAATAGTCCTGCAGTAAATCCATTCAGGAGAAAGACTTCACAATTTCAATCACAAAGTCAAATACTCGTGGTATCAAAACCAACATTGTTGACCCTAAAAAAAGGATATCTGTCTTCTGCTGAGGTTCTTCCAGTTGACCGTTTGTCCAAAATTGAGTAAAAATATATATTGTATGTTTCTTCCAAAGGCACCAGTGTGTGATCTCCACACTGCTCTCACAGGGCGCACGTTTAATTAGTCACAGATACAATGCTAGCTGGAATGTCAGTCCTTACAACATCTATTTCTACTATTTAATTAAACTTTAATGCAATATATTTATATTGCAAATCCTATCATACCACTAAATCCATTTTTCTGCTGCTAGATTTGCATTTAATTCGGGATTTGAATCATGCTCAACCTCATTGTTCCAAGTAATGGAATTTATTAGAATGGATCCACACAATACTGCACATAATGAAAATGGGAGAATCAGAAAGCTGAATTGCAAAGGCAGAAATGGAGGAAAATAAGACTGGCCATTTTGGATGACTGTTTTGGAAGGCCAATGTGTTTCCAAGGCCTTATTTTCAAAAATTGCCTCTGACCTTTCCCACAGTCCTGAGCAGATCTGTTGCAATTTCTTATTAATCAGAGTAAGTCCAAAAAACACAGTCTGTATATTTACAGAACTGGTATCAAACTCCTTTAGTATTTGAAAAGAAAATTAAAATCTTCTGTTCTCAAAACTGCTGTGGCTTTCTTTTCATATTTCCTACACTAAGACGAGGCAAACTGTCCTAGAATTTACATTCAGTTACGCTCAGTGCCTTCAGGAAACCCCTCTCACATAATTGCAACTCTAATAATCCTTCAACTGCTGCCTCAGTTTCTTCATGTGAGAGATTTTTGCCATTTGATGTTACAAACAGGCTTCATAAAGTAGGAATGGGAAGAAAAAATCTTTAAAAATCAGCTAGATATTGATTCTTTCACTTATTGAAAAGAGACTGAAAAATGCATTGAATGATCTTTTAAGGTGTTCTTAAACCAAGAGGATGTATTTTAAGAACAAATTAAATAGCGAGCAGATATTTTTCTGTAAATAAAAATTAGCTTCTTATTTCTAGGTGCGTGATTTAAGGTTGAAGAGCATTTTCCAGCTACCTGTCTTGTGCATTACTGAAATGTAAAAGTAAGTAAAAACAATTATATGTACATTTTCATACGCTAGAAAATGTTTATTGGATGGAACAAAAAATTGCATAACCTAAACATAATGTTTCCTAGTAGTTTCTTATTCTGTCCCCCAAATGCCACAGTGGATTTGGTATATCCCAGAATTACAAGTACTGATAAAATTTTCTTGCTCCCCCTTCCCATCTTTCCCATGATTATCTAATAGTTTAATGCACTAATTAGACTAAAATATATTAAGATTACTTCGCATTATGAATATTTACCCTTGAAAATCATTCATATGAAATCATTCAATTTTAAAAGCCACTTAAAATTAACCTTTCTGAATTGTACTCCCAACTCCCAAGACCCGTTCTGGTTGAAATAGGGTCCCCACAGATGCAGCCAGAAAACCACACTGAAATCCCACCTGATCACCT
Organism: Dryoscopus gambensis; assembly: GCA_013389985.1. NCBI lineage: Eukaryota > Metazoa > Chordata > Aves > Passeriformes > Malaconotidae > Dryoscopus > Dryoscopus gambensis. The sequence goes on along the minus strand of WEIT01000614.1, from coordinate 38,337 downwards.
GGGTCACTGCGTGATGCTATCCCAAGAAACGGGGCTTTCTCCAAGTGAGCTTTGTGGGTCTCTGCTCTGGGATTTATAAAATGCAATAAAAAATGACAAAAAACACACATGCAAATATAGTTTAAAATATAATATTAGCATTGTCAACACGAAAGACTTTATTTACTGCACAGACAAGAAAATATTCAGAATAGTGTAGTTTGTTTCGGGGAATGCATGAAAAAGTTTCAACAACTAACACACAGTGTTTCTTTGCAAAATAGCCCCGTGCATGATGCTGAAGTGAAATGGGTTTTGCTCATTCTTGTAAAAGAAGGTCATTGCCTTCTATTGTGGCTGCTGCTTTTGGATTACCTGTCTTCGTCTCTGCACAAATCAAATAATAAATAAAGGTAGTCTGTTAATATAGATTAGAGGTTAAACTGTTATTTATTGTCACCTTTTATGGAGAGATTCTATAAAGGTTGTTATTGACCTTCCCTGCCTACAAAGTAAGAGTCAGGTATTTATCCCAGGCAATCCATTTGCAATGAAAAAAAATTACAGTCTTCCTGAGGAGACACAGGCAGAAACTGAGCTGCAATGATAAATCCTGATGAGTAAGAGTTCCCAAACTGAAATGCGTCACAAACTCACATCAGGTTAGGCCTCTGAGCATATGAGATGAGGAAATAGCTGGGAAACAACAGATCCCCTCCTGCAATTTTTGAAGTCTTCTTTCAAACGTCATCTGGGATTTAGATAGAGTTGAGCATGAGAAAAGTGTACGGCACATTTTCATTCCTTTGAGTTTATGTAGTACAGAGAGCTATAAAAATAAACAACAGCAACAACAAAATTAGCATTCTCTTTCATGTGTTCCTTGAAATTGAAATAGTTGAAGAAAAATCAGTAACAGCCACACACTTACTGTGCCTCAATGGCATTACCAGCATTCCCTGAAGTGGTTTGTGCTGGTACTTGTGCAGTGTACCCTGGATCAGAGCACACCTCAGAAATCGGCCTGCAAAGGTTGCTGTAACCTTGAAGCCGTGGAAGAACTTCCTGAGTGCAGAGTATGGAAGGTTCCTCTTACAGTGAACAGAAACTCCTTATCTGATCATCCTAAATTGTGAGGATGTCAGAACTCCAGACTGAGCCTCCCATAATGCTAATAATGGAGAAGAGAGAAAGAAAACGATATCATAAATATTTTATCTTCTCTTTTATAAAGAAGACACAGTCTTCTGCTTCCCCACCCAGTCTGTCTTTCAGGCCAAGCTATATCAAATAGTGACTACTTGAAGAGATTTAAAAGCCACTTCCCCCTGCAGTCCTCCAGTTCTGCCCTGTTGTCCTTCACCTGTGACCACACCGCAGGGTTACAGCAGAAGGAAACAAACCATAATGACCTTTGAAGAAGAAATTATTTCCAAACAAGACATGGCCTTTTTTGCTATCCCAGCTTGTCAAAGTGTTGGCACAGTAGGCAGCAAAGGAATCTTATGGGATGCAGCTGGAAAAGTCCTGGCAGTATATCATCATCATAGCAAAGTCAGGGTGGGAAGGGAGGGCTCTGCAGCCGGGCATGAGGTGTGTTAGAAGTGGTGGCAAGGAAACTGTCTAACATTGCTTCTGCACTGTCATTGCAAAGGATCACACAGCTGCCTGCTGCCCTCATCGTCGAGTCCTAAACAATCTGCTCAGACTGACAGAGGTAAGAGGACAGTTGTTTACTTATTGCATCTTCCTTGTTTCAAAAGCAAAATGGTCAGAAAATTCAAATATTTTAAATGCTGGAAGAAGTAAGGTCATGATTCATTTTACAGATGATGTTTGGGCAAGTACCTCTGAATTCTGCTGTGTGTAAGTACTGGGGTTCCACTCTGGTTAGTTGAAAATACTCATTTATTCTTCAGGGTAAACAGCAAATTCTCAAATTCATTAAATAAGATGAACAGAGAAGTCCTTATCAAGTGCTTCCCTACAAATATCATTACAAAAACTATAGGAAAACCAGCCAGGAAACATAAGGAAAGGAAGAAATTGTAGCATAAAAATAAAATAACCACATTTTACAGAAACTTCTGAAGTTTTAGGAAGAATTTCTTCCCTCTGAGAGTGGTGAGGCCCTGGCACAGGGTGCCCAGAGCAGCTGTGGCTGCCCCATCCCTGGCAGTGCCCAAGGCCAGGTTGGACGAGGCTTGGAGCAGCCTGGGACAGTGGGAGGTGTCCCTGCCCGTGGTAGGGGAGTGGAACAAGATGATCTTTAAGGTCCCTTCCAACCCAAACCATTCTGTGATTCATTCGAAGTCCTCAGGAGGATGTTTATCTGGAAAAAAATCCAGTAGCCTGGATCTGACTGTACTAGACACAGCCCCGGAGACAATACAAGGTGGGGAAAACATGAGATAAGATTTCAGCTCCTCAACAGCATTTTATTGGTATGTTCCTGCTAACAACTTTGCTCCACCTCAAAGTTTGTTAAGGTCAATGGTGTTGCTCTCCTTGCAGTTTGGAAAAAATGCCCACACACTGGCAAAGTTTCAGTCGTCACCAATATTTGAGACAAGACATTTTATTTGCATATAGGTTTTTATGGAATATGCCTTGCTTTTCATCGTTCTAATTGCCTGCTTCAGAAATCTGTCATTTTAATGACCAAAGCTTTTCTTTTTCCCCTCTTAGTCTTGGAAAGGACCAAACTCTCACTGCTTGCACAGCTGTCCACATGGCGGTGTTGGAGTGAATAGTGTCACATGCAGTCCAGTGAACCCCTAAACAATCTGCTCCAAACTGCTTCCATTTACTGGTGACACCCGCACGGCTTAGACAAATGAATAGGAGCACTGGAATTGCTAACTGTTAACAATCACATGTTCCTCAGATTGATTCCTTCTGAAAACCGTTGAATGGGCTGTTCCTGGGCCTATTAACCAGATTGCCCTTCACATCATGAACTGTTCACACTGTCCAAAAATTTTAACGATCTGACAGGTGTACAGAGCTTTATTTAAAGTGACTTTATGTCACTTCCCAGCTGCTGTATCCCATAGCCCCTGGGTTACCCGTGACAGACTCATTAATCTGGCAGCTCTACAGAGACGAGGTGGGAATGCTCCAGTGACTCACAATCGAGCTTCACCTTAGACTGAAGTACATTGGTAGGTGGAAATTTAAATTTTTTCTGCATCGGCTGTAATATTTTACTTGCTCCCTTTCAGGTTGCCTATTTGCAGCCAAGTAAAATCAAATTTAGGGAGCTTTTAAACCAAAATTTGAACTTATGTATTCAAAGACCTCTAGAGCTGTGCTACACAGAATATTAAAGATGCTTCTTTGCTGCCAATTCTGCTTCCCAGCAGCAAGGAAAGAGGGATTTAATCAAATGAGAGTGCCTGGGCTAAGTGGTAAATCATGCAACACTTTTCAGGAGTGGGCAGTGCCAGCCTGGTTAGGCACAGCAGACTCTACACCCAAAGCATTTAAAATATATTTTATTGCACCGGCAGTTGCCAACAAATCCTTGCTAATGTGATCAAAGTGTTAATGAACAATGACATGAAAGTTGCTTCTGGCAGCTTTTTCAAGAAGAGACCGAGGCCAGGCTGCCCAGTAATGTTCAGCAGCTGATAGGCCTTTGTGTCAGAGAAACTGTTAAGAAGAGGGTGATAAAATTATTTTACATGAATCATTTTGGTGAAGTGTTTTGACCTTCTGATTTTGGAATGGCTGCATACTTGTATTTGTGAATCTTTTTGTGGCACTTTTATTTTTCCATGGTACAGTTATCAGAACCAAACTTGTAACAGTTAAAAGATGGCCTTCTAGAAAGTAAACCCAATGAGTAGGTTATAAAACACTGAGTATCAGAGAGCTGATGAATTTTTGCTTCCCCAAAGGTTGATTTGCAAGAGAGGCTAGGATTTGTTATATGTACACAATGCACGTTCCTCTGATGAGATATGATGATTAAAGTAAGTCAGAGTAGGATTTTACACTTCCAGATTCCTCTCTTTGTGATTCTTTATAAACATTTCTTACACATTTACACTGAAAGTTCTTGCTAGAGGAGAAAGCTATAAAAAGCAGGCACTGAAGCAATATAACCTAGGTGTCATAAAGAGCTTGGGCAGTAAAATGTCATCATCTCTCCAGAAAATAAATGTTCTCCTGACTTTCAGTGGAACGCCATTTTTTCCTTTAAGTACTAAGGTGGGGTCAGGATGAGCACAGAGCAGCAACCCCAAAATGATCCTAAAGTTCAGTGATCAGTTGTTGGTATCAACCAAGGTACCAAAGATTACAAGTCATGCTCAGATAGTAAGGTATAAAAGTTACTTACGTATATTACTAAGGTATGTGTACCAGACCAAAGTCATTATCTAAGCAGAGCCCTTTTATTCTGTGATATTGTTGTCCCTACTTTCTTTCTTCCTTGATTTTAGAGTCACACAAAGATTTTTACTGTTCAGATGCTGAAATGACACTGTACTTTAACCCTTCAAGGCCAAGCTTTTGGTTGTATTCAAATCTCCAGTAAGAAAAATTTTGTGCTTCCGACTGAATAACATTTTTGTGCTCTCATGGATTTAGTTCAGACACAGCTCCTTAGGATCCCTCTAGGTCTCCATCTGAGGCACTGTAACCTCTGCAGCTCTGTAACAAAAACCTACAAATTAATCACAACCATGAACGAGGAGCCTGACCAGCAGTGAACAGTTTATTTTGTAGCTGCTCATTTTTCTTACTATCTCCATTGCAGGAGTGTAGATTCAAAGTAAGTATATTTGAGGAATATTAATTCAAATGAAAATTACAGGAGGGGTTTTGTGAATAAAATATTGAGACAAGTGCACTCAGAAAAGGTGAATATTTACACAGGTAAAGAAGTCTCCAATTTCATAGGTTCCTTATTTAAGTTATCTCTTACAATTGTCAGCAACAAAAAACTTGCACTATTATGCATAAATTGGCAATTAATGTCAGAACATTTTTACCATTTTCATTTTACCTAATTTCAGTATATCTCATTTAACTTTGGAAGGAAATTTATAGTGATTTACATGTCCCAGACATGTCAAAAGATATATTAAGCAGTATTAAGCCTTAAGAAATAATCCCGCTTTATTTCATTCCTTCTGAGGACTGTGCAGAGGAATAATGTGAATGGATTAGGAAATTGGTGTAATACCTGTCAAGTAATGTTATCTGTGAATGTGCATGAATTCTCCAAAGTTAAACTAACTGTTCTATACCAAAGTCCACAAGTTCTTGAGCAGGGTAGGAACAAAACTAATCTGTTAAATTAGCTTGCAAAGCTCCACTTTCAATGGGCCATTTTTATTTTCTCAGTTTGTACAGAGCCTAATCCAGTGCTTTGTAAACATGTTGTCTCTGGCTGAACCCACAGCTCTTTGCACAAGGATGTTTCTGCACCTTCAGTGGGGGCCAAGCAGAAAAGGGGGGAACTTTGGCCGAGTAATTTCAGTCCTTGCAGCAATATCAGAGTGCCTGGATCTGCAAATGTCCGGGGTACAGAGCTCCACAGGCACATCCACTCTTTTGGGATGTGCTCTCAGCAAAGCTGACTGACCCTGTCGGGGAGTTCATTCCTGCTGCTGCTCAGGGTTGCAACAGTGTAAACTAATTTGGGGGAGCAAGTGTTGTCTGGCTGCAAAATACAGCAAACAGAGCACCCTTTTATTTAAATATTTTGCCACACTTCCATAAAGTATACCTGGGATGTCAAGGGAGAAAGTCTCACAATGTACCTTTATAAACGTCCAGGAAATTGTCTTGTCTGCTGCTGAGGGGCAACTAAAACATCTGCTGTGCTGGAATAGGATATTTTGATTGCAAGCACTTATATGATATGCAATTCGGCACAGGATCCACACAGTCTGGATTTTAGACTATCTATGATGAGGGTAGAAGGTACAGTGTGTAAATATTAATTAGCTCTGGATTTGAAACTGAAGAAAAAGCTTTTATTGAACCTTTTACTGATGTCGGTTGTGTAGTGCCTCCAGCAGAAAACACGTTTTGTGAGCTTATTTGTGCCAGCACACAGCTGACACAGACACAGAAAGCAGAGAGGCAGCTGGCATGGCAAACGTGCCTCACCTTGTACCTGATGATGTCTGGAATCCATTTCTCACCCTGCTGGAGGCATCACAGGTCCATCACGTGCAGCGGAACAAGGATGTGAGGGCACAGAAAGGCTGCCTGGATTCGTAAGGCAAGTGCAGTGTCAGCTGTTACCAGCTCCTGACAGCCACATTCCACTTCGTGACATTTATATACGGTGCTATTTCTTGTTCAGGCAGTTGGAAAATGTTAGGACTGACTTCCTTTATTTACCGCTAAATCCAGCTCCTGTGTTATTTGTGGGAAGGGGAAGCACCTCCCATTTCTTTGTGCTGTGGTGCTGTTCCAGCGTGTCTGCAGCATCAGCCTGATAAGCAAATCACACAGACCCTCGCCATGATTTATCTGGCTTCCAAACTTGTTGAAAAATGAGCAGAATAAAAAAGGGTTGTGAAATATTTCTCTGGTTAAATGTCACTGTTAATATATCAGAATGCACAGAAATGGGGATTATGTATAACTATAGACGTTTTGCTGCATTTAAATGTGCCTAATTTGTCATAAAATTATTTCTCTGTGGTTCCAAAGAAATCTGTAATGTCATAAGAGATTCCACCCATTTAGAGTTTGCAAGAGAAATTATCAACTGTCAGACCTGTTCCTGGAACAATCTTCCAAATTCTTATTTTTGTCTTTTTGAGAAGTTTTGGGTTATTTTTTCTCATACAGCTTCATTGCACATTTTAAATTATTTTTATTAGATAAAAAATGAAAGCAATTGTATACACGTGAAATTTATCTGAACAGGACAGACCCTGAAAAGAAGCATAATTTTGGCATTAATTTTCACTGAATTTCTTAGCTATAAACCAAGTTTGCTGAAGCAACAGGGAGAAGGACCTGACTTCCCAATTTTGAAAACATAGAGTCACAGAATTGTTTAGGAAGGAAGAACTTTTAAGTCCATCAAGTCAAACCATTCCCCCAGCACTGCCAAGGCCAGCACTAAACCGTGTCCCCAAGTGCCACATCTGTATGTCTGTTAAATCCCTCCAGGGACAGTGACTTAGTCTTTGGTGCTAAGTAGCTGCCACAAAATGATCACAGCTAATAAGTGATTAACTTCTGTCATAGCTATTTCAGAGCAGTCTTGCTCCCAGTTGAAAAGCTGTTAAATTCCAGCTGAAATAACTGATTGTACACGTTCTTCCTTCTGCTAAAAGAATCTGGACAAACTCCAGTATTTCAGTTTGCTTATTTATTGCAAACAGAATGCAACTTTTCCATGTCTGCACGACCAGCATGGCAGCTCACCCAGGCACACACCTGGTGGGTTTTGTGCAGACACAGACACAGCCAGGACATGCAAACATGAGGTTTGCCACAAGATAAATGCACAAGCCGGAGCTGAAGACTGGTGAACTTCAGCAGGAGGAGGTCCAGCTGTCACTGTCTCTCAGCTGTCGCTGTAATCAGCAGAAAGGAAAAGGCTTCCTTTTGAGTTGTTTGAATATGCCTGAATTCCCTGCTGTGCCTGGCACTGGGAGGGATAATCGCTCTGACAGCACAGAGTGTGAGAAACTTCTGTGCGTGTTTGTGTTCCTTCCCCTGCTACAGCCTTCCCCCTGGGATCACAGGCTCCCTGAGTGGGAAGCTAACACAATATGCTTTTAAGGCAGTGGCATTAATTATCTGACATCTATTAGATACTTGTCATTTTCACATTTGGGCTGAATCACCAGCCTTTTCAGGCAAGCATGTTACTGCTTTCCCCTTCCTGACACGCTTTGATTACGGGAAGGAGGGCATCTAGTGGCTTCTCTCTTGCTGCTCTCCAGTCCCATCTTCCACAGACTGTAACACTGAGAGTGTGTTGGGTGGAATTTGTGACACAGTTGTATTTACAGAGTATGAACAGTGTTGCAAAAGTGAAGTCTTTATTTATGAAATAAATAAAGAATTTGTAAAAGCCGCAGTTACAGGGAAATGCCCATTCAAACAGCCGAGACAGGAACTGGTTCAGGATGTTTTGTTGTGCCTCCTCCTGGCCATTTCATGAGTTAATCAAAAAGAAGTCTTCTAAAAAAGCAACAAAGTAATCAAGCCTGTCATTTCAAAGTGATAACACCATTTCCCTGAGCAGAATGAAATTCTTCTGTTCGATTCTCATTTCTGTACCTCTAATGTTTATAGGGCATTTCATGGAGTAATGTATGCAAGCTGGCAAATGAAAAATAATGTGGATAATTACAACAGAAGCAGCTAATAGAAGCTGTAATATCTACATTGGGTCTCTAACCATTACAGTTTATGGTATCAAATTCATTTAAATGAAGAAGGGATAATTTGCAGTGTAGCAAATGATAAACTTGACTTGCTGGTATTAACACACTCCCTTATTTCTCTCTGCACTATTAAGGCACTTTGTGTTACTGCTATGAAACTCTAGGAAGATAAAAGAGCAGTGGTGAAACATCTGTAAAACCAGAGCTGTGAAGCAATGACATCTCATTCTAAAGGGCTCAGCATTTTCCAAAAGGCCAACTGGATTCCCTGGTTTCATAAAATCTGGAGATAATTTCACAATTCCTTGCTTTATAAACTTACTTTCCCTGGGTGGATGAATAAAATCTTTTCGAGTGGAATTTGGTGTAACAGGATGTAGGGAAGCAGATGTGAGTGTCCCGGAGCACTAGAAGCAGACCCAGTTCTAGGGCTGTAAACAGCTGCTCGTGAACAAGTAAAGGGTCACAAGTGCTGCCAAGCCGTGTGTCATTTCAGTGGGTTTATTATGAGCTGGGAAAATATTTGATAGCATCAGAAATCACTTCAATTGTGAAATCCACAAAGCATGAGGAATTTTTAAGTGTTTCTTGAAAATCTTCCACTCAACTCCTGAATGTGTCTGAATTTCACTTTAAAAACCACTGCAAGACCATTTCTGCTTCCAGATTCAGTGGCTCAGAATTTTCATGCCAAGCTTCCAGCAGTAGCTCTCCCTTTCCATGATATATGGACTATGAAGAAAGCAAAAATATTTGTGAATTTCCCAAAGGTCCACTAAGAATAACATTTATGATTAATTGCCCAAATTATCCCACCAGAACATAATTGATATTTACTGTTCATCTCTTTAAAAACTCCTCACCTAGTTACCTCACTTTACTAAAAACTGAGCAGCACAACTGTTATATATGAATGAGCTGCAGGAAATATACCTTTATTTTTGCATAAAAGATATTTATACCAGCTAAGCAGTTTCAGCACACAATTCTATCTGTATTAGCATTAGATGTGCACTTGTCTTCAGTTACTGAATATTTCAGTCTTTAGCAGGCCATATAATTACCTTAAATACTACATTTAAGAACCACTTAAAAGCTTAAAAGCTATAGTTCAGAACCTATTACACATATTTTACATCCATATTACTACACATAAAAAACTTTCCAGATCACCAAGTGGAGACCTTCCGACTACCTACAAAGCATAAGCTCATGCTATTTATTGTTTAAAAATAATTACACTTCTGCTGTGAAGGGCTGCAGTGGTTTTCATTCTGTAGGTGCAACACTCGTTGTTTTAATATTTTCTTAATCAATATTGTTAAAACATCCTCAGAAAACTGTTTTATGTGTTACGTAATGAAACATAATGTGACATTATGTGCTACATAATTTCTTGAAGTTTTCTGGCTGAAAACTCAAGCAAACAGGTTTCACCATTATCCTATGCCACAAATATTGATTTTAACTCGGGGTTTACTCGTCCTATTTCATGAGCAGGGACTCAGGCAAGGCCGCTCTCTTAGCACTCTTTTCCCCCTGCCACTCTTTGCCTCAGCTACCTGGACTGTCACTTTTAAAGAAAAAGTCAGGCTTTTGCTGTGCTGTCTTTGTACCATGATCTGGTCAGGCTTTTTTTGGCCTTCAGCATTTACCAGTTTTCATCACTTAGAATTTGACGTGTGCTCCAGAGCTTATGAAATACATTATTTTATCAGAAATTACTGTCATTTGTCAAGGTTGCATGCTCTTGTGTGTGTGTGTTGGCTCGGTTTCTATTTGACTTTCCCTTGCAATCTGGATTAAAAAATTTTATACTCAGGCGATGGTAAAAAATCAGTTTCTCTTGTCAAAGCTTTTCATGTGAAAGTTTAATAACGTGCATGGAAACTTTAAACTCTCCTATTAGACCCACTAGGGAATTTTTTATGAAAGCTAAAGCCTTCAAAGTAACAGCAAATGGCAATATTTTCAGTAAAAGTTTACAAGGTACTTGGGGATATGGTTTAAGGGTGATTATGGTGGTAGGGGGTAGGATTAGATGATCTTCAAGGTCTCTTTCAACCTTGATGATTCTGTTATTTCTTTATATCTCATCTATTACTGCAGTGGCATGAATATTACTTCCTTAAAAGACAGACTCTCTTAATGTTTATTAAGCTGCTCACTAAAATATTGTTTGATTTTGAAGTCAATACATTTTTTTTTCTACTTCCCGCTAGAACAATTTCTTTAAAGCATCTTTGTAACCATAAGATACAATACAAGATCATGGTTTCTCTCTTTCTACTTCATCTCTGACTACACAGGAAAATAATTTTGTATATCCTTTGTTTTCAAACTCTCCTGTTCAGAGGTTATGTATTTAACTGTTTTATTTTGCCTGAAGTTAAACTCAAGGTAATTTTACTGCAGAGGTGAGAAGGCAGCTCTGTAGAGTGATCTGCCAGCTTTACCTGCCTGCAGTGCTTGCTTATTCACATCATAACCCTAATTCTGCATCCCGAAATATATTTCCAGTCTTCCTGATCTTTTCCCCTCCTTAGAGACCTGGTTTGGTCGTACTTCTGTCTTTATCAGGGATTCATAAAAGTGTCTGAGCAGCTTCACCTGCCATAACCGAATGTTCTCCAAGGGCCTCTGGGGACAGAGGGGTTTGTGTGTTAAGTCCCACACACAGCCAGAGCAGCCCGAGATAAAGAGAGGTGCAGCCAGCTTCAGCTCTGGGTGTCTGTGCACACAAACCTGGGGGTTTACTTCAGGCAAAGAGCAAACTGCAGCTCATAGACTGAAATGCTGGTGTGAAATTGCTAGCAACACCTACGAGAACGCTCCTCATAGAGGCATAACTAAATAATTTAAACCTGTAATTTCAGTGTTTCAGTTTGAAATATTGGCTCGTAAAGAAAATCCAGAAAGTTTTTCAGTTCCAAGTAAATTCAAGTGTAGAAATTAAATATCTCTTTTTTAAAAAAATGCCATGTACAGCCAATCTCCTGCACTGTTGGTCACCTTGCTGGTTAACATCTCACATTGTTGAAGATTATTCTTAGAAAGGCCTTGCCTTTAAGAACCACTCTATTTGGTTTGTCCAATTAGTTCTGGAAACTCAGTTTACTGTACATATTTTGAATCTAATTGTTCTGGTCATTACAATACCCCAGATTTCCTTATACTGTTAGTTTACAGAAGAATTTAAGTACGATGTGAATGATTATTTATAGGATGTGTAAAAACCATCCAAATGTAGAAAGTAAACTGACAGAAGCAGAGGTTTATCAGTTGAAGCATTCTGCTTTACAGGGTAGTGAAGCAAATAACTTCTACTGACACAAATATTTTCAGGACCTTGCTAGGAAACCACTTTGGGGTTTTGTATCTATATTTATATAAACTTTTGTAGGTTCTTTTGTATATAGAAGATTTATAAAACCACCTTGCATGTTCTTTCGTACACAGCCATATTTTGTATTCTACCAGCAAAATCAGCAGCTTCAGCTGGACTTTTTCCTTAGAGGCCCACAGAAAGGGCACAGCTAAATTGTTTGCACTGGGGTGCTGGCAAGAAGTTGTAAACTGAAAGACTGTAGTACAGGAATTAGTGCATGTGTGAAGGGTTTCCTGCTCTGCATTTCTCATCTCCAGAAAGCCCCACGATGTAAGCAGCATATCATGTTTTCTCTCTGAATCACATTTAGTTGTGCCAGACCAGAAAATGCTGTTCTGAGTTGCAGTTCAGCTTCCCCCGCAGTCACAAACCAATACATTTAGAACGCTTTATTTTAAAGAAGAAATATCATGAAAGCACATCCCGGTCCATCTGTTCTCTACCGCCCATCCAAGTAATTCCACTCTCCTCTGAGGAACTGGTAATTCCTTCTCCACTGGTGCCAAACAGCAAGTTCAAAACACAGATGAATGCTGAGCAGCAGGAAAAGCGGTTCCAGTAAATAAAAGAAAAGTGCTGACAGCCATTCCCCTGCTTGGTGTCCCTGGCTTTAAGTACTGCAGCACACACTGGGGAAGAAATGAGTTCCCAAGCCCAGGTCATTAGTTAGCAGGTTTTGTTGATTCCAACTCAAGTCAGGTATGTGCATCTGAGGGCAGTGTTCATTGCTAAATTAACACTGAGCACGGTCTAAATGGAGAAATCTGTCTAGCAAAGTGCCTCTCCTGGACTCCTTGAATTCAGGTTCATTATTAAGGTTTGCTCAAATAGTGTAACTTACTCTACTCCATATGGATCTAAACTGATGACGAAAAAGAACTGACTGCTTATAAATAAGGTGCTGCAGCACACAATAAGTTCTCCACAGGCAGGGCCTCAAAGGACAACAGGAAATTCATTCACCACCCCCCTACTGACACCTCAGTCCTCTCTTCTCCATTTCTTCTTCAGCTCTTGCAGCATTTGTAGTTACTTTTTACCACCCACTCCTAAAATTGTGACTCCCCCAGGACTCTTGCAACCTACTGGCCTCTCACGCCCTGGAAGAGGGACACACCACGGGACTTTCCTTGCTGAGAGAAGCAGGAGGCAGCAAAGCCCTGGAGCCGCCCGTGTGGGGGTCTGCACATCCTCCTGCTGGGGGGGCTGCTGGCAGCGAGGGACCAGCTCATCTTGGCTGTGTTAACAGCAGTGTCCTCGCTGCTGGGGGAGAGAGCCGTGTTCCTGCTGCCCGCAGGCCCCACCAGCACCTGTGAGTGCTCCAGGCCAGGCTGGACAGGGCTGGAAGCAGCCTGGTCTGGTGGAAGGGGTTGGCACCAATTACCTCTATGGTGCCTTCCAGCATAAACCATTTTACAGCTCACGTTGGAGAAGGTTTGGAGGACTGTCTCCTGTGCAGGGGCTGTACCCTGTACAGGGCAGTGACCCACAGGAGCCCAAGGGAGCTGTGCCCTCACTGAGAGCCTTTTTGGGGCACACTCAAAGGGGGACACACCGACTGTCTGCCCTAGAGCTGAGCACCGTCCTCCTCATGTCATTGCACCCCTTCTGACAACACCTCAGAGTGAAATAACCCCCCTCACCTTTTTTCTCCTCCTTTTTTAATGTTGAAACAGCTTTCCAGTGACTGTCACACACTTCCACTCGCCCAAAGGTGTCCTGACCTGTAAGGAGACAAGCAAGAAGAATGGGGGAAGAACAAGCCCAGGGATCTGGTATTTAATCTCAGCTCTGTTACTGACCAGCAGACAGTGCCAAAAGAGTGTTTGAAGGTCTCTTCAAGAACCTCCGATCATGGTGTGGCCTGGGCAGAGGGGTCGGGCAGGGGCAGGGGAGGCACCACACCAGAAAATCAACACTTGCCCTTTTTTGTGTGTGTTTTAGGTTTTCCTTTCATGAATTGATGTTAGAAACCAATTACAGTGTCTTTTTAGATCTCTCAGAAAGTTTTCAATTAAAAAAAATACAGGAATATATTTGAGGAATTCTTCATCACCATTACACATACACTTATTCTCTCTTAGTAATTCCACACCAAACTCCTGAAAAAATTCTGAAATGCTGTTGCTAAAAGAAAGTAAAATAAATAAAATCCAAGCTTTTGATTCTCCCTCAAGAAGAATTAAAACTGTTTGACCACTTAGAAACTATTTTCAAATAACACTAATGAAAATAAGGTCCAGTTATTGTATTTTTAATGCTATTATATATTTTATGTGAGATATATACATTTATGTATTTTATACATATTAATCCTTAATAATTTGGGGATTGTCTTTTTAGGATGCTTGTCCCTGACTGATGAACTCAACATAAAACCACTGTCTGAAGGGAAGAGAGACTCAGACAAAGAATCTATGTTAAATGTATGTTAATCTTTTTGGTCATGCTTCTTAATGTGCTGAGGTTTTCTACATAAGGAACATTATTTATGAATCACCCAGAGTTTTTCCAGATTTTATTTTTGAATTTCTGAATGATAAGTAGAGAGTTTATAACTAGGCCAGAAAGTGTGCTATGTGCACTTTTCTTTGAAATTTTTCATAAGGAAAATCAATTCCTAAAGGGGAGCGTAGTACACATTTGAAAATTCAGATTATACTTCTTTTCAAACGGTTTTTAGTCTTGATTTTCTCTAGATGTTGATTGGTTTTTAATTAAATGTTAAAGGCAGGGAATATGTTTTCTAAAGCAGACAAGATACTGATTATAAACTAGTTACAAATGTTTCTGGGCGTGTTTTCGCAGGTTCATTAACACAGTGCCAATAGCTAATAGCTAATAGCGCCCAGGTGGGTTCTTCACGTTACTGTCACTGTAGCTCCATCTTGTGGCTGAGTGATTGTTCTCGATTAATTTTCGATTCTGTAGGAGAAGGTTGCTCGAAAACAAACATGAAACAATGATGAGGAGAGGAAATTGTAGACGTGATTAATTTCATTGCAGTTGTTTGTATAAGAAAAAAGTGAGAGGGAAAAAGCCCAACACAGAGTGTTTAGTACTCACCTTCATGGTTGTAATTTGCTATGCCCAAGTGGATAATTAAACTAGGGGAAGTTTTAGTTAAAATACTATTTAAGAAAATGAAAGAAAAAATGTCATGATTACTATGATTATCTGGATCAATGAGTTTAAGAGTCATACATACCCTGCCAGTCATGTTTTGTTCCTATTTCATACAGGTGATCAAAAATTCTGATGGGCAGTTTAACCTTGAGGCTGCAATTAAAAATGTTGACACGATGTCCAGTGAGTTGAAGAAAATAAATGGTAATTCTGACTTCATCATCCAAGTTCCAAGTTCTTTCACAAGAAACTGTTTAAGGCATTGTTCTGAAGCGTGCAGTTGTGAATGGCCTGGTTCTCTGTGTCAGGCAACTGGGTTTTAATGCAACGAAGCAATAGATTTGCTCTTGTGTTTTGAAAAATTAATGAACCAGTAGTTACAGAGCAGTGGAATCGTGTTAGTTAACCATGGGAAACACCTGTTAGGTGGCCAGAGTCATTCCTTTGTAGGAACACTGAGAGTCTTCTAAAGCAAATATTACCAGTATGCTAACACCAAACTGAATTTAACCATCTCGAAGTAAGCAAAACAAGGCAACCCTTCAACTTTTTGCATGAGTTGATAGATGACCACTAAAACCATGCTGTTCATAGATCACCACTCACTGTCATTCAATAAATACCATGCTGATGCACTGCCCTTTGTCTTTCAGTGGAAAGCCAGCTACTGCTTTGTGACCTTATTTTGAATTTCAACCATCCTGAGCAGGCCAAAGATTTAAGAGAAGCTGAAGAAAAGGCTTGGAGTTTGACAGATTAAGTCACATCCACGTTCCTGTATTGTCTTCTATTAATA
Source organism: Dryoscopus gambensis (assembly GCA_013389985.1). Classification (NCBI taxonomy): domain Eukaryota; kingdom Metazoa; phylum Chordata; class Aves; order Passeriformes; family Malaconotidae; genus Dryoscopus; species Dryoscopus gambensis. The sequence continues at coordinate 22,673 of WEIT01000614.1, read as the reverse complement.
CTGCTGAAGCTGCTGCTTCTCCTCCTTCTTTCTTCTTCATCTTTATCTTCTTTCTTCTTCATCTTTATCTTCTTTCTTTTAATTAGTTTGAAGTGTACAATGATAGCATGGTTTCCTGCAGTTAGACTATTTTTATTTTAAGCTAAACATGTGGAGTGGAAAAAAAAAAGTAAGTTATTGGTTCTGAGAGGGGTTTTTCAACCCACATTTCCCAAATCAAGCCCACTAGGACTGGAAAGACTGATGTAATTAATTGCAAAGGTCAGGAAACTGGGCATGAAGTTTTTCACGTGGTTTTCTCCTTTTAAACAAAAACGTGTTGGAACAGTAACAAAAGATTTGAAATTTTCTTCAAGTCATTGCTGTCTTATGTCAGTTGAACTCGGGGAAACAGGATAAGAAACTGCCAGTGAAGGAGGAACTGCAACTTGTGTTTTGAGCTGCCTTCCTCATCTTAAAACTGTTGCTGTGGAAGGGATCAAAGAGCAGATTACTTCTAGAAAACCAAAAATACTTTTCATTCCAGTTTCTGTAATGACTCTCTAATGTAACTAGTTACAAAAATAGGGAGGATTTGGTGGCTGAAATACTCTATCCTGAAATCCTCTTGGCCCAAAATTTGCACAGCCACTACTTTCATATAGTTCATTACAATTAACATTCAATCATACTTTACTTGAGGACATGTTTGAATGTTGGGATGCATTTTTATTCTTACACCAAATATATTTGTCTGAGTAATCAAATGGAGATTTATTCTACTTAAAAAAAATACGCAGTGTTAGAATTTGTTATGCTGGTTTATATTTTATTTCTCTTTCACTAGTGAGATGATTTAAAATTAATAAAACACAATTCCATAGGAGGTGTTTCTACATTGTCGGATTTTTCAAGGCAGGGCAATGGAATAGAATAACAGCTTACAAGACTCAGTGGTGATAGGGGGGATGTTGTTCTTAGTTTTAACATTTTTTGAAAAAGATAGATTAGAACTGACTTTTCTTTCACCAGATTTGTAGTGAGTTTTTAAAAATAGTGGGCTAGAAGCAGCTTTTTTCTGCTGAAGAATTTTTAAAATTTTATTTTTCATCTTTATTCTTGGACTCATAGTTGCATGCAAATGAACTTTGCCAACTTTGAATTCCAGCTCTTAGCTAAACATCTCAGAAAGGAACATTTACAAAACATACCTCTATAAGTAAAACTGTTTATGAAATCTGGTTATATTATCTGGGAAGCTTTACAGATTGCATGTAAGGTATTTTCTACCTTGAATTTTGGTTCCAGCGTTTTAACTGATATAGACACAAATGGCTTTAAAGGAGAAAAAGTCTGGCAAAGTCTGCCATAATTATCCAACCAAGGTCTTGTCAGAACACAAAGGAAATTGAAACCTGAAGAAATGGGTCGGATAAATCCCACTTAACAAAGGGGAGGGAAAACCTCTTGGTACAGGATGCTTCAGTGGTCCTCAGCTGCAACTCGTATCTTTGAACCGAGAATGTCCCTGTTTTTCTTTAAAAAATACAGTAAAACAGAAAGCAGCCATGTAAGGGGAACTAAGTTTGGCCTGACTGTGTGTGCTTTCTAAGAGATTTGGGGGGTTCTGCCAGTTGAGGGTCACATGGTGATCATTTTGTTGATGTGCTCCTTGTAAAAATGCAGTTGCTTGATTCAGTCAGGAAGACGCAGCTGGAGAGAGATCTGTGTGGAGAGAAGCTTCTGGGTGAGGTGAGAGAGTTGTAGGAGGTACAAAATGCCAGCTGTGGGCTGAGGCATGGGCCTGGCAGAGAGCACAGGCTGTCTGTCGGTTCCTGGAGAAGTGTGGACAAAAACAGTTCCACAGCTGAATAACCCAGGCCCAGACCCTGGCAGGCCCCTGCATTTCCAGGGCTGGAGGTTCCTGTGCCACTGAAACCTCTGGGGCTTTCAGATCTGGGCTGCACTCAGTCTCTTCACAGAAGTGAGCACAGCTAGATTTATTGGGGGAGAAATTGGCTTTTATTGTCCTTTGTCTACTCCTCAGCTTTGACAAGGTTTGGGCCTACTCGGTATCGCTTCAAATAATAAAATTGCTGCTGCAATTCTGATCCAAAAAAAGAGCTCCTGTGAAAGCAGAGACTTGTACTGATATTTATTTATGGTTCATCAAATTTGGTGTGGAAATAATTTCAAGAGGATATACATATCTTGGAAGATAAAAAATTATCTTGTGCTATGATTAATGGACAGTAATAAACACTTTGTAGGGAAATTATATTTCTAGAGTACTGTATTTAAGGCATAATTTAAAAATAACATAGTCCTTTTTCTTTGAAATTATGAATTTTAATAACTTTATGGTTTTAGTTTGCTGAAAAGGGAAATATCTTGAAGTGTGCAAACTTCAGCAGGCTTCAGTACCTCACATGATCTTCTCTAAGGTTTCATTTAAATATGTCCTGCAGCATATTTTAACATGCACTGGTTTCTTGAACCTCTGTCTTTTCCATCAATCAGAAGAAGGGGTGTTCTTTGGAAGTGGTCAATGATATCTGCTACAGAAGAAAATTCCTGTGGGATGGAAAAAATGAGAAGGCTAAGGCCAAAATGTCAGAATTATTAGTAACCAGTAGAAACAAAATTGTTTTTTAAAATTCTAAATATTTATTAGTATTATAAAAATATATATAAGGTCCAGCAAATACCACCAGACCAACTGTTCTCATTCCTGCCATGATCTGCAGCTCAGGGACTGTGTACAAGCTGCTGCAATGTTGTAAAATTAATTTATATAGTTTTGGTCTGTTTAATACATGATGCTGTCAATCTGCTTGATGTGATGACTGTACTTGAGAGTTCAGGGCTGGCCAATCAGTTCAGGGGGTTCTGTGTCAGTCAGAACTGCCAGGGGTGTGCTGAGCAGCCTGTCTGGTGCCAGCAAATCCACACAGTCCTGCTGGCTGGGGCTGAGCCACCGGTCCGGGAGCAAAGCTGCAAAGCTGGCAGGTATGGATTAGCTCTCAGCTCTGCATTGCCCTTAGCTGGTATCTCAGGGGTAAACAAGCATTCCCTAACCAGGTGCATGGATTTCTAATGGCTATGTTCTAAGCCTTCATTCCCTGAGTGCAAACAGCACAACCTGATTCTACTTCCAGCAATAACACTACTGTCCCATGAATAACTCTAAGACAATAAGCAGAATTCCACCCCAGGAAAAGTCACCTGACACTTAGGAATGAGGCAGGAGATGCCTTACAGTGAAGAGAAGTAGTGTGAACAACACATGGTACCTCTTTTCCTTTTAAGCTGGTTCCTAACAAATACAAGTGATCCTGCTCCTGGTACCGGATCTGGATGTTGTACACTTTATCTCTGTACAGCACCATCAGTACATATGGGTGAGTAACAGTTTTGCGTGAGCTGTCTCTCACCAGGAAAGTTCCGTCCTGAAACATGAAAAAATGAAAGATGACAAACAGCAGACACTTCTGGGTTTGATCAGTGTAACAACCTTCACTAGAGCACTCGTGCTTTCAAGTGTTTTTTCTTTCTGAAATCTTTTTCCTTTCTGATAAGAGAAACTGTTAAAGCATTTAGGTCATTTGACAAATGTGTTGTCTTTCAGTTTGCTACTTAAAACTTCCCTCTCTACAAAAGCAGATTCTAAGGGAAGGTAGGAATGGTGTTAAATGAGGGAGAGATTCCATTAAAGGAAGAAGTAAAATATCAAAGACCAAACCTCACATCACTTTAACCAGAAGACAAGCTCATTTCTGCTAAGTCCCCATCAAAGTTCCTATGTGATGTATTTATAGACAGCTTAAAATAATGACATTGTCTGTGTAATGTAGGTGAAGGCAGTGATACTGTATCACTCTCTCTGCTTTTCTTAATTTCAGATCTGTTTTGACAAGTCTTCCATTGCAATCCCTTTCTTAAAGGCACTGAATGGGACCTCATAAGCTGGACTGTAGTAGTGGAGTCACTGGAGTGGTGCACGTCATCTTCAGCTCATGGCAGGTGCTGTGAGGCAGCACAGAGCAACCACAGCTCCCACAGCAGTGGGACAGAATTCTATTTATCTTTATGCTTTTAATTTATTTCCACATGAACAGATAAGCCTTGTTTGAACCTGTACTTCATTTTGCTGGTCCATATGGTCTAGAAGAGTGTGGCATGCCCAGCCCTTGGCAGGTGTTAGCATTCAGGAGACATATAACCACACAAGACAATTAGATGCAGGTGCTTTATTGGAAGCATGCAGGGCACAGGGGCAGCAGAGCCCAAACCAGTGCCCGGTGGATACAGGAACTTTCATGATTTTTATACCCTTACATTATGCATATTCATGTTACATGTTAATTAACACACTCCCCCTAACTACCAGGTCCCCTGATCTTAGTTGCTAACACAAATCACACCCATTCTTCCCTGAGTTCTACTTGATTCATTCAAAACAATCCCCCTTGATTATCACCTGGATACAAGTCACACTTGATTCATCTAAGACAATAATATGGCTCTGGCTACAGTAAGCTAACATTCCATTCTCAAGGCTGTGCCTTTTCTAACCACCACCACCACCACCACCATCACCACCACCCCTTGGATACCCGTTCGCAGTTCTAAAAATCATTTTAACCCTCCATTATCACAGGTACCTTGTTGATCTTGCGGAGCGCTGCCTCTGCCTCGGGCCGGCTGACGAAGGCCACGTACCACTCGTCCCTCAGAGAGCCCTGGGGCTGCGGACGGGACAGGGACAGGGTCAGCTGCCAGGGAATGGCAACAACATACAAATAAGTGGAGAGAAATCTCACTGTAAGGGATATGTGGGTCTACGTGCAGAATCTCTGAGGGTATGGGTTTCAGGGATCACACGGCTGTAGGTGATCCTGCTCCTGGGAAGTGGTGTTAAATTGTTTTAAATTATCTGCTCGCTTTGGTGAATTTGAAAATATTACAGATCTAGCTGTAATGCCCCTGCAAGTAAGCTAAGAAAACAGATATTTCCAAATATTTTCAGTAAAATATTTTAAGTGGCATGTTCTCCTTTGTCTACCTGGGCACTAGGCACAAAGACATCCTTTGCCTTCATTTGTCTGTTTGGTTTTTAATTATCATCTGAGACAATAATGCAGACTTCCTGTGAATATTCTATTTATGGTTGCCCAGCTCAAAACTTGTTTTATTTAAGGAAATGGGAAGCAAAAATGCACTTAAAAGAATGAGTCAAATCAAAGTTTTGTGGAAGGAGAATTGAAAATCTAATGCTACTTGAAGGCAATTGTGCAAAACAAGTAATCCAGCAACCAAGTATTTTTCTTATTTTGTTCTATTGGAGATTTTCAATTGTTGTTTTTTTGGTGAGGACAAAATAAGGCAGTACAGTTTGACACAGAAAAGGAAACTGAAAGCACTCAGTAGTGTCCTGACAGTGACTACTGACTAGAAAAACAACTTTGAAAGATGTTCTCTCTCGAAACCAGAAAATTTGCTGTTGTTACAGTTATGGTTCATGTTTTGTACCTCATCTTCCTCTGTGTTTGTCTGGTGAACAGTCTGTCTGCTAGGAATTGGCAGTGGAGGTCTCATGTCACCCGGGCCTCTTGAAGGAGATCTGCTGTTGCTGCCTTCAAAGATACAAAAGTAGAAAAACAATGCTAAAACCAGGAAAATCATTTCATTTCTGCATCCAGGGTGTAGGACGTTGATTTTATGAAGCATGAAGTATTTGTATTGCCCTGCTACTGAGACATTTGGAATTGATTTGAAATCAGATTTAGACTTCTCTGTGAGAACCAGGTTCTTTACATAATTTCATGCTTGGTGCACGGGGCTTTAACTGAGCTCTTGCAGTTCAGATTTCCATAAGAACAGATGAACTTGAAATAGAGGTGACATTTTATCAGTTTCTGTACCACAGCTATTCACTTGAGAGCAACTTGGTTTCTTTAGAGATAGAAGTAATATTGTCTCTTTGCAATCCTTGCCTTCTCAGCAGTTAGAAAGCAAAAAATGTCACTGTAGGACACTGACGGCTGTTACCGTATGCGAAAAATTACTTGTAAAGCAATTGATGTCTAAGTTTTCTTTATTTTTTTTTCTTACAAGATAAATATGGAGCATATTTCACATGAAAAGCATTTGCTAACCTTTTTCAGGAGTATTAGCATACGACAGTGATTTGCACACCTCAGCTCTCAGTACTGTACAGAAAGGGATGGGTATATGAAGTTTTGACACTGGTTTAACTAGGCAGGAAGCCTAAACTTCATGAGGAAACAAAAAGCCCAAAATCTTTGATTCAGACTAAGGAAGGTACACAAGATGCCTTTTGGGAACTTGATAGTTTTCTGTTCACAGTCCAAGCAGAAACATCCATAGAAAAAAAGAAAAAGCTATTATATTGACTGCACTGAAACTACCCTTCAACTTTCACGCACTTAAAAAAGAAAAAAATGTAAGAATGCAGGACACAAACCTGGATGGAAGCGTGGTGGTAGTGAGCCAGTTGAAGACAGGTTTCTAGCACTATTAAAAAAAAAAAAAAAGAGTAGTCAGTATAAATACAACATTTCTGTGCTCTGATCACCCGATCTGGACTTTGTGCCTGTTTTACAGAATGTGAGAGCCCCTTGAGGCCTGTGTGGGGTGAGGAGAGCCTTCTCTTTCCTTCTTTTGGCTTTTCTTTCCTTCTTTTCGTGTAAGTGGATCCACCTTTAAGTTTACCTGGCGCTCAGGATCTGGGAGTAAGGAAATCAGTAAAGGCCGCCAAGACCCCTGTGCCAGGATCCGTGCAGAGGCACCTCAGCTTGCTGAGTTCTCACAGGGAAGGGCTCCGTCCTTCCCCCAGAGCTGGGAGCACACGGAGCAGCCTGCTCGCCACTGCTCGCTGTGGGGTTCCACTTATAGAATTATTTTCTTGCAGCTTCTGTAACATTGTTGATAAAAATGCAGTTTCACATTTATGTTGCGAGCTGGGAAGCGCCGCTGGGGCATCTCCCACGTGAGGAAAGGCTGAGGGAGCTGGGACAGGAGGGAGCTCATAAGAGCACATAAATACCTGAAGAGAGAGCCAAGCTCTTTTCACTGGTGCCCAGTGAGGGAGTGGGAACAAACTCAAACTCAGAGGTTCCCTCTGAACATCAGGGAACATTTTTTAATGTGAGGGCAACCAAGCACTGGAGCAGGTTGCTAAGAATGTTGGGGAATCTTTCTCTTTCTTTGCAGACATTCAAATGCCATCTGGCCATGGTACCAGGCAGCCTGTTCAAGGTGACCTTGCTTGGGCAGGGGGTTGGACCAGACGACATCCAGAGATCTCTGCCAACCTCAACCCACATCCAAAACTGCTCCAAATGGAGTCCCACTCTTCAGTTTTTGTTATTATTTTTTGTTTCTTCACCTAATTGAGAACAAATGGCCTGCACTCCTTTCCTTTACTGTTCATATTTCTCTTCTGCTTAAATGAGCTGTTGAAAAGGCTCTGAGATAAATATGCTAATTTTGTTTGCAGAACAAAAACACCCTATCATGACTTGATTTATGGGAGAGAGTCAGTCAAACTGGGGGCCCCTGCTACAGCAAAATTTGGCAATGCTCTTTGAATATAAGCAGAAGTGTTCATCACAGGAATAGTTCAATTTGCATATGACCTTGCTATTGCTACTGCAATATTTGTTTTGCTTGGGTGTCAGCAGTACCAGAGAATGACGGTAAATGTGAGGAATTAATCAAAGAGCCATTTAAAAAAATACAGAGATTAGAAAATGGGCATCAGATATGGACTCAAGGACCCCACTCTAAGTCATCAAAATCTAAGTCTGTTGCATGGTACATCAGAAATCAAAACTTAATTAGAGGCTCTTCTGTCTAGCAAATGAAGGAATAGCAATCAAATCTTTGTAAGTTGAAGCTGGGAAAAAAATGCAGCAAGTTTCACAATTTTAAATAGGAATTATCAACCATTAGAGTAAAATTTAGTTAAAGGGTGCTGAAATTCTTTCAGATTCAACTCCAGACAGCTGGGATTGTGGCGTTTTTAGTTTTGAAGTGTGAGGAGTTGCAGCTCTAACACTTAAGCTCCTAGAGTGTGCAGGACCCCTCTGTCCTAACTCCTGCCTAGTTCTGTAGGAGATGATCCCTTCCCAAAAGGACTCGTCATTCTTATGGATCCTGCAGGCAATGGGAGAGATGTCTCAAGAACATGTAGGGTCTAAAATACTTCCTTGCCATAAAACAGAGAGATTCATGGTTTTTTCTTGGCTGCCTGATGTACACTCTCTGCTCCACTGATACAGAGCTTCAGTTCTAGGAAGGATTCTCCTGGATGGTAGCAACAGCACCAATTAGCATTTTGTACAGGCAAGGGCCCAGTCTGGGTAATGAACACTGCACGTGGTGACCTTGTGTGCCCGAGAACCCTGCAGCCACACACATGGTGATGTTTGCTGAACTGCCAAGAGATGGAGATTCCAAAGGAATGACCAGCCATGGTGAAACAAACCTTTCTGCAGCAGGAATGCTGTTGGATCCTGGCTTAGGTGGAGGCTTGACAGATTTGGGTGGGAATGCATTGGAGCTGTAGGGGGGCAGGGACAGCTGTGGCACCGGTCTTTGGGGGGCAGCTGTGGAGAGGAAGAGAAGGAAAGTTAAATCTTATACGAGATATTCTTAAATGAAGTAGAATGAAGAAATTCTGTCACCTTACTGCTGTTTAATTGGATAAACATAATGCAATAAACAGCCCTTGTGTTAGTTACAGATTGTAAACTCATATGGTCAGCTGAGAACTTAAAAGTAGGTATTAAAATTAAAAATAAACTGGAACAGGCTTGAGCAACATTTACATTTTCTAACTTCTGTTTTGGATAAGCCATAATTCAGGTACCTTAACTGCAGCAGAGCTGAAGGTGGTACATGTTTCCTGGCACGTTGCTTCTAAATAGCAGGTTTGAGATCACCTTTTTGAACATCTTTCTGAGATTTCTCCCAGCTTGAAATAAAACATTTTCTTTCTGCATTGTCCTCAGACCTGAACTAGCTGTAAGAGTGGAACAGGGTAACTGTGCTCTGCATAGCTAAAATAAACTTATTCTTTATGGAGGTTTAGGGGCAGTGATAATTCACAGAGAGTTGGCCAAATGTCCTGCTTCTGGTATGGAGTCACTTTACCAACTTAATTTTAGAAATCAGCATTCTGCAGTAATTTATAAACACTGTTGTTACACGAAAAAAGTTCTGCTTCTGTTCATAAAAGCGAATAAGCTTGCACAGAGCCTGGTTCTGAGAACCGGGAGATGCCAGGTTTCTGTTTCCAGCTGTTTGATGCTGTGTGCGGAACACAATCTCTCTAATGTAATGTATTTCAAAATAAGAAATCCTGCTGCCTGGTAACTGGCTGGGTGAAAGAAGCTATTAGCTACTGATTTCCTGGAGTTTGTGGCTTTGATATATAAATCTGCATGAGGCACTTTACAAGAATTCTACAGCCTATCAAGATACCACCTGATTTTTGAAATGGCTCTAAGGAAACAACTCTGAAATCATTTCCTTTTTGCTCTTTTTTAGAAGTATGGCAAAAAGATTTTAAGTTTGAAAAATCACTGTAGAAATACTTACTGTCTTCTTCTTCCTGGGGAGCCAAAAAAAAAAAGAAAATTAGTAACATATTATAGCACAGTTCTTAAGAACGTTTTACAAAACAAAATTTGGACATTGGTGAATTTTGAGTATACAAGGACTCTAATATCTACACGGTCACTTCCCCCTAAAAGGCTGGGTGTTTTGTCTTCATGCAGCACCAAATAGTTTTTAAAGTTTTTCAATTAAAATGCAGCTATTATTTACAAACAAGATGTGTGGTGGATGTCCCATAATGCGTCTTGACCTAAAATAGTTAGAAACTCTCAGGAGATATAAACTTTCTTTATTCCTTCAAGTAAGTTATCTGAAAGTGAAACTTTTAGGTCAGCTTAAGCTGAAAAATCCCCAGAAGCCCAAAACTTCTTTAAGCAAAACCACTTCTCCCATGTCATAGAACAAATTCTGGCCTTATTCTTCCTCTTATCCAAGATAAAGTTCTCAGGAAATTAACTGAGCTTGACATAGAAGAATTGTTTAAAAACACCCCATGTGCTATGAAAGATCCGTGAGTATTCTTTATAATTTATAAAAGAAACAAGTTTACCTTTTCCAGAAATATTCATTTATACTGGTACTTAATTTAACTGTTATCCCTATACTTTTAAATATATGCTGTGAGACTATACTTACTTCATTTTTCTTGTGTGGTGGCCAGCTCTGCCTGAAATTAAAACAAAACAAAGCACTCACCATAGGTGGAATGCTACTCATTCACTTTGTTTGCATTAGGCCATATTTTCAACTAGAACATGAATTTATAGTAAGTTTTAAAGACCAAGGGGTGCTGAAACATTTTTTCCACATAAAAATACCAAAGATTCTAATTTTCAGCCGTAATCTAAACCGTTATTCTTGTCCTTAGCCCATTTTGATTTTATCAACAAGGAAAATGTCTGAGGAACTGATTGTAAGATTAGAGCTCAAAACAAGTTTGTACAATGATGACATGTTAGTCTTCAAGTCTTGAACTCATTTACAATATTTGGCAACACTGCTGGAGTACATCATAAGAATATCAGGCTTTTTTCTCTGATAAATTATCCTGTCTGATTAGCAGATCTCCATTATTTCTTATCTTGTTTTAAGTTCAGTCAGTGTTAAGGCCCAAGGCTGTCTAGAAAATGCTGGGGAATGATGCAGTTCTGCTGGAAAACACTGGGAGCTGTTAAGAAGGAGTTTTGCAGGCTAATAAAATCAATGGGAGGAAAGTAAAACTTTCTTTTTCTAACACCCTACAACAGTAGCAATAGAACTCCTGTAAGAATGTTCCCTAGAGCAAGAACTTGATCTGGTGGAAAAACCATGGATCGAATATATCTCTGTACAACCTGGGAGTGAGTCATGCCCCACGTAGTGGCTCTTTCAGATATGACTGGAGGGAGTTTTTTCTGCATTCACACCTTTCTGCAGCTTAGAACACATCCTGTGCGTATTCATAAACCAAAGCTTCGGTATCCACAGGCCCTGCTGTCATGCACTACCAGTAAATCAGACCATCCTGTGTTGCTTGTCCATATTTTTGTTAAATTTAATTTCTCCTTTATTGAATTTCAATTAAATGAGCACTTACTTTCCAGGGCTTTGCTTCCGTAGAGGAGGTGGATTGCCTCTTTCATATCTGTCACTTGGTGGGACAGGAGGTTTTGGCATCATTGCTAACTGTTCTCCCAGGGATCTAAAGCAGGAGCAACATGATGAAATAAAAGCAAAAAACTGCTTATTAAGAAATAACTGGGGAACACTGGCAATGAGAGGATCATTTGCAGAGGACAAACTCTTACCTTAGCTGTGAAACCAGAGGCTGTAAAACAACACGGAATAGTTAAGAGAATGTGCAAGTATATCAAAATAGGCAAAAATTATCAATAATCACCAAAAAAAAATTTACCTTTTCAGGAATGCCTGGCTTCTTCCCTGAAAGCAAAAGCTTACATTTAGAAAAAATGGAAGTAAATTAATTAAGCTTCCTACAAAATAAATGACTTTTGAATAATTGAAAGTTGATCTTGCAGGTGGAAGCACTCAACTTCCTGAGATGTAAGCCAGAAAAATATTTTTCCTTTGTAAGTGATGGCAAAATTGCAATATCTCTTATTAAAGGGAAATTAAAGCATTTTCAACATAGCATGTGTCACAATCACATTATCTAAGATTCAGCTTTGAACTACTGGGTACTTTTTTGCCATTATATAACAGATAAGGGTTTAGATAATAAATAAAATTATATAGTCATATCTGTAGATGCTTTCTATATAATGTGGTTTTCAGGTCTGAAGGAAATGCCATTTTTTCTGTGTCTTATTAGTTCTCAGCCTCCTTTTAAGTCTGTTGCCACATTACATACAGCAGTGTATGCACAGTTTCATTACCTTTGTATGCAAAGGTGATTTCCTCCTTTAACCTACTAAATATTTCCTTGTTCAATCACTTAAGTGTACCTCAACCCTTTATTGCACAGGGTGCTCATAATGTCTTTCTGTTCACCTGTCTGACCCAGGGTTGCTGTTTTCTAGACGAAACTTCTCTCCCACTTCGTAAGCGCTGCTCACACCATTTATTCATAAACAGATCACCTTGATTACATTCGGTTGAGCCTTGTTCTTTTGCATTAATTATACACAAACTGATGATTTTCAGTAATTAAAGCAACCCCAGTGATATTAATGCAAGCAAATACTGACCTGATCCTGGGCTTTCTCTTTCATATGGGGGAGCAAGGCGATCCAGGGAGGGTTTTGTGCTTCTGTCTATAGAAGGAGCTGGGGCTAAACACAACAACTGTGTAAGATAATTTGCTGGTATAAGTCAATATATCTTTATTTTGCATAGATTAGGACTGGTGTTACTCCTTAAAATAACAAGTGAGAGTCGTGTATGTGTAGTAGAAGAGAGTGGAACTGAGGAGAAAGAGGAAGAAGTGAAGTGCTGCACAATCTGTGGGAAAAGCTTTTCAAAGGGAACACCAGCTGTACTCACGTTTCAAAGGCTTCATGTTTCTGTCTCTGCTCAAGTCGTTGCTGCTTGGTGGAGGAGGGAAAGCTGGCAGCTAAAACAAGTATTTAACAAGCAGTTAAAATGTGCCTTCACCTTCAGTTTGAGTGATTTAACCCCACCACGCTCATCTGCCGGTCCTTGTGTGGCACAGCACAAGGAGCAGCTCTCCGCTCGCTGCAGGAAGGACGGGAGCCACGGACCCTCCTGCTGCAGGACCCCCACGCCCTGGGTTCTGCTGGATGCTGAACTGCCTCCATCTCTGTGTTTCCCAGCACTCCAGTGGGCTGTCTCTTCAGAGAGGGGATGTGTTGTCAAAGGAAAGAAACAGGAGCTCCAGCAATGCTGTTGTATCTCTGTGGAGCTGCATCAGCCCAGAAGTCCCTCTGTCACAGCCTACAGCTTGTGCATCCGAGGGTAGGTTTAGTGCACCTCTGTTCTGGCAAACACTGAACCTGTANTCCCTCTGTCACAGCCTACAGCTTTACTTGTGTATCCGAGGGTAGGTTCTGGCAAACACTGAACCTGTCATTCCAGCTGTCAACAGCACAAGAGCTTTCAGTTTTGAAGTTTTCACAGCAGGAAAAAAAAAAGGAATCAAATCCTGGTCATCAATGTCCTGATTATGCAGCCTCTGACACTTTTATGTGGTCCTAATTCAATCAGGCAACTGCTAGAAGTACAGCTTGGAAAAATGTAACCTTTTTTTTCAAAACTGAGAGGCATCTCTTACAAATGTATAATTTATGTGGGAGAGGCATGCACAAGTAGGTGTGTATTTCCAGTACAAGAGATAATGAAGTAATATGAAATAATTAAATATATTTCTCCCATGAAATTTAATTGTTCCTTGAGCAATGGCCACCCTGTAACAGAATTCAAATCTACTTTGATGGCTGAAATTCTTTCTCTACATACACTAGCTGAATAAAAATGGCATTAGACTTGCACTTTTAAGAAGGTACTGGCATAGGAAATAGGTGAGATATTAAGAAAGGAACATACAGTAGCACTTCTTCCCCCAAACGAGGCTGGTCCTGGGGCTGGGCCGGGTCTCTGGGGCGGAACTGGAGGCTGATGTGGAGGCTGATGTGGTGATCTGGTTGTTGAAGGTCTGTCTAAAGAGAACAAAAATCCCAAACTAAACAACTGTACAGAGTTCGATTATTTAATACTCACTAGATCTTGATGACAAAGAGCCCTTGCAAGAACCTGGATGCTGAAGTTAATGTATCATAAAGGCATTGCTGTAGGATGTAATTGGCAGTTGCCTTAGGATCAGAGTGTGGTGTTGGGAGTTCCAGGCTGTTCTGTCCCTGTGGGGGCGACTCCCCTGCCACTCCCTTGGCCCACAGGACTGATTTTCATTCCCTGCAGCACAGTGACTGTGTGGCACACCAGCCAGTCTGAATGGCAGGTCTGTGCTCCTGAATGCACTCCACAGCTCCAGGCTGCTGAGGAATCGGATGTAAAACAAAAATGACAGGCACGCAAAGCTGGTTGTTCTTTTCCCAATTTTCACTGGAGTTTTTTTGCCGTTGTTGTGACAACTTGCTCTGTCCAAGGTTGCACTGCTAAAGCTGCTGCAGCATGTACATGTGTGTAACTTCATACAGGTTCAAATTAAAGGCCAAATAATGCCCACATCACACAAAACTAATCTTTATTCCTACAGAGCTTGTCCAAAGTAGAAGATGTAACTTTGAAAGTCACAAACCCACCAAGTCTGTGTCACTAAATCTTGTTTATGAACCACACTGTTAACTTCAAAAACCCTCTATATTCCATTACCAGCCAACTAAAGGGTGGCTGATAATGTGGGAAAATCTAATTTGTAAACTATTAATAGCACTTAATTTTTAGTAATTACCTATATAATCTGTGCTGCTTGGAAGTGACTTGGCTGGAAATATGACATTGTGATGTGCTTCATCATTGTTGGATGGAGGTGGCTCATAACCATCACTGTCATGTTCTGCTTCCTCAGGTTCCTCTGTTGGGGATTCGTAGTCAGCCTCATCTTCCTTTTCCTGGTCTTCATCAGGGCTTTCGTAGTCATCATCATCATCCTGGCAAATGAGCATAAAAAGTGGGTGCTGGAACAGAACACTAAACCCTTCAGAGCAGTTTTCTTGTGGCCTTTCACTGTGGTGTTTTTCACTCTGGAAGACACTAAGTTTTTACAACCAGTTTGAGGGAAAAAAAAAATTTGTTGAAATAATATGGGAAAAGGAGGCAACGTTCCACTAATGCATGGAGCACTCGAGCTTAAGAAAGGAACAAATGTCATTTGATCACAGTAAGTGCAGCGGGAGGTGCAAGTTTACTGAAATGCATGAAGCGTTTTAGGGAACAGACTAGGCACCAGCAAATAACCCAGTATTCCTAGGAACACACTGGAGCAGCAGTTGAGGCTGCTGATAGTCATTCTTGCTTTCTAACATGTCCTCTACAGCACGCAACCCAACTTTTAAAAATTATTCACGAAAACTGAGGTCTTTGATTCAGGTCTTGGTGTCCTCCTGACCCAAACCAGCCCCACAGGACCTGCAGGACCCCGTAAGGTCACAGTGTCAATATGGTCATTGCACATCTGTGCAATCTGCCAAGGCTTGAGAGAAAAAGAACACTCCACTTGTCACTGGTATCACAGCTGGAATTTCCAGAGCCCTCTGCACTGGCATAGAGCCCACGTGCTCTGTAGGTGGTTACTTTTATCTCCTGTGCTCCTAGAATAGCAGCAAATCTGTGAACTTAGTAACAAGTGTCTTCTAAAAACGCCTCTCCCTTTTGTTTTTGAAGAAAAACCATTAGCACTGGTCAGCCTCAGAGACCTTCATAACCTCAGGCTGTGCATCCGCAGCTGAGGGGTGCGTGCTTCATCCAATGCCCTTTGTCAATGCATTTTCTATGCCAAAAGGCAAAAGGAACTTCTGCAGTCTAAATGGCTTTTTAAAAAATTACTGTTCAATAAATTAGCTCTAGAGAATAAAATGCCAAGAATTTGCCACTGAATACCACAGCAACCTTTCCTCTATTAGACACCTCTTTTAAGAGCTTGAAACAGGCATATAAAATTCAGCTGTGGCTCTGTGGGGAGCTGGGCGTTGGCTGGGAGCTTCTCCTTGAGCCAGGGGGTCAGGAAGGCCGTTCTGAAGCTCTGCGTCACATTTCTGGGGGACAACCTTTCCTCAGTGAGGAAATTTGTATGCAGGCACTCCAAACATTCCTGCTCCTGCTTTTCCTCCCCCGGCTCCCCGCAGCTGTGCTGCCCACGGGACAGCCCCGCCCGGAGCACACAGACCTGAGCCAGGGGCTTTTCTGAACCCAAATACTCACAAACGAAGACCAGCCACCGTCATCCTGAGCGTACCCTGTGAGGAGAAGCACAACCACACGTTCCTGAGCGTGCACAGCCAAAGATGTAAAAACTCGACAGAAAGAACCCAACAAATCCCAGGTGAGGTCTGGATCTCAATCCTGTGCCCCAGGAACGTGCTGTTCTTTCAGAGGCAGGCTGGCAGCCATGGAGGGCACTGAGAGTGACATCCTGATTCAAAACTAAGATAAAGCCATCCTGCTATGACATGATCTGGGTGCTGGCACTTCAAGTTTGTCCCACTTCCCGTTTTAAACATAATTTGAAACAAAATGCTTTCAGAATGAGCCCAGACTTCTTATCTATTTACTTAAGACTATTTTAGCTTTAAAAGACTAAAAGACTATTTTACCATAAAAGAGAGGTTGTTGTTTTTTTATTTCAGCTTCCGTCTCTAATACAGTGCTGCTAGGAGGAAGGGCAGGCAGCAGAGGTGTTGGAACAGAAATATATAAGCACTGATACAATTTATTGGGTTAAAGAAAGACATTTTGGGGATTCTCATATAAAAGTCTCTGCTCTTGCCTTCCTTCACCATCTTTTCTCTTTAAAAACACTTATTCTTACTTATTGTCCTGCATCTACTCTTTTCCTTTTTGAAACTTCTTTATGCTCCCATATTTTCATTTATTGTTTTGGATTTTTGGTTCCTAGCCCTGGTCCCTTCAGCTGACTCTGCTTCGCAAGTATTAATTTAACATTTTAATATTTTTAAATGCTTTTTATTTTTAGGGTCTGCCAGTATACACTTACCTGGGTTTTCTGTAGATTTTTGTGTTTGGGCCCTGCAACAAAGATACAAAAAATAAATTTTTCTGTTAAATATTTGATGCTTCTCTTGCAAATAAAGGCACTAGTTAACTGTTACACTAGAATGAAGTTTATACAGATGAGTTCAACTCTACCCAAAATGCCAAAAACACATTAGCTGATATTTTACATAGAGGATCCTATTAGAATCTAAACTCTTTCAAAAAGAATTTAAGTCAGAAAAGTCAAGTGGTTTGAAGCAAGGGGACTCAGTAAATACATTTACCAGGCCTGAAAACAGAAACTTCCTTTACTAATTCAGATCAAGCTGTTCAAAGTCAAGTTCATAAATATTTGTAAGGTTAAAAAAATATTTTTATGGCTTTCAATTCTAGTTTTGGATTCTCGTTAATGGAAAGGTGTAAAATCATGTTATCAGATGATGCAAAACCATGTTATGTAGACTGGACTTCGTTTTCATTGTGTAGAAACATAAATTGTTCTTTTCTCATACAATGTTCTTGCAATTTTTGCTCTTCTTCTATGGCGAATATTATATTCAATGACAAATCATTAAGAATTAAAAAGTGTAATGATGTATAGCTCTGTGGAATGCATTAATGATGATTTATTAATAATATATGCCTAGGCTCCATAGGCTTCACAGCCTCCTTAAAGGCTGCGTGCTCAGGTGGAAAACTGCACGAAACGTGCAAATGTTACTTGGTTCTGGACATGGCAGAAGTGTCTGGGGTGCTCATGGGCTCAGGATTTGATCTTCTTATCAGATGACATTAATGAAACAGAGCTTTGCTTCATAGAATTTCCAGGCTGTACCTCTGATCCAGGCATTATTGATCAAATGAAAACCAGTCCAGAAAAGATCTATCTGAAAGCTTTGAACAGAAAAGCTGAGTTATCTTACTCACCATTTTGGAAGGAAAGAGAGCCTCCCTTCATTTTTGTTTATTTCTTGGCTTAATTTACTTACAATTCTATTGGAAAGAAGAACAAAAATAGTTAAAAAAAAAAAACCTTGAAACTTGTCACTTGTCAAAGCAGCTAAGTCATTTTCTTAGCCAGCATCCCTCAGTATTTGCTAAATTTAACCTCGTAACTCATGATTATTATTTACTATGTGATAAAAACACTGAATTTACCATCTTATTGCTAAGTTGTACTACAGCACATCCAATTCCAAACGAGACTTTTTTTACCTTGGTAAAACCCCACTTTGTTGGATCATGTTTAAAAATAAACATTAAACCCAGCAAGCCTTAGAATCTTAGGGTGTTGTAGACATCAGACTGCTTCAAATAATGGCCATACCATTTGCATGATTTTGCATGGAAAAAGCAAATAATGCTTCAGGAAACAGAGCTTATGGTTGCAAAAGCAGAGATTAAATGTTCCCTGAGACTCTTCTCTATTCTTTTTGTCTTCCTTCCTCTGCAACCAAGCCATACCTCATCCAGCAGAGAAGTGGGAAAGGCTGATCTAGTTCCTTTAATACATTTTCAGGGCATGGCAGAAATATTCCTGGAATATCAAAAGGCTATAATTTTATGCCTGGAGAGATCTTTCCAAGTGGATGACAGTCAGTGCTGAGATTCACAGGGTTAATTCTACTGAGAGACCAGAATTCTGTTCTGCTGCTAATAAAGTTTGCCTCAATGATTATTTTGCTTCAAAGAAAGCTCAGGATGAGCCATGGTCTGATTCTGAACTGTCACTACTTCTTACTGAGCAACATCCAACTGAGAAAGTCCTGTGGCAAAGAAAATTGTTTACATGCATCCAGTTAAAAATATCCTATTTTACTGCCAGCTTGTATTATTCAGGTCCATCAGAGACAGCAATTGTGGAAATAAAAGTATTATGAGAAAAACCAGGAACTTAACATATCTGTTAGGCATCTAAATTCTGTAAAATCTTAACTTAATTGTTTGTTAATGTAGAATTCTTCCCCACACATCTTTGATTGGGTCAATCAAAGTTGATATCAATATTGTAAAACATTTTTTTATGGCCAGGCAGTTACCACCCTATTTTGTTTTTCTTCTCCTTTCATGTGTTTTTCTGCTACTCAGCAATAACAATCCCCTAATTTTTTCCAAATGAGCTACTTAGTNAATTAGTGCATCTTTCATGTCTAACTGCTCTTCTGAGCCAGGACTGGAGGAAGACAGGTTTTCAAACAATATAATATGAAAAACAAGCCAACAAAATGAAGTTATTTCAGATCAGGGTGACAGTGCTGTCTGAAAAGGATGAAGACGAGTGGTGTGAAGTTAAGGATATGCACTCAAGGATCCAAGTATGAAAAGAGAAATACAGAGAAAGAATATTGTTTAGGTTTTCTTGTTTAAGGCAGTATTTTGCAATTCTCTGGTTTGAAGCCAATATTATCATGCTTGTCCCTTTTTGAAATAAGCATGTGCACAAGTGTTAACAATTTCAGAAGGGTTACAGCTGTCCAAATCTGACACTGCTGCCCAAGCAAGCTGGATAAAGCAAGAGAAATGCCAAGTTACAGGCACAGGAGTGCTCTTGCTCCTTTCCCGTGGAACCAACCCCATCCTGCACATGACATTTCCTTTTGCTGTGGGGAATAAGGAAGTTGCTGTGTGAATAACAAATTCCATGTGAGACATCAGGAAATGTCCTGGGGTGAGCAGTGCCCTGCACGCATCAGTGCTCCGGTCGAGAAGTGGATTATGGAATTTGTGTGGCTTATTCCCTGTTGTAGATGAGGCAGAGGATCTTTCAGAATGTCTTGGGGTTTTTTCAGCTAAAGAGGTAAAATCAAGTTCACTGGTTCTGGAGCTAATAATTCTTATAATTCAGACTTCCCTGGGTGTGAATGAGACCTGAGTGTTTGGAAGCTTTCTGGACTAAACCTGAGCTGGCTGCTATAAAGATTTCCACCTACTGGTTTTTGAGGAAAACTGACAGGAAGAAGTTGATCATCCTGCTGCCAAAAAATTAATCATCTGATGATACAGTGTCTAATCTTTACTTCTAGTTTATTTGAAATGCTTCAAACCAATGGCTCAGAGGGTTTATTAGAAGAAAGAAAATGTTAGGAAGGTCACGCTCTACCAGCAACGTTCTCAGGGAAGATTGGGGCACTGAGCAGCTGAGCCTGTCACCATGTGAGGAAGGAAGTACCAAAACCACACTGCACTCTGAGCTGTGGGAGTGGATGATAGGAGAGGATAAGGCAACAGCACTTGCAGAAAATGTTACTCAGACTTCTCTTTCTCTTTCTACCTCCTCCACCAGTTGCTAAACTTAAAACTGGCAGGAAGTTGAAATTTAAAAAAAACCCACACAACCAGCCCCCAAAGCAGGACTCCAAAACTGGCTTTTGTTCACCTAACTGCAGATAACGTTGACATGAGTAGAATCCACTCCACATGTATTGGGATAAAGGGCTTGAGATGGGTAAGAGAGGTGGGAGACAAATTCCTCTAGGGCCGGGAGGCTGCACAGCTGCATACTGAGCACTGTGCAAAAGCACAGGTGGTGATCCAAGTCCTTGGTTTGGCCTTTGAGAAGACTCTGCTGGGCAGATGCAATGCTGTTTTACTGACTTCAAAACTGACTGAATACCAGTTATGTTCCAAACCTTGCAACAACCTTTAGATCCCAGCTGAGAGCATGTGTGCACACACACTGACATCTGCCCAAGGCTTACATTTTTGACAGAGAAAGCACAGATTTCTCAATTTTTAGGTTTGCACTTTTACTCTTCTGAAAGTAGAACGACTTTCAGACTGTGCAGTGTTTGCAGGCTCTGGCTGTGTCACTTACTGAGCTGGCAGATGCAATGAGTGCAGTGATGAGCTTTCTACTACTGGAAATTTCCACCAGTGCTGTGGGATACGCTTTGGTGTGCTGTGGGAGATGCCTTAAGCTTTCTGAACAAGGCTGGAAATTCCAAATCTCAGATTTGCCAGGAACCTGCCACTGGAATAGCCAGAAGGATCAACAGCCTCCTGAAAACTTGGAACCCTTTTCTCCCAAGATACTAAACAATAGGAGTGACAGACAATTTCATTGTTTATATCATGGTTCAGGTATCAACCAACCACCAGTGTTATTTTTAATGAAATCTTTGCCTTTTCTGTTTATGAATTCTGACCACAGTAAGTAAGGTATATTCTGCTGAATGTGCTTTAAAATATTTTGCAAGACTCAAATTTGTTCTCCACAAGTATAAAACTTCATGGCCTTCTCTGACTGCCAGTAGTGCTAACGAGCAATAGGAAAACTGTTTTTCTCTTAAGCTGTACATTGGCCTCTTGCTTCGTTAGATTTATTATCAAGATGTTAGTAACACCCTCATGATTAGGTCTGAGTTTCATTTAGCACTTAGGACAGATGGTCAAAGTTCAGGTGTGTATCTAAACATAGAGGTCTGAATATTAACTTTTTAGCAAAGTTTTCCAGAGAGAGTTCAGCCCTTTCAGTGGAGAGTGCTAAAGATTTTAAGAAGTATTTTAATTTTCCAAATAGGGCTTAAATCTCTTTTTTTTTGTTTTTATAAATAAGCCAAAAGTTTTGTGAAGACGTGCACCTGTAATAGGGCTGGATTAATTTTCAAAATTAATTTCAAGATTAATTTTCAAAATAATAATTCTGTTAGTAATAACAGAAGGTTGTGGAGTTTTATTATTAGATTCAGGAAATGACCTGTCATACATTGCAATGACAACTGTGACCTACTTCTGACTCTTGAAAAGTCACAGAATCGTCCCCAAATAATGACACAGTTATATTCAAAACCCGAGCAGTAGGTTTGCTCAGAGGAATTTAGCAAACCCACACACCCAGCTCAGGAGGCCTGTACAGACACAGGCTTTGCAAACCTTGTACGATTCCAGGGGCTGGGTCCACCTAGGTCAGAATATTCCTGCTAAAACTCCTGGGGAACAATGTCTCCTGTTTATGTATCTTTTATTCATTTCATCACTGGCTACGCTGTAACACCTGCTATTTATATTAAGCCTTTTTGCAGAATATTCTCGGGTTTTAGCACTGCTGTTGAGTATCAGGCAGTGTAACTACGATATGCTAATGTGTCTTTCAGCTTGTACAAGAACTCTTCCTACCAGCTGAGGTTTGCATTATCATATAAAAGAAACGTGTGAATGTGTTCCAGCAGAAGTCAGGAGCCAACGCTTTGTGTTTCGATTAGAGTGTGGAGATTCTGAAGCAATTAAATTAATGTTTTAAAAAATGGCACATTCTTCTGCCCATTAGTTCTATCCAGGAGGGTTGGTTTGCGTTTTG